>VWZF01006903.1:794126-976822 GCA_013396755.1 Sclerurus mexicanus
GGCTGGTGACTGCTATTGCTCAGGAAAGGGTTTGTTCCTAATGTTCCAGTGTTTAATGCCTTTTGTGTGCTAATTAACCTTCTGTGTTTCATCTTTCTCAGCTGATGTCAGGAAGAGTCATTGTTATTCTTATATTGTATAATGGATTAGTAGAATGGAGTAAACAATCTCTACGAGAGTTCTAATAACCTGGCTCTACAGTAGTTATTGTATTGTCTTAGGGTCTGCCAAAAACATTTGAATTTAATCGTGATTATTGCAAGATCTACCTTTCTCTTGTTCACGTTTTAAATTCCTCTGAAGGTAGACTTTTTCTTTGCTTAGGACTGCGTGAAATTTATTCTGCTGTGCTCTGTGGCCATTAATCACTTGATAGTAAAGCCAGACAAATTTGAGACCCTTCTGCTGCAGTGGCTGGCAGTGCCACCTGAGGGAAAGGAAAATCCTTACAAAACTAATAATCACCTCGGGCAGGGGGAGTATTTGAGGAGCTCTGACCCTTTGCAGGAGAGAATTGCATTTTCATAGCAGGTTTTTAATATTAATGTATGAAGAAATACTACCCTTGCTATCTAGCAAGACAATAGCTAATTAGATATTTGTTTCTTAATAATGATGAAAGTTAAAGTGTTAGAACATCAGGACAACCATCTGGGGATTCTGAGCGATTGCTTAGAAAACAAAAACCCTAGTTGAATTTCCTATTTGTGGTCACTGCTGTTTTTCAAGTATTGCTGCAGCAGAATCTAGAGACACATATTTTTTGTCATCGATTTATTAGAAAATGAGGAGGTAAGAATACCTGTGGTTTTTGCATGTAAGTGTGAGTGATTTTGGAGATGTTTAAATCAACATATTCCTAAATGTTCTTTTTTTATGTTACTCATCTAATGGAAAAAATAAAAAATGCCTGTGGTTGAAATGCTGCTGTGAGGAATCAATATTGATTTGAGTATTCTCTTTAGCAGAACACACTAACAAAAATAAGCAGCTAAATGTTTTTTTCCTTAATAATGGTTTAAAGACTGGAAATTGGCAAGCAAAAGGACACCTGTGGGGATATATGCAAATAGCTTTGTTTTCCCATATGTCTTGGGTGGGAGGATGGCTGCTTTCTATTTAGCTAATTCTTTATGTGTTAAAGAGATGTTGTGTTAGGGGAAAATATCTTTATTTATTTATTTTAAAGAAAAAGGAAAGATGCTGATGATAATGATCTGAAAGAAATATTTTAAACGTTTAATGTTTATTGCTGTTAATTGCTGTGGTAATTGTATAGAAGTGGTAATGTGTGATGTTAATGCCTAGTTTATTTACGTGAGACATATAAGTGCATCCACAAGCATGTTTTTCATTAGGAAATCTTATGTAGGATGTAGCTGTGTTGTCAGACACCAGACTCTGCCTGGAGCCTGTCTCATGGTGGGGTGTCTCTTACAGAGCTTTACCTGTTCTATCAAATGTCATGTGTTTAAAATAGAAATGAAGCCAAAATAGTCCTTAAAGACCACAGAAGCTGGCAAGATGCTTCTTTTTGATTGGGACTTCAATTCCCAAGTAGAAGAATTTGGAGTTTCAATGGCAGGGAGATGACCAAGTTTGATTGGCTTTTAATGTCATTTCAGTCCTTGGTCCACTAATAACTTTGCCTTTTGGATACGTTTTTATTAAGACCTTTCTAAAAAATATGGCAAAAAATTTTACTGAAATTTAAGTGAATCTTCCATATAGCCATTTAANCAAAGGAAATTGATGGCTGTGGTGAGGGTTGAGCTGAAGTGCAGCCCCTAAAGTTTTTTATTAAAATGTCAATAGTAGAAGCTGACCTAAAATCTAGTTGTTCATAAATTTAAAACAAACCTTGTGTGAATTCTTAGAGAAAAGGTGGCATGCCCAAATTTGTCATCAGTTTTGAGAAGAAACTCTAATTATTACTTCATAGTCGGAGTTGTATTTGTTAGCATTTCTGTCGGAGAAGGCTGTTCCCTCCTTTCTTTGTCACCTTGACCCATAGGGTTTATTGAGGCAAGAGATTATTGAACTAATGGAGTTTTTTTCCAAACTATGAGCTTTAGGAGGTGCCTCACTGTACTCAATGACAGTTTTGTTTCCCTTGTGTTAAGGGTGAGGAAGTTAGATTAGTATTTATTAAGTTTGAAGTGACTTCTGTGTTCATTTGTGGTTCATCTGACAGCCGTGCACTTTGCAGTTAGTGCTTCTATTTAAGGTTTTGTCTCTCTACTTGCTTCACACAGCAATGGGGAAATGGAGCCACCCCTATTAGAAATAATTGGTAAAAAGCCATAACTACTGTCACGCTATGCAGTGAGGCTTATATCTCACTTTAGTTGCTGAGGTTGCATGTCAGGGCCTTCAAAATGATGTGCCTTTCTCCCTTTGTGATCACACCTTGCTTGCGAGGCTTCACTGAAATGCACGTCTCATGGACTGTATTACAATTTTATCCTTCAGCTCGTGAGCTTTCCCTCGCAATGTGAAAAGCTGCAGAGTCATTTGGGCAGCATTAATCAGGGGGCTAATCAGGAGCTGGTTGTCTTCCTTTGCCTGCAGTCCTCACAATCAGGGATGTGGCGGCTGCCTGTGCTGGGGCGCAGCGGCTAACGAGGCAGAGGCAGCTTTCGGAGAGAGGGCTCTTTGTTTGGCAAGGCTGCGCTCACAGCTGGACACCTGTTGCTGAGACTAATTGGGAATGTTGGGGGACCAGGCAGGGATAGGAGAAAAAGGGGATAAACCTGTATGCACGCTACACCTATGAACACAAGCATCCAGATTTTGTCAGTGTGCCTTTTTTGTCTGCATTCATGTCTTCACGCTGCCTATGAGTGTGCCATATGTATCTACGTTACTTTTTGCTCATGTATATGTACAATTGTGTACGTGCAAATGAAGACAGTTTGTGCTTATATTGATCAATGTCAGTCACCTGGAATCTTTAATTAGAAATTAAGCTTTAAATACAGTGGTAGCATCAATACAAAAAACTTGTGGGAATAGGAGTTTGGTTTGGTAGCATTTAGACATATGAAAAGAAGGTGATTTTTCTGGGGGAAAAGTGTAATTTCTTGATGTTTGGGGGGGTTTTTAGGTTTGTTTTGTGGTGTTTTTTGTTTTTGTTTTTTTTTTTGTGGTGGGTTTTGGTTTTTTGGGGGTTGGTGGTTTTGTTTGTTTGTTTGGTGTTTTTTGTTTTGTTTTGGTTTTGGGCTTTTGTTGTTGTTTGGGTTTGGGTGTTTTTGGTACATATGGCTTTTCGGGCTCCCAAATAACTCAGTTTTGTGAAGTCAGAGGGTAGGAACTATTGTGTGGCATTTAGGCTCTGAGGAACATTCCTTCATTGAAGCTGTATGATTACTAATGCTAGTTCCTTTTTGAGCTACATATATCATCTTTGCAAGTGCACATGTTAACCAACCAACACAGAACCCCCTGGTACTGAGTAGTGCCTGTTGTTAGGGCTACAAAGGTTTCTAAGTTCCAGCTTTGTCTTCAGGTAGCCCTGGTAGCTTCCTTTGCTATTTTGCTTTTCAGATTTAATTTGTTGTATCTGGTCTGTCCTGAAGAATGAGTTGTTTTGGCAGGGTCAGGCTATGCAGATAATGGGATGTTGATTTGTGAACATAAAGTATTTGGCAAACCGAGAGGAGTTTTGTGGGAGAAGGCATGACGTATGAAGGATGGAAAGAGCATTTCAGAAGGAGGACCTACGAGGATGACGGCGACACAGACCTCCCAGACTCTGAGACATCTGCCAGGATTGAAACTTTCGCGATTCAGGCTTGGAGTTTGATGTTTTTGCATGTTTACTGTTACGGTTTTGATTCTAAAGCTTTATTGTCACCCCCTTCCCAGTTTCTCCCCTCACGGTTGTTCCTCTCGTAGTTTCCTTCCCGGCTCTCCTCCATCTTGTCTTCTTCCCCTCATGGTTTTCCCGCCTTTCGCCCCAACCCTGGCTCCCCATTGGCCCACTATTACTATTGGCCCTCAGTTCCCGCCTTTGCCGCCCATTGGTCAGCCCTCCCCCTGATTTGCATACCCCAGCCCTCTGTCCAATCACGGCCCGGTTCTAGAACCTTCCCTCAGAGCCCCTATATAAACCCGCCCGCCCCTCAGGAGAGGCTGGTCACCATTTCACCCCACGCCCTGCGGGGTGTGCAGAGTCCGCATTTTTCGGCCAACCACTGTCAGTTTGTGTGTTTATTTACTGTGAGTTGACTACCTCATGGTGTTTTCTTCTATTCTTGCTCTTTCTTCCTCGTTCTCTGGTATATCACGTGGAAAATCTAACATTTCCCTCACACAACACAGTGTATGCCAAGCGCTGCGTTGTCAGAGGTTCCCAAGGTAAGACAACCCTGGTAATGTTGTCTTCAACGTGCACTGGGTGTACAAAGTGTCTTCTCCCTGGGGTCTCCTAGTTCAGTCAACACTTGTTCATTAGTGCATGACATAAAATGTGAGGTTGAAGGAAGTCACTGTTAGTGTTCATGCTTAGTCTTTGCTGAGAGCTCCTGAGAACTCAGCCTGGTACATGTGGTATTGGAAGTTAGCTGCATGCTTATTATAACTAAAGTCAGACAGGCTGATAAATACTGGAAATGGTTGGCTGTAAATCCTGACGATAGTCAAGGTAGACTATGTTGTAACTTACATGATGCTTAAGTAAAATTAACTGAAAGACGTGTTTCAAGGAGAAATTCAGCTTCTTTTAGAAGATTAACATGTCTTCTATGCTAAATTGAAAGATAAAAATTGCATGTGGTGTTAAGATGTTTGATTTTGTGAAGTAATAGAATACTTCAGTGTGAATTTAATTACACTTTGAAGGACTTCAACCTGAATGTCCATATGTTAGAAGAATGAGTGCTTGGGTGACCATGAAGAGACATTGCCTTGCTGTGCTGGTCTTCCTGTTTAAACGGTTTTGTTTGCTGTTGGAAGTTTAAAACAAAGGATAGTAAAGCCCTCCACAATTTTCTCTCTGTCGTGTGTGGTGTTTGATATCGCTATTAAGGCACCTGACAAAAGGTATAGAGGCCTGAAGAGATGTAAGTGTAATACAGCAGAGTGAAGCTTTCTATGCTAGTTCCCACTCCATGAGACATCTTGATAATTGAAAATGTTTCTGCTATCTGGTGTGTATTAAAAGGGCAATAATTGCAGTATCTCAGGCCATATTAATTTTGAATTCTTGTTCTATTGGTCTTTGTTTCATTGTACCCAGATGCTTATATGGCAAACATTATGACTGAAAGGTAATTCTGCTTAAGATAATACTCTTTCTCTAATGTCCTTGTAAACTGATGATTGAAACTGTAATATGTTGACACAGAAAGGTTTCCTGCATAAAAGTGACTGTTTTCTTTTAAGAGTGGGACATATATAGATAGCAAATATTTAATTAATCTTTCTATTTTCTTCTCATGGTTGAAGATTTTTTTTTTAATGGAAGGCATCTCTCAGTGAAAAGGGGGAAGAAGGGATAGCAGAAGAGGGTTATTGTTTTTGTCTGTGGATTTTTAAGAGTGCAAAAGGGTAGGCATTGTTTCATAGCACTCTGAAGGGATCCTTTGAACAACATTGTGCCTGGACATTGGGAGGTTCATTGGTCCCTTAGGAATGAAAGGTGAGATGCCACTGATGACAGCACCTGCTTCATGTTCAAGGATTTGGCATTGGGATGGGTTTGGTTTTCGGCAGTATCAGAAGACTCCGAAAGGAGTACTGGAAAACCAGAGTGGTAGAAACCATGGAAAAATCCCTCTAGATCTTGGTAAAGAATGGTCTGTTTCCCACAGCTCTTGCCTCCTCTGTCACAGATCATTATGGGTTACATGGATTCAGTGAGAACTGACAACACAAATTGGTATGGTCTGCCCTTCAGTTTCACAGTGGCAACTGTGGCTGGGTTTGGGTGTTTGTGTGGGACAGATCTCTACATCCAGTAATAGTTTCTTTCAAGTTAGGGCTGATGAAAAAACAGCTACCTTGTATTGCAGAATGATTGAGATCTCGGTCATTTCTAAGCTGCAAAATGTCCTGAAAATTGTTGATATATTTCTTCCACAAAAGTTTTTCTTAGTAATTCCTGTCCACCAGAAATACAGACATTAGGAAGAAGATGGAACTCCAGAAGTGCTGGTTTTGTTGTGACAAGATAGACCAGCTGCTGATAAACACTTAGGCCATTTGGTCTGTTTGGTCCATGGAAGAAAACAATTTAATACCTTGATCATGAGTTCAAAATATAAAACTGCTTTTATTTTATTTACTTAATTTATTTTGCAATGTTTTGAATCAGTTTTGTCAGTGTATTCAATAAAGTATTTCAGTAGAGGTAGTTTTCATCTTCAGAGGTAAATATTATTCCTCTTGCATATGTCTCTTTCTGAAAACACAAAAAAAGGGCCAAATATACTTAATATGCAGATGCTTTTTTATTTGATGTTGACCTTCCCAGAGCAGCAGAAATTATTAGTGATGTTTTGCAAGCAGACATCTCATTGTATCTCTAGAGGGTTTTTTGTGTTTTTAAATATCTTAAATTGAAAACAAAATGGAAAATATTTACTTCTACGTCTGGAATTATTTCTCCCTCATTTTCTGTTTGTTGACAGGCAGGAACCTTCTATTTCATTACTGCAGAACTTCGGTCAGCACATTGGTCTTTATATTAAACAGGCACTTAGTGCAAACTTCACCAACATTTGACATCTTTTTCCTTGCTTGTTTCCTTTTAACCCTTGTAATTATTGAAGTGCTTTTTCAATATATCAAGCCCTACAGCCTTATTATGTTTTGCATGTTCTATGCTATTAATAAAATGGAAATAATCTCCAGCCTTAGAAACACAATATAGCTGGTAAGATTTTTAGAGGACTTGGTTCAGTGAGACTTGTACATCGAGCTCATTTTTTAAAATCTTTTTTCTTTTAATGTGAATATTATTCTTCAAATTGTTATACAGAAATATAACGTGAAGTATGTATAAATGATGGTGTTAAACCTAAGTACTCTTCCTTTTTTACAGATTTGTCTGTATCTCTGCCCAGTTTGCAGTATTTGCTACTTAACACATTTTCTTTTGTTTTTTTCTTCTTTGTACGATTTCAAGTTTTTGTTTCCACTTTACATATTTCAATTTCAATTGTCTGAATCAGTAATTAGTATTGACTAAACATTAGCAAAGTGTTGACTACAAAGGATTGTTCTAATTTTTAAAAAGCATTTTAAAATGGCTTTTTTCCCAGTTGTTCCATATATAACCAATTCTTTTGATTTTCACTGTTAGTTTGAAATTCTGTTGAAATTATGTAGCCATGTCTTCTAGAAGTGTTTGAGCAATGTTTGATTATTTGAACATGCATATGAATGTATTTATAAGGACCATGATTTGACATGTATGTTAAACTCTCATTTTTATATTTATCATAAACTAAAGCTTGGATGGTACCTGATTTTTCTGTAGTAGTTACATTTGTTTGGTCTGTGGAAAACAATAATTACTGTGATAAGAGCAGCTGTGAAAGTATTCTGAAGTGCTGGGAGGGGTTTAACTATCCATGTCTTCAATACAGAATCCGAAGTTTTGGACTAAGTCTTTCAAAGTCATACTCGTGCTTATGCCTGTAGCAGAGCACCTGACTGAGGCTCCCAGACATCTGCCCATCGGTCTCTGCTGTTAACCTGCTGTCGGTGAGATCATTCAGCACTGGGTTCCTTGACAGTTCTTCAATTATAGTGTAAAGAGACATAACGTATTGCTAGAGAGACAATGAAAGATCACCTAATATTTTCTCTCTCTAGGGGGCCACTTCTCGAGGGTCAGTGTGCTGCTGCATTTCCTTCTGAAACCGATGTGTGTTTCATGTGCCGTCTGCCACATCAGCTCAGATAAGATTTGCGCAGTTGTTTTTCACCACATCAACTGGCACCATGTTCTGCTTCAAGCTGACATGATGCAGCATTATGGGACTTACCATGACCTGACATAACAGAAATTCAAGTTCAGTCAGAGGCAGCCTATGCAGAGTCTGTGGTGCCATTCAACAGGCTGATGAGCTTTTGGCTTTGTGGCCTGCTCTGCTCATAAAGTAAACTCTCCAAATCAGGCTGGAAAATAGGTGGTCTTGTTTCTGGTTTTGTTCTCTGCAATAATTTACCAAAATATGAAAATACAGACAGACACCTGCAGAACTTGAAAATGGTTGGAAACTTTCTCCACTTACCTCTGTGAAAGTAATCAAGTATAATCAGCAGAAGCTCAGCATTGGTATATTAAACTGCAGTAATGTCTAATCCCTCTAATGTGATCACCTCAGTTTTGAAACCAAACAAAATCCCCAATGTGGTAAGCCTAGAGAAAGTAGTAGAGTAAGTATGTAAGAGTATTGAAAAGAGTGGGCCAAAGAGCTGCCTGTGGATGTTGCCTGCATTGTGAGATTGAATTATTATCACCATATCAATAGGGCTGTGTTCTTTAATGTCTGTAGTTCCAAAAAACTGTTTGGAACCGAGTTCTCTGCTAAATTGCTAGTATGCAAAGGGAAGCCTTTGGTAAAAAAAGAAAATAGATAACCCTAATGTGAGAACTTAGTCTGTAGAATGTAGTGTTGTGGGAATCCTTGTAATGAATTGGCCTTTGGTTGTGCCACCTCTTCTGCAGTCTGCCTGTCCTACCTTTTGAGCACTGATGGTCAGTGTCAAAACTAGTCTGCCAGTACTTTGAAAAATGAATCAAATCATAGTTGAGTTCTAGTGATCATGTAGTACAAATACTTCTAATAATTCTGTGGAGCCTCTGTGTGTGTTGTGATTTCTGCACTGAGGTGGTGAGGTGCTTTGTGAGTCACACTATCTAAGAGAAGCCCCAGGAAATCCCAGCCTTTCATTCTCTGTGCGTGTGTGTGTATATATATATATTTTCAAATAAGACTCTATACCTGAATATGGAGATAAAATGCTGAAGTGATATTGTTTTGGAGTGATATAACACCAATAGCCTTCTTCAACCTACTCTCAGTTTGAAGCCATTCTCCCTTGTCCTGTCACTACATGCTCTTGTAAATAGACTCTCGGCATGCAGGACAACTTACAGTTAGGAAGTGAATCCCAACCATTTTTTCTGAATATTTTGACTGATCTTCCACTACAAAAGGTGTGATTTCTTATGTACAGTCTAATGGAACTTGGCGTTACTGAAATGGCTTGGCCTTTCACATTAAAGTCCAGAGTGAGGGGTAGAAAGGAAGAAAGGTCCTCAAGAAAATATAAAAAGTAACTTTGGACCTCTTTCCCACTTAGGAGAGAAGGGTGTAAATTTGGGGGTTTATACAAAATTAATTTTTAGGCAGCCCATAGCCAAAAACTGTTTTATTGGAAAATGTGTGTTTTAACATGGTAATTACTAGTCATTTGCTTAGGCTGATTATACTGTAAAGGAGCAGTCTAAAGGCCCAAGGAGAAATAAATGACTCATAAGGAAAAAGCTGTCATCCACCCATGCAATCACCAGAAATAGAGAAAATTTTTGCACAATAACAGGTACAATTGTGGGTTAAGGAAGCAGAAGCCAAAGAGCTGTCAGCCTGAAAGGCAGCAGGAGGGCATGCTGTGAGGAGCTACTCCTGACAAATCGGTCTCTGTCTGCACCTTAATAAAGCCATGGGTCAGCTGAGGACCTCTGCAGGAAGGGGACTGAGCATTAAAATCAGTTGATGCTCAGGTAATTTTCATTTTTTTATATATATACACTTTTAAACCCACTAGATGAACTAGTTCAATTTGCTAAGTTAGTTGGAATGCAGTTTTCTGAATGGCCTGAAAAAGGCTCTGTTTCTAGAAACACATTTTGGAGCAGGATTATTTTGTACCACAGCTTTTGAAGGCATGTGCAATTTTTTATGTTATTAGCTCAAATACCAACAACAAAAACCTTATGTAGTCTTAGTGCCCTGCTTCTTTAGGGCATGGTTTTCTCAGGCTGATCTGTCTGGGTCACAGCATAATTGTGATTTTTTTTATCACTTGAAAGCTGATTTATGTATGACTATGGAAGCTACAGCTCCACCTTTAACTGCAGTGCAGGCAAACTAAGATGTAATCATTCAAGAGCCAGCTGCTTGTTGTTTTCACTATCACACACATTCCTGTAAGGGGAAAGTAGATCTGCTAAATTTGTTCTAGCCACTTTGCAGCTACCAGAATTGCTTGCTGTCACTTGCTTTAATAGTGTGAGAAAGAAACTTCTCAACTATGTTCTCACTGAGTAACTTAAGGCATTCCAACCAACATCCAGAAATGGAAGGTACATGGGGCCTGTGGCATTCTGAGGTTTGCTGGAGAGGACATGGTTAAGCCTGAAAAGCCTGAATTTCTACATCACTTACGTTCTGTCTTTTCCTTTTAACTGCCCCATTAAAAGACATTATTTGCTACATTTATTGCATGTTTCTATTAACAGATATTTAGATCTGTATTTTCAACTTCAAGGGTTAAGTGCCAGGTTTAACCCAACTGTAAACTTGGATAGAATGCTAATTAGCAGCTCTAAAAGCTCCATGAAGTATTTCTTATAGTCTACTGGAGGACTTCTCTTTGTAAATAGCTTTCTCTAGAAAGTATTAATATTATGAGAAAGGCATTTTCTATGTTGTTTGCAATCACCTCCCACTTTCTAGTGAGAATACAGATAATTTCAGAGTTTCTTTCTTTGTAGCACACATGTCATAGAAATATTGGCACTGATTTGGGCTTCAAAGTGAGACATTTGCAACTTGTAGTAGATTGCACTCTAATATCCATAAAGGTTCTCGGTATTTAAAAGAAACCTTTCAGCCAAAGATCTCAGAAGTGTTCACACCCATGGATTAATATGGCTCTGACTTTAACTGTTGAAAAAGTGAGCCTTGTCCAGACACAAAGCCCTCGTGGAACTTGGAACATCACGTTTCCTACCATGTTCTTTACTTATGCAATTCTTCTTCCTCTGTTTTTCAAAATGTGTTCAGATTTAACTTGTCCAAACTGCCTGTTTTGGTTCATGCAACTTGTGAATCCATGTGATTCCTAAATACCTGTCCAAGGTGTCATTTTATTGCCCACTCTGTTCATGCAGGAGGTGTAGCTTTCTGTATTCAGCCTGCCAGAGTTGCTTTTCAGGTGAATGTGGAAATGTAACTTTTGTGAGGATATTGCTGACTTGCAATCTCTCTAGCTACTGAGTGTTTCTCTTTTTAAATGAGAAAAAAAAAGGATATTAAAAAAAAGTCAGATCAGTCCTTTCTGAGAGTCTCTATAGTTCTTTCTACAGAAGACTATTCTTGCTCTCCTTGAAAAATATAGGATTGACTACTAGAGTAATTCCCACCCTAAATGGAACATGATAGAGAAGTTTGCAAATGTATACTAAGATTTGCTTTCATAGGAATGGGATTAACCCTTAAGAATTCTTCATATCTTAACTAACTTTAAAAAAAAAAAGTTTTATCATAAGGTGAACTAGTAATTCAACCTTACCAGAATATATTTATTTATTTTTTCAGTGTCTGGGGTGTTTACCTTGGAAATGAACTTGGAATTTAGTAAACTGTTTCAGCAGTTAAAACATTATGCTTACTTTTAGGGACATGGATGGTAAATGTCTATTGTCCCTGAGATTAGGGTGATGGAAAAGAGGAAATAATTATCTTTCTTTTCATAAGGTTTACCCTAATGTCTTAGTGTCTAAACCAGCTATTATACAAGCTTTTTCTTTCTGATTTTTGCAGTGGTTTAATTACCTGTATTTTACCTTTTATACAAACATATACAATGGCGTTGATGGGACTCTGACTGCATATAAGGACAGTTTATGCAATAATTTTTTCCATGTTTTTTTAAAGGCAAGGGTTAATTGAACTATTGCCCCAAAAGGATGGGATGGTGGCCTAAGTGCAGAATAATCATAAAGCACCAAAGCACGTAACCAGAGCAGGAAGCCATACCCAGGGCCATCAGTGTCTGGTTTCAAAAACTCACAGCAACAACTTCAGAGCCAAAAGACAGTATTTTGCATTCTGCCTTGCAAGATATATTGCCACAAATAGAAAAATAGGCTTGAGTGTCATTGGCAGAACTGTGATACAATTACAGTGGTAAATTACAGACATGCAAAATCACTGAGAAATGCCAAGGAGTTTTAGTTACCTTTTTTAATGCCTGTAATTTTTTTTCAGCTTCAGTGATTACTAACATAAGATTACAATATTACATAATTTGGAGGATATTGCCCGTGTTTGCAGAGTGTGTTAACAGTGAATCCAGTGTTTATTGCAGTCAGGGACTAGTGCTTGAACTGAAGTCCTTTTTTCTTGTATGCTAGCACCAGCCTATCCCATATTTTAGCCTTAGGATTCTTTGAAAATCAACAAGCAGGGTACTTTTGTAATGCCGAAATACAGAATAGATAAAACCCACCCTGTGCCTTTCTACTTCTAATATAAATTAGAATTTGCATCAATTTCTTTGGGGATGAGATGGCTACAGATGCTGGTAGTCATTCCTTTATCTCTCTAGGCTTAGCAGTCATTAAGACTTCCTCCTTCACCTCTTTGAGCACTTTCCTCCTCCTTCCTGACTGCTTAGAAAAGATACTTTAACATAGACCTTGAAAGGTGGTAAGTAGAAGTGAATGTAGTGTTCTTTCATGGGTGGATTTGCAGGCAGTGAAAATATTTGTAGGACTTTTTCCCTCTCCTCTCACAGAAAATCTTCCATGCCATGCATATTTTTCTCTTTCATTAGAAAAGAAACTAGAATGAATGTTTTGTAGTACTGTATTGATAAAAGACATCAGGTTAAAATTATTTTCCTGGAAATGAAGCTAGTTTAATAAAGCAGCAGTTTGGGGTTTTATTCTCCAGTCTTCTGTTGGCCTGTTGCTGACCATGGTCTGTCTTGTTGTGCTTTGACTTTTCTGCCTGTCCATTGGGACCTTACTTTTTCTGTCAGGTATTCTGGGGTCTGTTGAGGAGAAGCTTGATATCAGTGTTTGGGAAATAAAAATCTTTTGTAGTCAGTTAATTTGCATTTGATGTTTCAGATCTCTGTTGCTTTCATGTTTATTTAAAAAAACCCAACAAACTGAAAGCAGATCAAATACATCAGTATCTGGCTCCTGCCTTTTTTTGACTTACTTCATCATCTAAAATATTTCCATTTTTCAGTCTGAGTGTTTTGCTTGACTGGGGAAATAATAGCTCTTTTTTATTTGCTTGAATGCGTGTGATGTAGATACCTGGGCTTTAGTGACAGTAGCAGCTTGAAATCCAAATCATTTGCCACCTATATTGTCATTGAATACAACAAAGTCTCTTGCTCTGCCGAGACTGAATTCTTGTCCAGAATGCACAATTCCTTTATGAATATAGTAGTGCAGATGAATCATTTACAAACTAAAAAAAAAAAAAGCAAACCCAAAAGCAGACAAATAAGATCAACCTTCCCCCAATTCTCCCTAAATATTACTCTAAAATGAGTATTTCTTTCGTTGTCAGGAAGAGGTTGAGCATATATATGTTCCATGTTTTAATAAACTGGAACGGCAGTAATGAGCCTTGGTCAGCTCAGCAGAGCAAGTGTGAAGCTGGGAATCAGAGATGATCAGCAGAGCCAAATTTCAGTGTCTTGCATGGTGCTGCTAGAGATGTTGCGTGCATTGAGTGTATCACGCTGGCTCTTCATATTTTCAGCTTGATCTTGCAATTTGTGAAGGGCACTCAACATTTTGCTGACTGCATGAGATGTCTTTAGTATCTGCTATCTGTATTGGATGGACTTTTAAATGTAGTATTGCTTATTTCTTGGCCCATGAACTGTGTTTTGAGTGAAGCCTTAGAAAAGCCATATTCCTATGGATTTTTGCCTCTCTTTTTTACTGCATGTGAAAGGAGCACACCTTCAAGGACTGAGACTAAAATCCTAAGGTGAAGTTAACATATTACTGGTAGTATTTGTACTTTGAATCGTTTTGTCAGTACCCAGTTTTTTTATGAGTCTACTTTGCTCCATTTCCCACAATTCCTTTGTGTGTGTTCACTTAACCTTTTTTCCCTATGTCTTCAAGTAAATGGTTTTTCTCTGGCAATATGAGAAGAAGAATAAGTACTGATAGATTGAAAGGAATATCCTTGCAGTGGAAAGAGGAACCAAAAGAATTGGATGCTCAGGTAGCGGTGTCTGTGAACTGTGCGGAGAGGGACTTTAAAGGCAATATGTTGGCATTGAATCCCCATCAATGCCTGGTTTGTTTGTCACTTTACTTCAGTGATGCAAATTAAATTCATGCCTCCTTTCACCTCAGTCAGCAGCAGAGCTGACCTACCCCAGGCAGAGTGAAAAATGCTGTAGGCTTGAGTCTCAAAGTGTTTGCAGTGAAATCTGGTGTGGTGATTTTTTGGCATGCTAAGATACTAACTCATCTGATGAGGCTTTTACCAAATATATTTCAACTTGTGGTTTTCACTCATGCAGTGGCTGCTGCAATGATATGACCTTATCCAGAGAACTCACTTGCATAATCAGTCTCTTGTGGGGAGGAACATTATTACTTGACTAGTTTCTGAGTGGGAACACAAGAAGGGAGGTAGGAAAAGTGTTCTTTCTATAATCCCTGCTTTCTATTGCAATCTGCTCCCTTACAGCAAAATCTGGTTTCTAAATTGCCAAGAACTAGTTTGGAACTGTCCAGACAGAGAATTTTGGGCAGCTGTTGAGACCTGGGTGGTGGCAGAAGTCAGCTGGCTACAGCTTGCCTTGAGACAGTCACCCGTCACCTGAGTACTCAGTTTCTGACTGCCAGTTCTGGCTGGTGACAGTTCTGGAAAAGCTCAGGCTGCTTTCTTGGCAATTCTCACCTGTGTGATGAGACTGAGGCAAAGGGCTCTTGTACAGAACATTGCTGTGAGCACACACAGGTGGGGCTTCTGCAAGGGACTTGGAGCTTCCTGATAAGGCAAAAACCTCTGTTTCATGATGCATGTCAATTCAGATGTATTTTTTATTGAGCTAATGTTTCTCTTGTATGTTGCTCTTGTCATTATGGTAAATTCTTTAGCAAATTATTGTATTTCAATTTGGTGCTACTTGTTTCACCATCATTTATGCTGTACTAGCAGAATGTCTTTGAGAGAAAATGCATTTGTATTGGGGTTTTACTTGACTGGACATAGTATCTTAGACTCCAAGTAATATTTTCCTTAAATTTTTTGCTAAGTCTTCCAACAATTTCACACTGTGGCCATGATATTTAATGAAGAAAAGTCTTCTTTATGAATAAGGAGATTCAAGTCTTAAAATGTTGTTTCATTGCTTATTACCTAATTTTCAACATGCTTATGTTGGGCTGAGGAACTCCAAATACAAGTAGCAATGGTAACACATGGAATAACAATGCCCATGGCTGTCTTGAGAGTTCTATGTGTTGAAGTGAATTCAAATGAGGCAATTGTCTCCATTAAAAATGCAAGAATGTTATTTATTGCATGCTAACTACTTTATTCCAAGGCTTTGTCCATTTTCTTATGTTTGAGAACTGGGTGTTGTACATCTACTTAAATGTGCAATTCTTCATATTTCAGTTGCACATTCAGTGTTTGTATATTCTTGTTTGTATATTCTATCTTTTTTCTAGTTTTGTTTTGTTACCTTACTTTGTTAGCCAAAACATCCTGTGAGAAATCTCAGTGTAAAAGAGGGAGAAAAATTAACATTGACTCATACAATAGCTGTAGTGTAACTTCACAAGAGATATATATTCAACCTTAAATTTAAACTCACATAAACTGTGAAACATGAAATGTTCTGAGGCAACTTTCAATGCTAGTAATAGCTACTTTATTGCTATTTTGTGTGCTTGAAGTCTCTGCCACCGAGTTGTATCTTTGTAGCTTAAATGTAAATTTTCTGTCATGAAAACTGTAACTGTGTGTGCAATGGACTCTCAGGCAAAATAGCTGTGTAGCTGCAAACTTGGACTGGAAAACTCCACTGTCATAAGAATACCTGCTAATGTTGAAAATACAGAAGGTCTCAATCTGTCTTCTGGGAACTTGTGTTTGACTAAAGTCGTTTGTGCTCCCTACAGAAGAAAGAATTTTCTTCAACTTTAGGAAGTGATTAATTGTAAATAGGAAATAGTTGGAAAGCTTTGAAACCCTCTAGGTAGTCTTTAATAAACTATGGAATATCTTCTTTCAAAGGTGCAGGGTGTCATGGAAAGTTACAGAATATGTTTTTACTTTTTTACTTTTTACAATAGAGATAATTGTATTTATTCAAGGTCTTGGGAAGAAAATACTATTGGAGAGTACATATCTATATGAAAATGAGAGTTAGGCACTTAAAATTATTGGTATGGTTACACATTTGTTTTGAAGCTTGAAAACAGTGAGAATTTTTTTTACCCTTTTTGGCATATGTTGCATCATTCTCTAAGTTTTGCCCTTCCTATTCTGTAACCTCTGCTCACTTCCTTCCTTATCTGAGCCTTTTATAAATTCATGTATTTTAAGGCCAGAGAGGATTATCTGAATTGATGTATCAGGAATATCACTTAGGTAGCAGACTGATTGAGTTAGAGGAGATTGCTTGGAGATCTGTTCACCTTGAACAGAGGATCTCAGTTGAAGGAG
This sequence comes from Sclerurus mexicanus, assembly GCA_013396755.1. Lineage (NCBI taxonomy): Eukaryota > Metazoa > Chordata > Aves > Passeriformes > Furnariidae > Sclerurus > Sclerurus mexicanus. Next base: position 810,812 of record VWZF01006903.1, read on the forward strand.
GAGCTGCCATTTGCCTCAGGCAGATGGTTCTCATGATGTCGCTGGTCTGATTGTCACTTCCTTTTTCTGTCTTGCCTTTTTAGGCTTTGCACTTGGTCCTCTTTTGAAAAGGAGAAAAACAACTAAAGCAAAACAAAGAAATCTTTCTCACCAATTTTATTCCTTCTTTCTGCCTTTTTCTGTTAACCCCTCTACATATCTTTCATCTTTACTTGAATACATCTCTTAGCTTCCTTGTTCCACTAAGGAAGAGGACTTGATAGATACTCCTCCTTTTTGAACCTTTCCTTTCTGATCTGCTCTTCTTTGATGTTTGGGTCCACGAGTGTTGGCCAAGGCAGGGCAGCTGCATGTCTTTTAAAGTTACCGGGAAGGCATTGTTGAAAATAGTGTTTTTATTGAACTGTTTCTGTGTTCGTCTATTCTCCTCTGAATCTAGGAGCACAGCACGAGGAGAAACAGGCCACTATATGGCAGGATCTTGTGGCTTTAGTGAAATGAAAGGGACACTGGCAGAAACATTATCGTAAAACTCATCACAATGTGACAGGCTTGAAAAAATGAGTTTGGAAATGTTCTATGAGAACCACTAATTGTGGGTCTTCTACTGCTTGTAAAAGCAAATGAATCATGCAAAGGTCACAAAAGAACATATTTGGTGCTTAAGCTTATTGCCAACATTATTGCTGAAAATCTACAGAGTTGTCTTCAGCTCTTGAATTTGTCTTGAATTCAGGTCTTGAATTTGTATGTGATCATGAATCATTCTTTTCAGATGGTTGTCTTGTGTTATGCACTGCTCCTTGTATGGTCCTTTTACAGTGACATAAATTCTTCTATGAAACTAAAGAAATGTCCTTTCCTGTGTTTCACAAACTGTACTGAGAGATGAGCTTGTGCACAAAGGTTTATTAACAGGCTCTGTAGGTGATGTCATACCTTTATTGTAATAAAGAAGATCACTTTTGTGGAACAGTAAGAACAAAAGCAATATGTTCGGAAAGGGTGTTGGATGGCTGAATTTGTAAGTGTTTAGCAGTCTTCCAATAAAGGTGCACTAGAAGGGACACAAGTATAAAATGTATAAAATATACAAAGTGTGTGTGTGTAAACAGTGAGTGAGTGTATGTCTTAGCATGCCAAAATTAAGTGATGTTTACTGCATGGGGAAAAAACCTTGGTGAGATATTTCTCCTGTCCTTTTTTATTTATTCTTTTACAGTTTTGTTTCTATGTTACAGGGCTTTTTGGGGCTTTTGGGGGGTTTTTTTTGTTTGTTTTTTTTTTTGGTTATTTGGTTTGATTTGGTTTCTTTTTTTTTTCCTTTTCTGTCCTGATTTCATTTTTTTCCTGCATCAGGTCAAATACAGCAGCTGCTAAGGAATTGCAGCAGAAGTGACAGTTGTACACACAAGTGCTGTACTGTAGGGATTGCTCCAGCTCATTGCAGCTGGCTTCTTATATAAAATGCTTCTTTCTCTTAATATTGCTATTTCCACTGCTCTTCACTCCTTCTGATCTTCCAAAGCACTGTGTGTGGAAGGCTGGCCATCAAGAGATCTGTTGGTTGTATGTGCGTGATCTTTTGAGGAAATGTTGTATTATTGAACAAAAGTACAGTTCAGTATTCCAGTTTCCGAGTCTGGTAGGGATAATGAAGTTGCTTTTTCACTAAACATGTTTTTCTTCAAGGGTGCCTTGGTCTAGACAGACCTGTAAAATGCCCACTGCAGTGCCACAGTTAGATTCTCATTCTGACTGACTGCTGCATCAGATCTGCTGTGTTAGAATTTTTCCTGTGAAAGCATTTCACTTTGTAGCAGTAATGTTCCTAGTATTGGGCAAATGGTGTTTTATGTCCTGAGGCCTCCTTCAAATTATTTAGTTTCAACTTTGAAAGTCTTCCTAGCTTGCTAAGAGGAGTACAGGTAGAGAAATGATGCTATTGCAGTCTGCATGCTGGAAAATATGAGCAAAGTAGAAAATGTGTGGGCTAAATGGTGAGCACCTCTGTGAAATACGATCATCATGTAGACGCCTGATAACTGTCAATGTTGATCTCCCAGGCTGCTGATGTACTGATCTAGCTGAGATCAAGGTAAGTGTTGTACTAGTGAGTTATGTTGCCGTGCACTGAACTGCACAGGATGAAGGAACTGTGCTTTTGAAAGGATAAATGGCTATTACTTTATTTCTAAGTATCTTATCACTTACGTCTGCACAAGGTAAAGCATGAGTCAAGAATAGTTTGGTTAGATATTAAGCATTCCCCTGCCATGTCCGTGTTCTGCTTTCTCAGGAAGTGTTTGTTTGCTTCAATTTTTAAAGAGAGTGAATGGGGATTAGATTATGGTCTTTCACCTGTAGCTTCGAAAACAGACTTCTGCAGGTAGCAGGACTTTCTTGATGCTTTCTTAATTAGTTATTTCAGAATAATTTCATACCTCAGGGCAGTGGAAAAGCTAAACAAATGTTTGTTTAGAAGTACATACAGTACAAGTTAAAATAGAGGCACTAAATTTAGTCTCATGGAGGCAAAGGGAAGGAGTTTTTTCTCTTCCTCCTGTTTGAGAATCATCTGATTTGTCAGTTGATGCTTTCAGTGAACACCTTAAAAACCCTCTGATCCTTTTTGTTGAGTGGGAGTCAGCGAAACACTAGTATATCTACTACAAAATGTTTCTTTAAAACCTTGGTTAATAAATAGCACAAATAGAAATTGTAGATTTGTTCTGAAAGTATTTTGCTGCAGAGCCATGACAACAAGAAGTAACTGCCTGAATTTTTCTCGAGAAGGACAAAGAGGAAACACTGAGTGCAGCATTTCAGTCTCTTCTAATATGCAATTGTATATAATCAAAGTACCAAAGAAAGAAATGAAAACTAGCCTTGACCCTGTGTTGATTCAGCATAAAAGTTTAGTTCGTAGCAGCACTGAAGGCATCACTATCCAAAGATTACTGGAAGGAAATTTAAACCTGAGATTTTCTATTCTAGTGCAGGAATTGAGGTGATCCTTGTGCCGAGCATCCCTGCCCAGCCTATTGTACTAATCGTGCTAGTCCCTTTATGCAGTCTGCTAGTGACCAGAGCCACAGCAAAGGAGCCAGCTGCACCTTCCCGAGAATAGCATCACTATTTCTGGCGTGGCCGACTGGAGCCCAGGGCACAGATTTAACTGGTGATTGGCCCTGAGCCCAGAGCTTACACAATGTGTTACAACTGCCAATCTCCTCCTGAAGTTTGCTCTGATCTTCACATTGCCTTACTTTAAAGTGAGACACAGTCTCCGTCTCCTGTCTGTTCGTATTTTTCACTTTTTCTTTACTGTATCAAGATCAAGAAGGTAGAGCATTTGGATCTCTGAGGTCCATCCAAACTGAGAGACGACAGTAGTTTCAACCATATGGGGTGTTTTATCCCAAGAAAGATGACATTACTTACATGTACACTGAGTCAACAAAATACTACTTCAGATTTTTTTTCCAGTAATAGTAAATATATTACTGAAGTATTAGATAAAAAAAGAAGCTTGAACAGCGAGAGAAAAGATTAACTTATTTAAAATTAAGTGGAAAGACAAAGAATGATCTATGTCTGAAGCTCCTTATTTCAGAAGGTGAAATTCTGGAGAAAATAAAAGGAGTAAGTTTCAAATGCTGCTGAACTGAATAGACCAACCATTTGAACATTGAGGAAGTATGAGAATTCTTTAAAACAACAACTTGCCCCCTCCCACCCCTTTAACCTGGATGAGTGATCACCTTGGGAACAAACAAAGGAAAAGATTATGACTGAATTGGATTCTATCTTAGAGGCCAAGCATTTTAGAGCTAAAATAGAAGTGGCATATTCAAGTGGAGTTAATTCTTATAAGTAAAACGTTTTCTGGCCAAATAAAAAGAAAATAATGATAAATGTGAAAAAGAGAGTTAGACTTTAGAAGTTCCTGCGGTGGAAAGGCAGAGGAGAGAGAGGAATAGTAATCCAGAGAACAGACTTTATAAGTCTACCTGAAAAAGAGAGTAAAAATTTAGAGAAGAGGGAGGGTATTTTTGCGTCTGCTTTTTAAATGGATTTACATACATTTATAAGTATATGTTTATGTACATAAAAATAGAGAATGAGGTAAAACCTGATCCCATTTCTGAAGGCAACATATGATAAACTAATGTGGGATATTTCCTTGGTAAGCCCACTAATTGCTTAGATATGATAAATGCAGTGGTTCTTGTGTGTCTGGGCTTTGGCAAAGTTTTTTGTGCAATGTTGTGTGGAAAATTGTTGGTTTCAATGGAGGCTGATATAAGAATGACAGCAGAGGCTCAAGAGGAAGGGGTAACCTGTTCTTCTGGAAGCGGTAAGGATAGGTCAGAGAGCTAACCCTGTCTTTGTTTCATTACTGACTTTGTTATGAGAGGTAGCATAATATGCATTTATAGATGCAGACTTACATGAGTTAGTGGGTATCTGAACAGGCTCTCAGTGTTTGTTTAGTGGGGGTGTCTTGGCACTCTTCCTGGAGTTTGTGTGTTCTGCTGCTGTGGCAGTTCCCCATGTGGCAGTGCCATGCCAACATGCTGTCAGTGAGCTAAGTCACTTTGCAGTACCCATTCCTGCCTCAAACCCCAGGCTGTGCCTCCTGCCCAGCCCCTGAGACAGGCAACTGGCTTCCTGCTGCTCCGAGTCACTTGGACTGGCGATGATCTTTGCCATTGCCCTCTACGGAAGAGCTGAATGGGAGCCAGGAGGGCAAATATGCAACTGACTTTTCTAACAAAAATGCATGTGAAGATTCTGATGAACTTGTTTCATCACCTGTTTTGTGAGATGTCTAGAAAGACAAATAGTCCTTTCGTATTTCTCCTGTGTTGGGATGTGTGTATTATAGAGTAAGGAAGTACTCAAATATATTTTGAAAATGGGGCTATTAATCTCTAATCTTCCTGAAAGGGATGTGTAACAGCTGGTATGCTGATGACAATGGAAAGATAAAAATAAAAGGGCTTCGTTACAAAAAAAAAGTAAAAATAATGCTGACTGACTTTTCTTTTGAGGGGTTGTATCTAACAAGTAAGTTTTTCTTTTCTTACATGGGAGAATTGTTGCAGGTGCTGCTTGCACAAAACCTGACAGCTATTATTAGAGTAAAAGAGTGCTTTCATGTCGTAGAGTTCATAAAGAATGTAGATTGATGACATCTTTCTCTCAGGAAGTTTATAATCAAAAGTGTAATCCCAACCCACGGGATTTTTCTTTCTCTGTACTGCTGATAAGCTCCTGTCTTGGAGATGTTATCATGGGAGATTTAGATGACTGCTCTGTGCTGTATAAGTAGAGGCATGGGCAGCAAGACATTATTGCAATAAATTTTAATTCATTTTAAAAAGCAGCCATTTGGGATGGAGTGTTGAGGATTCAGTAAAAGTCAGGTTGTTATCATCAGAGGTATTGTTATGGTCTTTTCCAAGTCCCCTGCCTTGTCAGCATTGTATTGTCAAGTTCTGTAAATTCATCAAGTGTATTGTGCTCTCTGGGTTTTTTTTTCTCTTTCTACCCCAACTTCAGGAGCAATAACAGAATGTGATTATTGTGACTCTTATTTGTTTATTTAACATGAGTATACCCTGTGCCTGATTTTTAGGGAGGGGAAAAGCTTCAATAATAGAAAATCCAACTGTAAGATAAGCTAAAAGTAAAAATAATTTTGCATATCTTTCCTAGCTATCTGCATTTTTCAAGTTAGCATTACTTGTTTTGGAGTCCTTATTTTTGGATGGTTGAGACTAGCAATACAGACTTCACAAATGATGGAATTTAAAAAAGCCCCTGTGTTTGCTTGGAGTTGCTGGTGCTTGTCATTTGTTTTTGGCTCATGCTAGCCCAGCCTGTACATAGTAACCTGCAGGAGAAGCCAGTGATGCATCTTGCTACAAGGCAGGTGTTCATACCTTGACTAATCAAGCACACATTAAGCCCACGTACCTTTTAGAAGGCATCAAAATGAATCAACATTGAGTCAGGGGCAACAAAAGCCTGCGGTCACTATATGCCTTTGCAGATTTCTCCAGGAAATTCAGCTGTGCTGGAAACTGCCACTTGTTAAGACTGACATGTATTTCGTTTGTAGTATTCAGTAGAAATGCACATGGTTAACCCATCCCTTCCTTCGCAGTTCCTGTGGCAAAGTTTAGCAATGATTCCTCACCATTATATTAATCTTAGCAGTTCCATGGTTGCTCAGCTGTTAATTTTATCATTCTGTTCATAATCTGCCCAATTGATGCCATTGATTGGGCACTGGAACTGAGTCATCTCTGGGATGACTGTGAGATGTGGAATAGACTTAGCAGTACGTGAAATTATTCAAGTAGTAGTTGGCTCTGAGGGTGAGTATGGACTGATTGTGCGTAGACAGTTTTGAAGCGGTAAACTTGGGATAAGCTGTTGTCAAAACAGTCTGGACTGTGACTGCCTCACTGGTGACTTTTGAAGCAGAATTAAAAAACTTGAAACAAGTGACATATCTGCTCAGTTTGAGATTTTTTTTCCCTCCAGTTTTTACAGTAGAGAAAGAAATTGTAACAACTATGTGTTAGTGAATGAAGGTTACACAGGCAGAGGCAGTTCAGATGTTAATTTTTATAGAAACAATTGTTGTAATATGGTTTAAGTCTATGAAGTATAAAACTTAGATTAAAAGCCACAGCCAGCCTTTCTATGCCCTCTCTGTAGAGAGGAGGATAGTCTACTCTAAAAAATCCTTTGGTGTTGAAGATATGGAAGGGTCAAGGCAAGGATGGTACGGTATGTTTTTAAATCTTTTCCTACATCAATTTACTTGCAGGTTCACCAATTTTGAAAAATCTCTTTGCTTGATTACACCTCTGTTTTCCTACATGGGAGACTAATGCTACAGAAATTGCTCCCTTATTTCTCCTTGTGGAATGGTTGCAATGTGGGTTACCACATAGCTAGAGTTGTTTTTTTAGCTTCAGGGGACTTGGGTGGTAAAATTGAGTGGAGCTGAGCACCCCGTCAGTACCAGCGTGAGCAGTTTGTGGGAACAAGCTGTAATGGCCACCTCTGTTTTCAGTTCACATGTCACAGCCCATGCTGATATCCCCCAAAGCACACCTAAGCCACCATGACAGAGGAGGAACTGCATGCCATGTGCAAGACCAGATTAGGTGAGCTGGGGATGAAAACGCACTATTTAACCATACACTGGTGCATTTCAGCAGGCATTTCAAGTGATAACAGGCTTCTTGTGAATGCCCAGAGGCAGGTAAGAGCCTGCTGCACCTACTGTGATCATTGGATTTCTTGCTTGCCTGGGCTCTCAGAGTCTGCAGACATTTCATAAAATAATAGTAAAACCACTGAATTCATTAAGGAGGAGAAGAGAGTTCTCCTTATGTATCAATGAAATTAAATGTCGAAAAGGGTGTTTAAAAAGTGATAATAGATTTAAACAGTCCCATAATCTGGTAGGAGGCACAGAGCATGGCCCTATTGCACAGCAAGACCACTGACTTTTTTGTTGTATGTTCAGATCATTCCTGTACTTAACTGCAATTGGGTTCCTTCATGCTTCATTTACTTTAAAGAGCTATATGTTTTTGGAAGTGAACTCTAATTGTTGTCCTGAAATTTCATGGAGCAGACATTCCTGATCACAGTGCACCATGGACTGCTTTCCCCAGAAGTGTCCTTTCTTATTTCTTGGATGTTGTGCTTCTACCATGCTTCACAGCACTCATAGGTTTGGTTTAGAAAACCAGCTTCATACGGAGAAGGTAGGGGGGTATATTTGTCTTGCAAGCTCGCTTTTTTTTTTATTGCCTGGCTAAAATCCTTAGCTAGACTGTTTCTGTACATTTTGTATTCTTCCTCTCTGCTTAATTAAGTATCTCTTGATTGAAAAGGCAGCTGCTTCAACTGAACACCCTGTGCAACCTTTCTGTCTTCTCCAGGAAGAACTGACATCATTCATAAAGCTCCAGTTAAACTCAACAGAGCCAATGAAGTGTATAAATAAGGTTCCAGCTTTAACTTCCTGTGGTTTTTGAATCTTTTTAAAGCCTCAGTAGAAACCTCTTGATGGGGTGGAGTCAACATGGCGTAATTGTTGCTGGATCAGGAACACACACCGAAAGCTCCCTATGTTTTCACTGGTTTGCCAGGCATACAATGCACCCTTCCTGTGCGTGCCCAGAATGAGCCTGTCTTTACAGGACTGGGCATCTTGGGCCCATGTTACTTTAGGCTTATTTTGGGATCACCAACCAAAGCATTCCTCACCATTGCCTTGCTCGCAATGCCAGCCAGTGCTGTGACTTTGGGCGGTGCAGTGTCCCACACCTTCCAAAGGAACAGCGCATACCTGGAACTGCAGGCTTGTGGCTTGTCTCCTGCCATAGGAAGGAGGAAATTGAGGGAGTTTTGTACTTGTAACCACTCGTGCCTTTTCTCAAGATACAGCTTTGCCTCCTAATGGGCTAAAGTTACGGTTTGTGCTTTGTCTCTTTGGGTCGATGTATCCTGCCTACTTTTCACTGCAGTGAAACAGCTTTTGCAGAGGGGACGGGGAAGGGGTGCACCCAAAGCAATAAAAATGAAACTTGACAGAGGTGCAAGCAGGCTGAGAAGGCTGTTAGTTGCTTCCCCCATGCTGAGATGTGTAAATGTCTTGGTGACTGTACAGTGAATGGACAAACTTATTAATTCTGTGAGGCGGTGGTCACTGCCCTTTGCAGAAAGCATACAGAGAACAGGACTTATGCTCAAGAATCTAATTACTTAAAAGCCTAATCTGATAGCTGTTGAGGGAAATAAGAGGTTTCCATGTAAATACAGGGGAGAAGAGAGAGCACGTGACTCCATCAACGTTTTGTGCTAACGAGGTGGACTAGAGGAATGGGATTGGGCAGGTATTAAATTTAGATGCATACAAAAAATGATAAAGCTTTTAGTTTGCCTGGCTGATGGTAATGTGGACTTCAGTTTCGTTTAGTGTTTGTCTCAGGAAGAATTACGTGAATGAGTGCACCCTCTGCCTGAGCACTGCAGAGCTCTGGCCTGTGGGTGGTGTGGCAGCTGCTGCTTCTGGTTCCCTCCTTTCCCACCTGATGCTGGGGCCGAATGAAGCGTGCTGCATGCATTTACCTGTGCACCAAAGAGACGGCACCGTTCACCACGTTAACAATTTATTATTTCCATGGCAACTAGCAACCCATATCGCTTTCAGAATATTTTCCCAGTATAAACTTTGTGTTTCAAATACCACCTGAATCAGACTAAGGGAAAGAAACTTGTCTGTTAAGGAAATAGTTAGATTCCTATTAGACTGTGATATATCATGTTGAAATCAGTGAAAGGTTTTCTCTAGTCTGTGCATGGATTACTGGGTTCAATTATTTTATCTGAGAATGACATTTATACTGTAAAGGTCAGCAAAAAAAAAAAAGAAATCGATGCATTTTAAAGGAAAAAATCAGTGATAAAACCCCCCCCACTCAATTGAAACTCATACTTTAAGAAGCAGGTGTTACTATTACTGTGTTTGCTGAAAAGCTCTTACCAGTTTCTAAGAGTAGAGTTCTTTTCTTTAGAAGGAAAGGAATTTCTCTAGTGAAGTGTATGGAGAGAAAATCCAGCTGTATTGACTTCGAAGGCAAATGGATGGAGCAGAGTTGTGAATTTTAAACAGCATAAGATATATTGCCATTTTAAAAAATGTTTTAGTCTCCATGATTTGATTTGTGATAATATGTTTTTATACATTCGGGATGTATACATTTTGAATTGCAAATTGGGAGAATTTTTCTTTATGTACTCATTTTTTCATGCTGAAGTGCAGTGGTGGTAATTAAACTGTTGCTGGCAGAATGCAAAATGACTGGTTGGAAAGTTAGGTTTCTGAAGAACAGCTGTCTGTTCAGACACTGTCATGAAAAGTCAGAAAGAGTTGGGTTGTCTAGGATTTGGAAACCACAAGTTAATGTGAATTACTATGACTTTGATTTCTTCAGTGTAGCTAGGGCAGTGTGCCTTCTACATCCGCTAACATGTTGGGTTAAAATCTACTGGACTATTTACATAGTGACTAATACCTCCCAAATCCTGGTTTAGAGAAACCAGTATGGAGCATTAGAGGGAACTAATCTTTTGTCCCAGAAATAAGCTTATGTGACAAAATGAGACTGTCTCCATACTGTTCAACTTCAATTGCCCTGCCAGTGTCCCTTGCAGGTCTGTAAAACATTGACATCACTGTCAATCGACATCTTTCATCTATCCCAAATTGGATTAAAATTCAGCACAAATTTGTGTGAGAGTCACCCCAACAGAATTAGGAGCCTGGGATGCCAGAATTCTTAAGCTCAGAATTAGAGTATATTGGCAATATTCGAATTATGGAATCATTTATGTAAAAGACCCATAAGGTCATCAAGCCCAGCCGTGAGGGTTGGGGTGTGGCCCTGGACAGTTGTGACAGTGCCACACAGGACAGCTCCACGTTTAGCCTGGCAGCAATTCAGCCCGTATTAGCTGCAGATTTTCTGAGCTGACACGTGACTTGTCTAGTGGAATGAATATAGAGAATTATGTATTTCTTGTTCTGAAAGTGATTTCAGGAGACAGAGTTTAGCTGATTAGATTAGAAAAATGACCCAGCTGAAAATAGTAAAACATGAATAATGCCAAATTGTCAGTGTTTTTGCATTACTGTAAAATAGCTGCTCAGACTATCAAAAAGCTTGGTGGGGCAAGCACTTTTTTGCTCTCTGACTAGCAGGATCAAAGCACCAGACTCAGGGCTAGACACTGTTATTTTCATATATTTGCTGCCCTCGTTTTGCACACATATGCGGATGAAGATGTTACAGTTACCTTTCTGTCAGAAATGAGTGCTGCAGAGGTACCAGAAGGAAGTAAACAGACCAACAATTGCTCCTGTTAAATCAGGTTTGGATCATTAAGAAAGTAGTTGTCAAAGCGTACAAATGAAAAATGACTTTGCTGGGGGGAAAAAGAGCAACCTTAATTTTTGGTTCCAAGAAGCTGTTATCAATGAAATAAAAAGATTAACAAAGGACTGCAGCTAGTGATGGATTAGGTTCTGAATGTTCAGACTCTGGGGATTCAGAATATGTGTATAGCTTCAAGATAATTTAGCATTTCTTTTTCTGTCTGTTACTTGGGTCATAGTAGAATGTTTTGCTTTGCTATTCTTCACTGAATAAGAGCATGTTCTTTCTTTAGGAAGAAATAGGTCTTTAGGTCTACACTATATGGTGAGACAATTAGAGGAAAGATGGGTCTGCACAGGTGGAAACTGTGATATGTGGTAGTTATCCCACTTGGACTGGTTTTCTAACTTCTCTTCTTTGCCTTTCTTTTTTTTTTTACTTTTTTTTTGCTGTTAAAGAGCAGTGAATCTTAGAATGGCAACTTTGCCATACTTCCCTCTGTCATGGGTGCGGTTTTTTCTGCTTGGAAATGTAATGAAACCCTGAAAGTTTGAACATTTGAGAAATTTTGTCTTTTCCAATGAGGTGGCAAGTGAGGATTGTCTTTGTAACAGAAATTTTGCGTGAAGTTGGTTCGTTCTGAAACTAAAATAAGTACGTTCATACATTCCCAATAACTTATATGCTGAGTACACTTAGAAAAACATGGTTATTCTGAAAGTAGTTGGAGAACACTAGCTATCCCTTACTTTTCATTACTAATGACAGTGTGTTTTCTCTGTCACCGTCTTAATTTGGATTTCCACGTACCCTTAAATTAGAGAGTACTTCAAGTGCATGATTAATACCGCTGTTTAATCAAGCTGTGATGTGTAGACTGGAGTTTTGGCATTTACGGATCTGTGAACTGAGGTTCTCTTGAACTGATATATGGTTTTGCATAACCTGTGAAAATCTGGAGACAGTGACTCTTACATAAAAAGTAGCTGGTTAGTGGGCAGTAGGGGCTTGAGATGTCTACAGGATGCCATCTGTGGTATCTTCCATTAGGCCACTATAAACACACAGGGGTCGCTTGCAGACCCTGTGTTGTATCTCAAGTGTTATGAGACACCTATTTGCAGATGTTTGAATTGTTCCTAAAGGGTCTGACAACCAAAAGCTTCAGTTTAAAGATGGGTAACAGATGGGCATATTTAATTAGGTTGTATTTTTATTTTTCTTTCATTTTTTTTGTGGACATTAATTTCAGAGACTATGGAAACTAATGAGATGCACAAGTAAAAAAGCCCAAATAATAACCCTTGGTTATTAGATGAGATTTGGTTAGATGAGTACTTGGTTCTTAGATGAGATACAACTGTATAATTTCCTTGTTCTTTGAGGTGCTCTGGATTTTTCCAGAACATTTAAGCACATGTCCAAGTATCTTCAGAACATGGTTTAAATTGTGGACTCTGAGCTTTTTCGTCATTACTCCTGAAAAAGGTGGTTATGTTTCAAAGAAGAAGGTGCAAACAGTGAGTTTTTCTGTACCTCTTTGGATGATGGCTGTGCAAGTGGAAACTCACTATTCTGTGGCAAGCCTAAAGAAAAAATCCTGACATAGTGTGCAATAGAACTTGATTTATGAGAAAGACTAATGACCACAGCCATAAGTGAGTTATTTTAAATGTACAGCTAATGATAGTTTTGTTTTTGCTCTGAGCTATTGTGGCAGAGTCCCCTGTGAGCTCTAGGTCCTGCATCAAAAGCTGTTTGACGAATCTTGTACCACAGCAGTCACGGTACCTAGACCAAAAATAACTGACAAATAGTAGATCCATGAAAGCAGATTGCATCATATTTGTTTTAAAGTAAATTAAATGTTTGGGTCAATTTTCATTGCGGCACAGCCTTTGTTTTACTTTGTTACGAAGTTGAATACTGTGCTAACACAGTAAAAATTATTGCATGATTTGACAGGAAAGAACACGGAGTGTATTGTATTAATCTTGGGAACCATAATCTGGTGCAAACCTCTCTCCACAGAATTTGTAGTGGCTCTTACGCTATACACCCTTGGTAGGTAGCAAAGGGTGGAATTTCTGTCGGTCCAGGCACAGCACTGGGGCACATAAAGCAGTTTGAGGGCGTAAGTGAAAGCAGATTATGCCAGTTGTCGAAGTAACTTCGCTATGGAAATCTGATTGCATTGATCATAAAGAGGAGCGGTGGAATGTAAGAGGATTCTGTCAAACAAGGGACAAACATCAAGTATTACCAGCTAAATAACAAATGGTTTATCATAGCATTGAGGTTAGAAAATGGTAAAGATACATTCCATTCGCTTTTTTCTTTCCTCCTGTTTGTTTTTCTTTCTTGTTCTTTAGGAGAATGCTCTAACCTTGCACTGATCTGTGTTCTGTTCAGACCTCACAGTGCATAGGGATGGTGGCTGGTTCACTACCTTGTTCAGTCTTGGGGAAAGAAATATAAAGAAAACACCCTTCCAAGTCCTACTTGCTCATCATGCCAAAAAGGAAAGACGTGTTTGGAAGTAACAGTTCAAAGTAAAAAGGAATACAAAAATAGGACATTGGCTTCTGAAACTTTTCCAGCTTAGTGATTCTGCTACAAAGTCAGTTATCTTACAGATCACTTGCACACCTTAATCCATTTAAATAAAAATGTTGTTCAGCTACTAGAAACAAAGGAATTAGTCTTGACGGTCTGCTGCTCTGTATTCACTGGTGTGGTTTTGACTGAGGTTGAACAGGTATCTTGTAAAAATCTGGAGGGGAATAAAAGCCAAAGAAAATGTTATCCTCAGATAAGGAGACTTTATTGCAGGATTTTTATAATACAGCCCCATAAACTTTTATTTTTATTTGTAATTCTTCTTGTAAACAACATTGTAATGTGTTAAACAAGAAGAGAACAGAGAACATTCCCAAATACTGCTTTTCTAATAATCACAATAGAAGGAGAAAATAATGGAGGTAAAAAATAGGCTGTTAGTGGTCCATTACAAAAAAAAACCCCAAACCCAACCAAACAAAAAAAAAAAGCCACAAGTTTTTTTTGTCGTTTGTTAAGCTAAAAAAAGGGTGAGATATACTCTCTCGGTTTTATTTAGAAATGTGTAGTCAGTATTATTGTGTACATCCTTTAGTAGTGAGGCTAGACCATGTTAGAGCCTTCTGTTGTCATCTTTACCCTTGTGGTAATGTCATGGGTGTAAATAATTGCATTGAAAAGTAGCATATGCTTGCCTAGTTGGCAAGAGAAGGGACTGTTTTGCTCTTTGTAAGGTTTACATTTCCTCCAGTGAAGATATGTTAAAAGCAAAGGCCACTGGAGATGTTTCTTTGCTGGGTGCATTGGAACATTTGGTGCCCACAGTAAGGCGGGTTGGCATGTGAGTGCCATGTAGCCTTCCTACAGTGCAACTCAGTCTTCCTCTAAGCCCTTTTTCTTTGACTGGTTGAGTTGGTGAAGAGCTATAAGCTCAAACCCACCCACCCTCTGTTTTCCAAAGCTCTGGGATGTCTTCAGAAAGTTTGGTAGTTTGTGGAGGAAGGGAATCTTCTTGTGTTCTCTGTCTGTGAAGCTAAATGGATCAGAGAAGATGTGAATTTCTCTTATAGGCCATGTATAGATACTTCCAAAGTCAGGTGTCACATGAAGACACAGTGCAGTGCTTTCTGGCAGGCCCTGTTCATTAGTGAAATACGCTTTAAAAATTCTTACTGCATCTGTTAAACCAGATACCCAATTATGACACCTCTAAAGAATGCAGCAGTGGGTGTTCCTCAGGTATTTGAGTCTGACCACAGTTTGCATGGCTCCATCACAGTTACATCACTAGGAAATTTTGTCACTGAAAAGCTGGAATTCGGAATCATAGGGTAGGGATGTGCAAAGTGGAAGTCCTACCTCAGCAATCCACTACCAGCTGTTCCCTTTGGAACACTGCAGGTATTTAGTGTAGTATCTAAACAGGGAACAAAGTCTGCTGTGAAGCAAGGTTAGTTTGTTAAAATTGCATTTGGTTTTATGTACATGTTTTTATGATCACTGCAGAGATCTTCACGCTGTCAGTCCTGTCACTGTCTCGGTGCTTGCTACTTCCTCAGCGGTGTGAAGTCTGATCCAGACAGCTGTCTAGCTCTGACATCTGTCTGGTTTGCCTGTCAGGCACCATGCACACCTGGGGTATCATCTGAGTAATAAATAATGGTAATAAACGTGCTTAGAAGCAGTTGTTATGAAATCAGAAACCCATTGAAAATCGCACAAACTTCCATTTCAGCATTTGCATACACATGTGCAGAAATGTGTGTGAAAAAATAAATAATGTAACCAGTGTATAATTGGTAGGGTGTGGAGAGGAATACATTGGTTTGAATAACAAAGAGCAAAATTTATGACCAATAATGTTTGTTTAGGCTCTCCAAACAAGTTTCACAAAATTTGCCTCATGTCTTTTTCACGTGTGCTAAATATTTTTATATTAATTTCCTTAACACTAAAATGTGCAATCATAAAGACCATGTAGAGCTGTAATTTGATGTGGAATGTATTCATCTACCAAGGAAGAAGTTGTTTCATATTGTGAGGTGGTTCCAAACATAGAAGGTGACTTTATTTGTTCGCTTCTCTGCTTGTTTACCTGTGGGTTTAGGTCTCGCAGGTGAACCAAAATTCTCATCACTGTTTTGACTTTGAAACAATTAAACTAAACAAACCAATAGCACATAGGGTCTACTTCATGATTCAGGCTGTGCAAGTAATGCAATAAAGTCTTATATATTGCAGGTGTCTAAGAAGTTAATACCCTTTCAATTTACTCCCAGTTTGGTTTTAATATTAAAAGTACCTGAGGGTCTGTACAGTTGCTTGAGGTTTTGCTGCTGATTTCTAAGTGGATTTTGCATTATTTTTGATTCCTTTTCCTGTTTTCTTTGGGTTTTCTCATTTGCATTCAACTTGTTTATAAATACTGCTTTACTGTACTATGAAAACCTTGGGTTAAGCATTTACTCTGTCTTTGATTCATACAAATAGTGTACAGGAATCTTCTGATTTTCAGGCCAGTTCATAGGAGATTGTATATTTGTTTATAACAGTTTTTACCACTATGGTGGATTGCTGGCTCTGCTAACTCCTTTAAACAAATGATGTGAAATAGAAAATTCCATATTCTTCAAATTCTCCAAGTGGAGAATCTGGCCTGAGTATTTATGTTATTTTAGAAATAAGGTACAGACTCTTAGATGTATGAGTGCATTTAAATTTTCATTTGCAGCACTGAAAATTCTAGTATGAATTGACAAGATTCTTGTCCTTACATGGCTGTGGTAAATACTAATATTTGAAGTACATGGCACAGGTTTAATTATGCATATGAGTTTGCTTGTAGACAGAAACCTCATTCTTGAAATTAACCTGGAACTAAGTATATGTTGGACCCTTAATTGAGCTGAATAAATAAACTTTGTACCAAATGATCCTTGTGGGTCAAACCTGAGGCACGGAGAACAGCACAGTAGCAGCTTATGTTAGAGCTTTTTATATGGCATTTATTCAGAGAGCAAGTGGAAATCTTTAATCTTTAAATGCTGTCGCTTGGGTTTTTCCTAGCTGAGATTTGAGGACCAATGACTGAAATCATGACTTTTAACAAAGTCACTTGAAACTCAGTAGTTTCCTCTAATCTTACACGGCAGCATAGCACAGTGCAACAGTCACACTTGGACACAGTGGGTTAATATAAAACTCAGGATCAAGATCAAGAATAAGCATTAAAATATGCTGAAATGTAAAAGAAAATTATTTCTCTGACCCTTTTCC
Organism: Sclerurus mexicanus; assembly: GCA_013396755.1. Classification (NCBI taxonomy): domain Eukaryota; kingdom Metazoa; phylum Chordata; class Aves; order Passeriformes; family Furnariidae; genus Sclerurus; species Sclerurus mexicanus. The sequence goes on from VWZF01006903.1 coordinate 827,623, forward strand.
AAAGTTTTGTGCTGATATAATGAGTGGCTGCTGTTATATATTCCTCACCTGAAGTCATAGATGTCACTTAGTGGCATCATTGGTTAGAGTTAAAATAATGACTGTGTCAAAATACAGGAGTGTAACTACAGAGGAGGGAATCAGCAGCAGCAGACGATTGTAGCTTGCCTCTTAAATCAGATAAAATTGTTCTGCAAATGTCCTTTGCAATATTAATAATTAAAGAGCCAAACTGTGGTTAAATGATTGGGGAATGCTAGAACTCTTAAATATCATTTTAGGTGAAGTTGCTTGTTATTTATGTTTCCTAGCACTGTCAGTAGTCTCTAATATATGTATGGTGGTTTGTATCCCAACCTGCCAAGCAGGAGGTGCATTTGGATAAACTCAGTGAGGATTTGATCCTTTGAACTGGAGGAGGATGTTGTATAATGGAGTTGATGGATTTTGTCTTTGAAGGGGAGAGTTTTGGCTCCTTCATGCTGCAGCCCTTCAGAATGGACAGACTAGACAGTCAAATGCCACTTCCTGTTACACACCCACTCAATCACAGCCTGCCCAGCCTCCAAGATGGGGAGCTGCATCTGCTAACAGAGACTCCCATTTTGTACAGTGCAAAAAGGATTTTTCAAGTTTTGCTTTAATCCAAGTGCACAGGGAAACACGGCTGCTTTGTGTGCTCGGGGAAGTAGGTGACCCATGTAACCTTACAGGCAATGTACTTTGAATGCAGTTGTGAAGATGTTTTGTACAAGACAACATACACACACAATCTTGTCAAAACACAGGAGCTTTTCCTCTGCTTGTCTCGAGTGTATTATTATTCTTCTTGTAGGGAGCCGTCTGTTAACTTCAAAGGAGAATTGGCACATGTGCATGAAAACAGATCAGGGCAGAGCTTGCAAAACTGTGCCTATCATTTGTAGCTGTCAAGTGGTATGTGCTTGTCTCCTCCTTCTGTTTGAAGTCAGCATTGTTCTTTCATTTGCCCTGTCCAAATTCTAAATGCTGTCATAGAATCATAGAATATTCAGAGTTGGAAGGAACACACAAGGGTTATTGACTCCAAACAATTAAAAATTTAATCTAATGTTAATATATATATGAAATTAAATAGAATGGGCTACCTACTAAACCTGGTATGATCTATTATTCTAACATAACCAGTTGCTTTCCTTGAGAAGCAAGTTCATCTTACAGTGAGATAGTTTTACCTCTCTATTTCAGCCTGAGAGTCTCAATGGGCTGTGGGACAGAGGTGGTTTGGAACGTGAGAGTGGAAATACAGGATGGAGCAGGACTGGGGGGCAGGAAGCTCTGGAAGGACAGAGATCAAGGCAAGGATGGGACTCACTAAAGAAAGCAAGGGCTGAGTTGGTGGGGACTGGAGATGGCTCCAGAAAGTGAAGTCCACAAGGTGAAATGGTGTTTGTCTCTGTGGTTCAGTGTTTAGCCACAGATTTCTATGCTGGTTCATCATTGATAAAGAGAGACTTGGCCTTTCTTTTTGTAGCCAAGCCCCCTGCCCCAAGACAGGAAGATGTGAGCACTTAAGAGTCTACTGCAAAATTGCAAGTACTTTTTTTTTGTGCTTTATTCTCTGCCTCCCTGTGAGAGATCATCTTCGTGGTTCTCTATCCACATTTCTGTCTTAGTTTGTTCAGAAGTTGACCCCTAGGCCTCTGACATAAACTGTTTTATGTGGAAAACTTGCTGCAAGAGACTTCTTTCCACCAGCACCTTCCTTGCCAGGGAGGGTGCACCACAAGGTATGCTACTTCTAGGGATGAGGGAACTAAAAAATAAAATTGGGGTTTCCCCGCCCTTTCTCAGCACGTTTTGCTACTTTTCCTCTTCTGTGGGTACTCTGTGTTACAAGTCCCGTTGGATGTTACTGAGACTATTGCTTAACCATAGGCATAATTAGTTTGTATACAATAAACCAGAACAAATTGTATTTAAGCAAGCTAGGAAACTGGAAGGGTTGTTCCGTATCTGGAGCCAAACTCCTCAAATTAAGTGTATTTCCAACAGCCAGTATTATGCACATGTCCTCTACAATTTCTTCTTTTAAAATTCACAGCTCCTCTCTTACCTGTAAGGGTCCTCAGCTGAAAAGGTGCATTCTGGACTTAAATGTGCATTCTCTGCCATTGCATTTGAAAGAGAACAATCTGGAAGGAAGTGTTAGGCAGAGTTTAGAAGTAGAGGTCAGACTGACCTTTCCCTGTCTGAGAGCTATCCTTGCTCCAATGTACTGTTAGAGCAGTAATTGAATGGATCTCACAGTGAATAATAGGGAATGAATCATGCTTTTTTAATTTTTTTTTTTAAACTCTCCACCAGCCTAGAATGAAATTAATCTGGCAGAAGTTGCGTGTATTGCCTTTTTCTCTTTCTCCTGGGTTCCTGCCTTCCATGATTACCATGACAGGGCATAAAAATAATGAAGATGAAGGAATCCTGAGCTCCTGCTCTGCATGCTGCACTTGGGATGCATGGCAGTCTCACCCAGGAAAGTGGACTGCCTCAAGTGTGTGTGTGCAATCATGCACGTAGGTGTGCTGGGACAGGTGACTATATAATGCTGTTTCCCTGTTCTTGAAATGATATTGTCCATTCCCAGGCACTGCAAAGTAATTCAGCACTGTAGATGGTGAAAAATGGGTATTTTCCTATTAGGTCTGACCTCTTTTTGGAGAAAGAGACAGGAAGAAAAAGGAGATTGATTTAGTCTCTGTGTGTCTGCCATATGCTGAGGGAGCATTTGTCTGCACCTGTGAGGTGGCAGAGCTTGAAGGATGTGAAGTCTGAGCTGGTGGAATGATGGGGAGAAGGGATGGAGGCTGTAAAAGAGTTTGTTTAGGAAATCCATGCAACATGTTGCACTGGGAGGTTAATATAGTTTTACCTGTGTTACTGTTTACTGAATTCTTCAGTGTGATCTGATTCATCTTTAGAACCATATACTTTAGAGGATGTGTTTCCTATTCACTACTGAGAAGTGGTTATGTGCTTAAGGGCTGTTTTACAGCCAGCAGTAGGAGCTGATGTGGTCAGACATGATGTTCACCTCAAATTTTCAAACCACTATCTACATTTTTAAACATAGACATCAGTGAAAACGGTAGAACGAAGTGTTTGCAAGCTAGTATGGAGATCTTCAGGATCAGATATTTTAGCCAGCAAAAGGAGTTTGCTTTGTGAGTGCTGGACCAGCAGGCTTGATATAAGCAAACAGGATGGAATCATCAAACAGTGTGCTGGATACCATGGTGACAAGGATGGCATAAATGTTTTAGTTCAAATCATTAGCTAGTTGCAGAGTTCCTGGAGTGTGCAAGGCTTTTCCATATAAATAAGGCTTTTAAGGAGAAATAGTTTAAAAAGCAACAGTTAAGGGGCCTTATGGGGCCTTATTTTAAAGGCTCCCATCAGTGGTGAGCTTTATATATTAACTCATACATTTGTTCTTAAATAATTAAAGGTATAAATGAGATACGGATCAGGGTGTGTCAGCAGCAACCTTCCTGGGCTAGGATTGCTGACAGATTTGTATTTGATTTGGAAAGAAGGGAGTTTGTTACTTGGGGAAGTTGAGGTGTTCACTGGGCCGTATTCAGGGTAGTTCAAGTACCTTTCTATTCAGTGCTACAGGTAGGATATGAAATGGTAGCCATTGGTAACAGCTGAAATCTGACTCATTATGCAGTAGGTGTGACATGAGCTTTTGCTCATCTCAGACTTCTGTTGAGTTCTTAGGCATTAAGTAGCTGTTATAAACCTTTCTTTTGAACTTTTTGAAGCGACATAAAACTCTGTTGAGAGAATGCCTGTGTGTGTAGAGATCTGTATAAATGAAATATACAGGAATGTATTTGTTTTCTCATTTCATGTGCATCTGTGTCTGTAATTAATGATGATATTTCTCATGGATTTTGCAGTGGATGCAGCTTTTCTGTAAGCAAGGCTCATGTCAGGAAAGTATTGTGGCCTGAGACAATGAAATTCTAGTTGAAGTTCCTGGAAGTGCAGCAAAAGTACAGGTGGGTAGGTGTTAGGAACTTGCACATTGGCAGGCAAGGCTGCTGGTTTTGGTGAAGCGTGTTCAGGGTAACATGAAATGTGCAAAAGAGTAGAGTGGAAAATAGAGAGGAAACAGCGTGAGGAAGGACATTGCTCCAAGCTTGAGCTAACAACCAGTTGTGCTGCTGAAAGTTTTCTCATAGGAGTGAAAGACTCTAGCAGGAAAATAACCAGCATTTTGTGTGGAATGGAAAAAGTGTGGTGGCTGTTAGAAAAGCTCAAAAGATTACATACTCAATGTTAGAAATAAGACTATATCACAGCATTGACAATGAACGGTAAAAATATTATGAGGAAAGGACCAACAACTGTTTGGCTGCACAATGTACAGACATTAAAGTATCTGGGCCAGAGAATAGATCTCTGCTTCTGCCTTTCAGCCAGAGGGAGGGGATGGAAGACTGATCACATAGCAAAGGTACTGAAAGACAGATTAGCGTTTGGGTGGTCAGAAAAGTTAAAGCTTGTCTGCAGTAAAATATGATTAGAATGTGCCTATTTGCTTAAAATATTTTTATAAGCATATATCACTTTGGATAGTCAATTTTCTTACAGGCTTATCCTAGTCAAAATTACAAACTCAGTTTTTCCAAAACAACCCTTTGAAAGATGATGGAAGTTTTAGGCTCAAGTTGTTGTTTTGTTGGATTCCTAAACTCCTATTAATATTAATACTTATTGTGTGCAGTAATTGGAGACAGAGTTGAAATGGCATTTAGCCTGTTTTGACTGTGTATTTTGTCTTTGCTCAAATGTCTCATTTTGCATTAGAAAAGGAAGAGGTAAGATGACCTTTATGCAGACAGAGGGTTTGCAATTTCTTTCTACCTTAAAATATAGTAGTGCTCCTCACTGATATTTATACTTGGAATTTGAAGACAGAAAATGTAGAACAAATAAGCTGGCACCATAATTATCACTGATCTATGGTTTATGAAGGAAAGCAGCAAAGCTGAAATTGGAATTTTAAAACTCTGTTAAGGACTTTGATGCCTTACTCTGCCTAGTGAGCTACTGCCAAATAAATACACAATGGAATATTTTTTTTATTCTAGATTACAAGATTTGAAATGAAATAATCATATTTTATTCCTAACTGAATTTTAGTGCTAGTTCTGAAGGGAAGGATTAATTTTAAATGCTTTCCTGGATATTCATTTCCTTTAAGCTGGAAATTGCTATAATTAAAGTGAAAACCCTTGACAGTGAATTTAAATGTTCATCTTTGGTTTCTTGCCATAACTTTGTTTAATAGACATCTACAGTTTAGTGGAGAAAAGCCATTCTAATTCCTCAGAGGAAATGATAGCAATTTCTGTATTAAAATTTCAGCCTGTGTGGTGAATGAAGGCTGGACTACATACTACTTTGAACTGGTGCTTCATTATTTGTTTCTCACAATTTATTGCATGGAAGTAGAAGACTTCAAATAGATCGCATGAACTGTATGAGCATACTGTGAAAAAGGTTTCTTCTGATTACTCAATTTAGAGTTATTTTTTAAAAGTGCAATTATAAAATCATCTATCCTGGCAAAGTCTTTGCATAAGGTATTTGACTAAAGCACCTTGTCTTTGGTAGCTCTTCAACACTGTGTTTAAGACTGTCAGAATGCTCTCTGGGAGCAAGATCCATGGTTGTAGATATACAAATGCTAATCAAAAAGTCTCTGAAATAGCCTAGCAAATTACCCAATATGATGTTACACCATTTTTTGGACATACACAGTGAGATTTTCTTTTGCTGCAGGCTTATCTTAGACTTAAATTGAATTATAGACCTGGCCTGATCTGATTTTTTTAGTTGACTTCTTGCTTGTAAGTATGAGTAACCTGGAGTGGATCTTTGGCCCAAGTTGAAAAATGGACAAATATTTATCTTGGTTCCTGTATAAATTCCGTTCCCAAACCTTTGCCTTCTGAGGCTCCTGCAAAACAGCCACCAGTCATATTCCGGGAGTTGATAATTTTTTTTCTACTTGGACAACTCTTTCACAGCTTAAAATTCTTGCAAGGTCATTTACTTCCTCTGATAGAATGGTGTATATATATATATATATATGGCAGATAGAATGGAATATAACATCTCTTTTGAGCAAGCTTTTAATTTCCAACGTGTAAATAATCACGGTCTCCCATACACCTTAGGCAATGCAGCTTTGCTTCAGCTGCATCTGTGTGATGATTTTCTGTCTTTTTTAGTTTGTTTACTTTAATTAGTTGTTGTATAAGGTTTTATTAGTCCTGTGCATTCACTCTCAACTTTCTTTGCCATTTACTAACTCTCTCTATCGTGTCTAATCTGAAATGCATGTACTGGACATGGCAGTACTGTTCCCACCATTTGCTCTCAAATGATTGATTGTAACCATTGAATCATAGCTTTGATTTATTGTAAGTCTGGGCAGTGACTCTGGGTGATGGATCATGATGGTCATGATATTTCAGAAGTAAAGTTCAAATTATATTTTAAAAGAATTTTCTCCTCCTTTGAAGCATCACATTTGTAATCTTCCCATAGAGTTTATGGCAGCAGATGATTATAGTGATTGATTCTTCCAGGATCCTATTAGACCAGTTTTATTTTGCCAATATGGCTTTTTAATTAGTGCGTTTTTTGACATTATCAGCAAGAATTGATTTTTGAAAAGAATCGCTGGTAATATTTCTAATAAGTCACTGTAGAGACTAAGTTCCTTCATGCTGGCAATAAACAATGTAAGGAAATAGATTTTTGACACAGGGTGCAAATGGTTCTAATCTATTCAGTCCCTGGATCTTAAAGATTTTTGTATTCTTAATTTTATCTTAATAACATCTATCTAGCTAGTATGTAATTTAAAAATTTAGTTGACTGTGATGTTTGATTGTGTCTCAGTACCATGGGGCTGAAAGACCCAACCCTGGGTAAAATTCTGGGTCTGTTCTGAGGCAGGATAGAGAGTGAAACAGCAACAAATGTCTGGCTGGGATGGAGTTAGGTTTCCTCAGAGCAGTCCACACAGTGCTTTAAGGAGCTTAACATTTGCTGGTGTTGCAGGGCAGATCTGAAATAAGGAACTTCAAGTAAAGGAAAAATACTTCCTTCAATTAATTTTAAAATATCTCTGAGTACAGCACATTGCCCTAGTCCAAGAATAGCATAGGTACAGCTGATTTTTTTTTTTTTGTAAAATTAATTGAGGTAGAAAAGGAGAAACATATCTGACTTTTAACTGGGCTGTGGGGAGATACAGTTGGTGGACGAGGCTGAGAAGACAAAAGTATGTATGTGTATGCCTTTCCCCTTATGTGGTTGACTTTGGATAGAATCATTAGAGTTGGAAAAGACCTCTAAGATCGAGTTCAACCATTGATCAAACTCTGCCAGGTCCACAGATGCTGGGATGTTAATGAAGATAAAAATGCAAGGAATTTCTCAGCCTTTGGATGTGTTTCTTAATGATCTATTTAAAGTAAGTGAATGTTGCTGCTCTTAATGTGGAATCTGGATAATTTACTCACTTTAAAGCACTTGGTCCTTGCAATAACCATATAAAATAATGCTCTTAATGATGTAGATGGGGAGTGGAGGCGCAGACACCCAGAATTAAATTTTTATTTTTCTTTTAGAATAGTGTTAAAAGTTTCTAGCTGTTGAACGGTTTTACTGGGAAGTAGACTTTAACATTCTGACATTGTCCCGAGGCATCTCTTTGCAACATCAGACCTCTAAGTATGTCGATGAATATGATCCTTTGAGACTTTCCAGCAGCCATAGATGAAGAGCTTAAGTGCAGGAAGGATCTAAGATCTCTGGTTTTCTTCTAGTGCAACCCTGAAGAGTAAACAATTTGACTCTAATTTTTGCTTTCCTCACTTTTTCTTTCTGTTTGGATATGGAATTCCTCAGAGAAGGAATCCTGTCTCATGAAGTGCTGACAGCACCTGCCACTGCGTGGATGCCATGCAAGTTAGGCCTCCGTGTGCCTGTTCCACAAAGAAATAAATTCAGGATGATTTGATAGTGAAAATAACCCCATGAAGAGCATTGGCAAATTACTCATTCAAATGTGCCTTGGGCATTAAGGACTTTTTGTTAGATGAAACTAAATGCTAGAATGTTGAAAAGGTTTATTTTTCTTCCAGTAGTAGTTGGGAATGACACATCTAAAATCACAGTTACAGATACCATTACTTTGTATAACTTAGACACTTTTAAAAGTAAAAATGGAGTCTCTAAGTCTTCCTTCTTGTTTTCTGGCTCATGCCCTTCAGGACTTTTAAAAAAGTTAATACTCACATGCCCACTTTCATTGGTAATAAACATACAGAGTTTAGCCTTCTAATGTTACAGTTATTAAAATTGATTAAAAGTAATAACTACCATTGGTATAAACCACATTTTAATACAGGTTATATTTTTACATTGCCAGGTGTGCTATGACTGGTGGTCAAAATACACAACTGTACCTGTGCTCCACTTGTATGTGGTAAATAGACTTGAGTGTTCTAATCATTTAAATCATGGGTCTATTCCTTTGAGTAGCCCAGTGTCTGCAAAGTTTTTGCCTAGATTTTTTTTCTCTCCTTCGCTGTAGCCCAAGCCCTTGGTTAAGATTAATATCAGAAGTTGAATATTTATATGTATGATAATATAATTCCATAGATGAGTAATAAAAATGTGTGTATTCATCCACTGTATCAGATTTAATAAGCATTATCATGATCAAAATCTGCTAGTACCAAAAGGTTTCTTGCCCTTGCTTTATTAATATTATTGCCTTTTGGAAGTAGTTGGATGATGTTTGCTGGAATGACCACCTGCAGAGAAGGGCATGTCAGCCTGACGAGCACAGACTGATGAACACAGTTGGCTACAGATTAGTCAGGATCAAGACAGCAGGGAGCCATGGAAAAAATGCTCTGCTCCTGTACGGAGAGCTGGCATTTCCCTCTCTGTAAGCTAGCCATCCCACCTCTATCCAAATGCACTCGTCCTGCCTCGTTCTTTCTCCGTCTGCAAATGGTAGACCAAGCCTTTGCAGCCAAGTGGAGGGGAAGCAGAGGGGGAATACTGTGCTAAGAACTTGCACACGCTGAGCCTTATGTGAGAGGCAGGTACTGTGCCGCTCAAGTGTGACAGGGCCGTTTGGAGGTGTGCTATGGAATGTCACCTTCCTAACTCTGCAACGGTTTGTTAAAAAGAAAAAAAAAGTTGCTGTTGATTCTGAAGAGGGTTTTTCCCAAGTTTAATTCCTTCTTGTAGGGAATAATCCTGACCCAATCATAGTGAATTCTTCAGCCTTTGTGTGAGTTTGCTGCTGCTGAAGCAGCACACTGGACCTTCAGGAACTACTGTTTGCTTTCTGAGTCCTAGACAGGTCCTACCCTACAAGGCAGTGGTTCTCCAGTTCTGGGTTGCCTCTGCAGAGTAGATCCCCGTGGTTGCTCTCCTTCCCTGCTCTCACAGCTCTCTTGCCTCCTGCATCCTGTCACCACCTGTTGCAGCAGCTCTGGGAGGAGTGGGGAAAGCAGTGCTCTTGTGGAGTTGCCAGGAACTGCAGAGAGGTGTCTTCAAGGACACACAAAAGAATTGTGGCATCCCTGTTAATGATGTTATGGAGTCACATGTAGCAAGGCAAGGGCACTTTTGGGGTAAGCTGGTCTACAAGAGTGAGAGCATGTGAATTAGGAAGGGCTTTTGGGGCTCTCCAGCTCCCTGCCTGGCCTGGTCCCTTGCAGGGCACTGGCTGTCCTGGCTGACTTGCAGTGCTTGGCAGAGCTCTGCTTGCTCTTTCACTGAGTGAAAGCCTAGGGGGGACCACGCTCTGTTCTAGAGACATTTTATGGTGGGGAGCAGAGTCTTTTCTTGGGAAAAGGGAAAAGGTGATATACCATTAATGATTGGATGGGAGGAATGACTGAGAGATGAGGGTGCTCTGGTGTGGAGGTGAGCAGATAGGGAGAGTTGGATCCAGAGAATTCCACCAAAAAAGTGACATTAAAATCTGGTAACTGCTGCCATGAAAAAAACCCCACCTCTAATTTTATTAAATTTCTATTAGTTAGAAAAATAAAAATAAAAAGTTGTCACCTTCCATGTAGCATAATCCATAAAAATTGTATCAGATGCATTTTATGAACCTACAGGATACAGTAATTTTAACTTTTATTCTAACATCAGCTGGATTAAGTTGGAGTTAAAAAGAAATTGGGCAACTTTAAGAGGAACTTGACTTTTACTTTTGTAACAGTAATCAGATTATATGAAATCTATAATTAGAGCACTAATAATAAATGTTCACATTAGTTGAAGTGCAGGCTGCAACAAAAATAGGCATTGGGCATCTGATGAGTCTGAGACATCAGGCATTTCAGTTTGTACAGAGACCTTTGGAAAGCCTTAGAAAAGGAGAAAGCATTCATATCTGTCTAATAACAGAATGATTTTCAACCTTGAGTTTTAAATCTCCAGAGCATAACTTGTTCTTTTAACTCTCCAATCCTATTACTTATGTAGAAACTGCAACAGAAAGGTGCTTGTGTCTTTAAAAAAACTGTATTTGCAGTTTATTTTAATCTTTCCACGGACAGTATCACACTGAAATTGTAAACACAATTAGAAATCAAAAAAAAAGAAAGTTCAAAGTCTTGTCTCACAAAAATCCTTACAAAATATGAACTTTCATTTAGTTTTTTATTAATTTATGTGTGTGTGTATATATATATATATAATCCAGTTGGCGGAAGGGAATTGTAAATCAAAGTGACTATTAATTGCAATGGGAATAAGGGATAGGTTGGATGAAAAAGGAAGAATAGAAATTAAGGTACAAAGAAGCAAAGGCAGTGTCAGATAAACATCACCAAAAAAGTAATTTGCTGTAGTGAATTATAAAATCAGAAACAAGGAAAAGTTTTTGAATAGTTCATTTGGACTATTTTCAATTTGTTTTGGTTTGCGGGAGGGTTGGGGTTTTGTTTGTTTGCTTGTTTCAGAACCAGGTCAAAAACATAAGTCAGTAGCAGGCTTGAGGACACACTTCAGTTTGCGTTGGTTCTTTCCCTTCTGTTCTGCAGCAGTTGCTAGAAGAGTTTGCCTCAATATTCCCATGGCACTCTTCACGTCCAGTTCTTTCATTTTCACAGCCAACCTTCCTGCCTCTCTTCACATCCTTTTGGCACACGGGACTATGCACTTCACTAAATCCACTGCAAATTTCAGATGATTCATTCTCTTCTCTTCTAAGTAGGTTTTTTACTCACTGTCTCTGCACATTGTCATCAGCATACTGCACAGTTCAAGATTCAAGAAGTCTTTTTTTCCTTCCCTGCTATGTTTATCCTCAATTAACTAGTCTACATTCATTCTTATATTTCTCCTTCAGCTTCTGCACTTTAATTGTGCCATGGTTGCCCAAGGGAAATATTTTTATTGCTTTCTATTTATTGCCATAGCAATGGAGTTCTCTTAGGCCTCCCTGCCTCTCACTCTACAAAGATTTAAACAGATACTTATGGGTTTGGTCAAACTTTTCCTACCGGGGCCGACAAAGAGTACTTATATCTCTATCTATGTATATACACACACATTTATATATGTAAACCTTACAGCATTGTGGACATGATAAATGGATCATTGATCGTTTGAGATAGAGATGAATGAGTACTCTGTAAGAGGAGAGTAAGGGCTTATTCCACTCATTAAAAATCAATTAAAATTGTATGTTTCAATCATTGAAATATAACACAGAAAAATTAAGATGATATAAATTCAGAAAGCACAGAAAAATGTCTTTTTTTTTTAAACTTGTAAGACTTGGTTACAGGGGGTCAAAGAAGGCATAAATCAGAATATTGTTATAATCAGAAACTTATATTTTTAGCATTAAACTTTTTCTACATAAAAAAGGATAAAAAAAAAGAAATTGGTTCTGCTGTATAAAGAATGTAATCAGTGACCTCCTAAATCTCAAGAGCCTAACTTCCAGCGCTCTCTTTTTCCGGTGTTAAAGCACATTTTGCTGATCATTCATTCCACTCTTTTGAGCAGAAGAGCTCTGTTCATACAAACACTGAGTACTTGTTTCCAGGGGGGAAAAAAACCGTTTCTTTTTCATGGAAACAGTAGCTAGTGTAATAAAGCCTCGGAGGTGGCTGGGGTGTGTGGTTTCCAATCCTGTCACTGGATAGCACAGCCGCGTTTCTGGGGACATGTCAAAAGAAATGAAGTGTGAAACTCTATCTGCAACCTCTTGCTAGAAGGTTTTGAAGCAAGGGTGTTTCCAGCAGCTTACATGGCTCTCTCGTTCCCTGAAGTTTACAGCTCTCTTGGCTGGGCTGCTGTAGAAGTCAGCGTGGTTACGTACCAGGAAATGCATCTAAATAAATGCTTAGGGAAGGAAGAAGGTGCAGACGAAATCTGTTAATGTACTTGGTGACCACGAACAACCTCTTGATAGTGAGAGAAATGATTATGTGAGTGAGTGAAGAGATTGGAAGGAACGCCTGAACTGGAATGAACCTTATTTTTACTCAAATGTGGATCATAAAATAACAAATAATAAGCTAAAGGAAAAACACCCAGTGATATTTTGCCTTCCAAATATTTCCAGCTGGCATTCTTTAGTGGCCTTTCAGAGATCTGGGTCACATTCTCCTGACAAGAAGTCTTTCACTCTGCTTCCCCTCCGCCCCAAGTTATTAACTATATTAACCAAATATATTTCAGATGCAGAAGTGCTTGAACATATTATGTAGGATCAAAGGACTGTGATTATCACGATGAATAAGCTCAAACCTTAAGATAACTAATACATTACCTATACTTGGTGCCTAAATGAGCTAATGGAGTGAGAAATGTTGGTTCTCATCTGGTCCTTTTATGATTAATTACAGTACGTGGAAGTTACCTTAAAGCTATAAAGATGCAGAGCTTGATGTGTTGTGTCCCAGGAATAAAAATGTGGGATTGAGTCTGCCTGGAGTGAAGAGCAGAATAAAAGTTAGAAATAAAAATAAAAAACCCCCAAAAACTATGTATGGTTCATCTAGAGTTGAAATAGACTTTCCACACCTTTATACCGAAACATCACATAGTTGAATTGTTCTTGTGAACTCAGCAGAATTAGATTTTTGTTTTCCTCAGAAACTGGAATATGTGAAAGTAAAGTGAATTTACTAGCTATATTTTTAATATTTTTTCCCCTTTCACTGCATTGTAGCAATTGTAATCTGAAGGAGAGATTTCTGTTTCCCCCTCTCCAGCTACGCCAGAAGAATAGAAAAAGGAGAAGTCAGTAATTATGTTAGTCTTGTCTTACCTGATGGATGGATTTTTAGATGCCTGGCCATAACATATTATCCTATCTTTTTTGGCATGACATCTTGTCCTCTTCCAAGCCATTGCTTTATTTAAAGTAACTGAAATTAGCACAGTGTCTGCTTCTGTGCACTGTGCTAAGATGTGTGGATTTGCCAGCACCCACCAAAGATAGCAGTCCCTGCATGGTGCTGCTCAGCCAGAGATGTCCTTCACAGCCCTTGCTAAGGATAAGATTTTTCCTGGTGACTTTTGGAGTTGTCTAATTCCTTTCCAGTAAATTAGAAGACATTAGCAAAGGAATTAAGTTAATTAGGGTGGAAAAAATCTTGAAATATTAACCTTAGGGTATATTGGACTTCCTAAATGGCCTTCAGATTAATGACTGCAATCAGTAGCTAAAAGCTTGTCAGATTTTGGGGAGTTGCTGTCTCTGAGTCCTACAATCAAATTTAAATCTACCGAGGCATATAGATCTCCCGTTTCATTTACTCATAAATATACGTAAAGGAGACACTGCAGTAAGCCCCAGTTTTATAAACACGCAAATAAACTCCCCTACTGTCGCTGAACTGAGAACCTGGAATACTTTTTGCTTTTGAGTGTGAAGGGGTTTTCCTCCCTTGTCTCCTGGGCTATCTGTGAGTGCAGATCTCAAAATAACTTTCTAGCTAGTTTTGACTGGAGGTTTTTTGAGATTTACTCTGCTGCCAAACTGGGGATGGTTTTGATTAGTAAACAGAGGATACTTACTGTATTTGTTTTTATTCAAAGAAAGGTGTTTTAATTAAATTTGGGGGGCACTCTAATGGAGTCAGAGAAGTCTGTGTAGCATTATGCTCCCATTTTCCCATTATCCTTTTCTACAGCTGAGTATTTAATGAGGAGACACTGTTTTCCTGTAAATATTTCTCTTTGCTGTTCCTCTATAAAATACAGTACAGAGAAGAAGAAAAATTATTGTTACAGGTGGTTGTTAATTTTTTAATGGAGTGTCTCAGTGAAAGTTAGGTATTTGCTCTTGTGTCTGGGCACATTTAGAGTCATGGAATCATTAAGGTTGGAAAAGACCTCCAAGATCATCAAATCCAATCTTTGACTGAACACCACCATGGTGTTTTGAGAAAGAAGTGCTTCATTTACGGAAAGTGGAAGTTCTGTGCCCTTAAAGTGTTTGTCCTGATTATCCTCCCAGGAATAAATTGCAGTGTGTAGTAGCTATGTAAGCACTTCTTCATGTGTTGAGAGATTTTGTAGGTGGGAGGAGACTTGGCACCGAGTTTCCAAAATACACACTTGAATATTTGTAGAACTAAGGCCCGGAACATCTAATTTTTCGGCCTGTTAAAACGTATTACTCTTGTTTACAATATGATGAGTACAGAATCTTTTGGCACTAGTCTTGGTACAATGTCTCACCTCAGAGTTACCAGTTGTCTTTTCAGTAATCACTCCTTGTTATGTTCCAAAAGCATGGAGCTAAGAGGGATGCCTGAGGAGTTTTTATCTGATGACAAAGTACAAGCAGATTTATGTTTTCATTTTCTAGCATGTTGGTTTTGTGTTCCACCATCCTCCCCCCAGCTTGATTCAGAGTTCTGTTGTTAGAGAATGGAGTACTCATATTTGCCATTGTACTAAAGTAGTTGTCATATTGCAAGTGAATAATTGGCCATTGATTTTCTTTTTCTCTTTGTCTGTGATTGGCATATTCTTACAAGAGGGAGAAATTGGCAGTCATTATATGTGACATGAACTTAGTTTTTATTTTCAACTCCTTCCTGCTCCTGCCAAGAGATTTGTTATCTCCATAGGGATCCTTCTCATCTTGCTTTTATCAGAAAATACTGGAGAATAGAGGAGTCTATAATTGATTTTTGTATCCCTTTGTATTTTTGTGCAGAGTTTTATGGAAACTGTATTGAAAAAAATGTTTGTTGTTTTTTTTTTAAAAAAACAAACACAGAGCCTCTGTCATAACTGCAGCCAGGGGCTGACTTGGGCAGAGAGCACTGCTCTGGTGTCCACCAGGCTCAAGGCAGGGCCCCTGTGCCACCTCAGCCTGAATGCTGTGAAAAGTGAGCCAAGGAGTGAAACTGTGGCATCTGCCAAAGTGACAGTGCAGGAGATCGGGGGCAGCACAAAATTAACAACAACAAGGCCTTGGTTGTGAAAAATCTAAGACTGATTGAGAAATAGTAACCTCAAAGAGAATTTCTGTTTCCTTAGTGAAGGCTCCATTTCTGGAGGGTGCCAACATTAGAACTGGCAGCTCTGATGGCCTTTCTGCAGTTTGTGTGCCCAGAGCAACTGACTTCTACTTGAACCTACAAAAATGAGAGAAAATTTCCTCAATAGAGAGTTGAATTATTATTTTCTGATGTGTAGTTAAGTAGGTATAAGAGCAACTAGCTTCTGTAATGGGTATTTATAGAGTATACTTTTTTTTTACTGTACAGGTAAAAAGTACACTGTATAAAGTACAGTGAGCTCCTTAACTGAAGGAATGTTGTATGAATGCAAGCAATAATTACTGTCACACATGTGAAAGATTCAGGTCTTCCTACCAGTAGCCTTTCCTCAAGGGGATATTTAATTTCTTTATCTGCAGTAATTTTATTGCTGTCTCTCTTGAGATTGGAACATGCAGTATTTAAGGCTGATTTAAACAAGAGGGAGACTTGCTCTCCAATCCATTAAATCCAGAGGGATGTGCTTCTGCCTTCTCTTTGCTGGACATTGACTATACACACAAAGAATGAATATTTCTCAAATTCTCAGGTGATTTCTGGTTTTCTCTGAATGGGAAGAGATAACATTTGCCTCTCTATTTAAGGCATGCCCCTTGCACATTTAGTTTGCTTCAGGATGCTTTTACTTGCATTTGCTTATCCCTGGTTTAAGGTTATTGCTTTTATTTATGAAGGGTGTTCTTCAAATGTCAAAGTACAGTAATCATATTTATAATGCAGTAACAGCTTCTTAACATAATAGCTATGTTTGTGTGAAAGCAGACAGGCTTACAGTCCCAACATCTTAAATGGGCACTATGAATTCAGATACTTATGTAGAACAATATGACTTCATGAAGGTTCATCTCAGCCCTTCAAGAGAAGAAAGATATGTTTTCCTAAGATAATGGTGGATGGAAGTTTAGATTTGCTGATACTCAGTTATAGCAAATATTAAATTCAGTAATTCAATGCAACAATTAAAGTTAGTTGAGGTGAAAGGAATATTTCCTTTAAACTGAGGCTATACGTCAGGAAAAGCGTATTTTCTGTCTATACAGCTATTTTTGCTCCCATAAGAAGCTATAGGAGTTACACTGTGTAGTGTCCTTAGAAGTATTTTAATACCTAAACAGCAGCAGTGAGACGAGAAGCTATTCCAGCTCATTTCAGTGGTTTACCATTGAGCAAACAGGTGGCAATTATTGCACTTGGAAGAATTGAATGGATGATTTGAATGGAAATGCTGGTTCTTCAGTGAATTCCCTTTTTACATCAATTGTAGCATATGCCCACGTTTTTTGCAACAGTAATGAATTTCCTGAGGTGGTTTCCCTTGTGCTTTTGAATGCTAAGTGTTAACATCCAGCCAGAGAGACCTGTAGTTGACCTTTCCTGCTGAATGTGGAAGGGCTGTTGTAGCCTTGAAAAGGATGTTGTGCTTCTGGGCCTCCTGGGAAGCCTCAGTTACCTTCCGATCACATCAGCTCTTTCAGGTATGAAACATCAGTTGTGCAGAGCAACTTTTAAATATGGTTAATAGTGGTATCTGCCTTCTGTGATCAGTTGGGTCTGAAAACGTTTGTTTGTGCTGGAACACATCTGACTTGATGGTGCATTCTGATCCTTTTCCATCTGTTTAGGAGTGGAAATAACCAACACCTGTGATTTGACTCTTTTCAAAGCACTTTTTATGTTTGAAAGCCTGAAAATAACATACAATTGCCCAATAAAAAATTTCTGCAGCCATTATACAGCTTCACCTTTTGGTATCACAGGGGCTCCTGAGCAGACCTTTGCATCTGGTTAATCCTGACACTTGTATCAAAATACGCATGGTAAGACCTTGAGTTTCTGTGGAGGGGTGGTCAAGTGTCAGCCTGTGATCTGGATTTAAATAGTAAATCAATATTCTGTGCATTTTTCAAAGATTAAATTTCTGAACTCCTTTATTCTTTGCAGAACTATCTGATTGCTTGCATTTCTCTGATCTCTTTGGGAAGGGACTATGCAGCTTCTGGGTCTGGTTGGTCAGGCAGTGCAGGTGCTGGCATGTCGCTTTGTGTCTGATCCGTGTTAGCAGAACTGTCCAGGAGAGAAAGGTAAAACTGGGAAATGGGAGAGTCCAGGAGGATCCTGAAAATTCCCAGGCTGTTATGCTGGTTGTGAACTGATTTGTACGCTCATAGTTTAGGTGGACTTAAAGGGAAACTGCTGCTGTTCTACGCAGGAGAAAGCCATGGAGGGTTACAGAGACCTTTAGTACATAGAAATACATAGAAACCGCGCCTGCCTGAGGAATTCCCTGCACTGCAACCTGAATTGTCAGGGGAATATTAAATGGAAATATCCATTATTTGCTCCTGGTTTACACTCTTTATCGGAGACAGGTTATGGAGCTCAGCAGAACTCGCATGGTCACATCTGGTGCAGCTATTCTTATCTAAACTGAATAACAAAAAATATCCAATTTAATTAATGGATTTATTGTACATGATATTACATCTAATTGCTATAATAATGACTGCCTAGTTACTGACTTCATTTCTTCATTAAAAAAGGAAAAGAAAATGGAATATAATTGCGCAGTGTTACTGTGAGCTCTGGTGTATCTAAAACCACAGAGGAAGGCAAAGATTTTTTTATAGCAGAAAGTTTTTGAACTAAAACTTATTAGGAACGAGGTGACTAAATCATACATAGTTTGAAATTGTGAGTGCTAGCGTTTGTAGAAAAATTATCTTAGCACTGATTGTGGGCACGCAGCAGGCAGAGACATGAGGAAATTATGTAGGTGCAGTGAGAAGTTACATGCTTGGAGAGAGATTCTAAAAGCAGAGGGAAAATCAGAAAATATGCTGTACTAATATAATTTCACATTTGCACGGGATCCAATAAGCATTTATATTCTAAAATTAATGCAGTCATATCTGTTGTAGTGGACTTTGTTATACTTTCTGGACTAATCAGTCTATTTGAACAGTTAAAATCATTTTGTGAGTAGTTTAAATTGAAAGTTTCAGAGCTTGCTCAAATTCTAATTCTTCTAGATGATTTGGACAAAATAATTCCCTTTTGGAAACGTAAATAGAAATCTTCTTTCTGTTGTTTGAAGAAAGAGAATTTTCCTATTTATTAACTGAAGAATAAGAGCTACTTCTGAAGTACGTCCACTTTCAGTTTTCTAACATACTCCAATATATTCAAATCCCTCAAGTAGCTTATTATCTGCAGCAAGGACAAAAAGATGGTATTCAAAATAATTTATTCAGCAAGCTGACAATGCAGCAGGAGTCTAATCTTCGGGATATGTGTCTCTGTTTCTAACGCCAGTAATATTATCCCTTATTTCTAATGCAAACAATTTTCGGTTGTGAAAATTAGAGAGAACAGCCAGTGTAAGATAAAAAGAATGAAACCCATGAAACTGGTTTAGAAAACTTGTTTCAGAGTGCTTGTGGGTTATCTTCCAAATCAGTGAATCCTGGAGTGTGTATTTTATTCTGTCTCAAGAAATGAAATAATAAGGGAGAAGTATTCTGTCCAATTTGACGTCTGGAGAGACAAAGCTACTATAAAGCAGAGATCTTTATATGAATGATAAGAAATAGTAATTTTTTTCTTCTCTTGGAGCTTAAATATGAGTAACAGTGCCTTGAATAGCCTTTCTAAAATTTTGCAAAAGGTAAATGTATTTTTACAAGTGTATAAATGCTAAAACAATGAAACTATCCAAGTCTCCTTGACACTTTTCTCCCTACTTTAAGCATCATCAAAGTAATGCTCAAGTAAAACTGGCACTGCAAAAAAGTGTGAAGTGTAGAGCCTACAATCTGCAAATGCAAACTCAATACCTCACCACCATCTGATCTCATTGTTTTTCACACTTATTTACTTTTCCCTCTTACAAATGTCCCAGTGATAGGATTGGTGTAGGCGATTTGAAAACAGGACTTGGTGGTGATACTTAGTCCGCCCAGAATTTACTTGGATAAGAAAGTCAGGGCGTGAAATCGTAACCTGGTGCTTCTTTAGCCTTGCTTTCAGCTCCAACTTGGTGCTTCAATTTGCTTCCAGCTGTTTTCGACCCAAAGTAAAATGTTTCCTGGCCATGTGCTGCCTCTATTTCTGTCAAGTGGGGTTAGGAACTGGTGTTGAAAAGACAATATAGTGCTCTTTACCTCCTGGAAATTTCTTTCTGCACTGAGCCATCCTAAAAGGCCAGCTGTGCCCAGCCACACAGCTGTTTCAGGCAAAAATCATAGCTTAAATCTGCTTTTGTCAAGGCCAAGAATCAGAAGCTGTAATTTTATGAAAGTTGAGTGCTATGGTAGGCTCTGTGAGCACTTTTTATAAACAAGATTATAAATAATAAAATAAAAATTAATTACTTTGTAGGTGATAATAAGCTTTACAGGTAGCTAATGCCATATTTAGTACCATTCTTTTATGTTTGTGTTCCAATCAGCCAGAGCAGTTAGCCTGCAGCAGGAAATTATATATCCCATTATTCCTTATAGTACAATAAAGCCCTTCATTTATGGCAAGCATTAGTTTTGTAGTCACAGTGACAGAATTCATATCTTAGCAGTGCATCAAGACTTTCCTTCCCTCCTTATAATGGTTATCCTTAAAGCTGTCCTGTTGTTCTGTTGTCAGACCTGGACATCTGGTGTATCTGTCAGCACTAGGAAGAAAGTCCTCAGCCACGGGGATTCTCTCTCCAGTCAGATGGAACAGAAGAAGCACAAAGTTAATAACAAAGTTGCTTTTCTTATGAAGCTCTAGTGAGTTATTCTAATTCCAACCTGCTGATTCCACATGATTGTGCTTGACACCGGAGTATTGTAAACATATCCAATTATCACAGAGTTTTACAGATCACTTTTATGAGAGGTGCTCGCCTGAGTGCATTTTCTATAGTGCAGCTTTCCTTCTGAAGTGTATGTATTTCATCATCTTTAAGAAACTCCTGTTCTCTGAAGAGATTTTCAAATATTGCCTCTGAAGCTCTGTGTGTTGAGCATGCACAACTCAGGTTGGCAATTAGGTAATTAAAATATGACTATGTGATTTTGATGTTGAGTGTAGGCTGCAACCTGAGCTAAAGGAAGTAGCCGTAAAACTGAAGGCAGAGATAGCTGTAGGTTGTGTACTCAGAGCAACTGGTGTGTCCTTTGTCAGATGTTCTAGGCAGGAGGGAGAGTTCAGATTGCTATACTTTCCCTAGAAAACATGAGATAAACAGGCACAAGAAATTATTTAATTAGCAATGCTCCAGATGCCTCTAATGCTAGAACCTGAATTTAATAAAAAGTCACTGTTAAGACTATTAGACACTCTAAACAATTGTATTTTAACAGACAGAAACATTTATGGAACCCTGTATTTTTCTGAAATTCTGTGTGAATTTTTTAAAGCTCCTTTTAGTTTTGAAGGAAATAAAGGGTGAACTCCCCTAGGTTGTGAGAAGTGGAAAGAAATTCATAGCTATATCTGTGAGTATTTCTGTTTCAGTGCTGTGGAACAAAGCTCAGTTTTTGTTTAATGTTGCACAGACTTGTGATCCACTAAATGGAGGAAAAAAAATGAGGGCACTCTCTTCCTTGTGTGATATGTCAGATAAAATAAAACTGAGCCTAATTTATTATGTCTTTCAAACAGATGCTCCTGCATATGGGCATGTGTTTTTGTTTTTGTGTACTGATACATTTTAAGAAATGATTGCCCTCTTGGTAATGGTTGCAAATAATTACTTGTGAAAAAAAGATCCCATTATGTAGACACCTAAAATTGTTAGTCACCTCTTAAAACACTTCTCTTCAGTTCCCACTTCCACCTCTGAACTCCCACCAAACCTTCTCCTTCTCCTCAGTGTCATGTAGGAGCAGGCATGTCAGCATTCAGGAAGATAATATCTCACAGTTCTTTTTAATTGCCAACACTGAATAAATTCACATTCACTTATATCTGTGAAGAACTCACAGACTGTGCTTGGACAGTCTCTTCCATCTCAGATTTTGCTTTCAAGCTGGAAAAAGTCAGAATCCTTTTCATTTTTCAAAGTGGAGAATAACTTCTTTTCCTTGGGGGAAGGATTTGTAAGAGAGTATAAAATGCCCTTCCAAGCCCAAATAGTCTTACCATGTGCATCAAGTATTTTGCACTGGTCTACAAGAGTATTTCTAACCAGCAGTTCAGCAGGTCAGCTGAAAACATAAGGCAAAAAACGCCCCTAGAGCAATATCAGCACAGTTAATCTTTTGTAAACAGCTTTTCTTTGCTCAGTGATGACTTTAGAGGGTTGCACAAAAAGACAAGTTGTTACCAAACCATTAGAAAGGGAGTTTTCTTGCTGCTTGTCAAGCACGGCACTAATTTTGAAGGACTTCACATCATTAAAACAAAAATGTTGGTGTTTTGTGTATGACATATCTAAGAAGTGTGCATAGGTATAGTAATGAATGATAGTTTGCTGAATTTAAATTAACAAAATCCAAACTTACTTTGGCAACTTCAGTGAAACACTTTAACCTGCAAATGATAGTTGTTTGTCACTGTCATTATTTTGGCACACCTGCAATATTTAGCAGTTGCACAAGTGCTAAAGTCTTCCGATGATTTCCAGAAACGCCTGCATAAAAATAAACCCCTTAATTTCCTCACTGACTCAGGATTTTGGACAGTGAGCAAGTCTAGCAGGTATCTGACAGTATGGTAAAGCTGCTATAGACTTAGCTGTCTAAGTCAAGCAGCAAAAGACCAGCAAAACCCTCAGGATTTCACCTTTC
The DNA here is from genome assembly GCA_013396755.1 of Sclerurus mexicanus. Classification (NCBI taxonomy): domain Eukaryota; kingdom Metazoa; phylum Chordata; class Aves; order Passeriformes; family Furnariidae; genus Sclerurus; species Sclerurus mexicanus. The sequence continues at coordinate 850,034 of VWZF01006903.1, forward strand.
CTGATGGTAGGGTTGGCTGGAGGAACTGAACAAGAGTTAAAAAGGCAGCCGGGGGTCTGCTGTGGTTGGCACAATCCTTGCTTGGTTTCTGTTATTTCTGATGTGTATTTGTAATTCAGCTCATTTCTGAAGCTGAATTAATCACATTAACAAGCATTTCCATGCTTGGGCAGAAGTGCAAAGGGCAAATTTCAACGCTTTTCTTTTGGATCTGATATTTTCTAGTTGACCCTAATACACTGATCTTGTTAATGAGCTAAATTCTTTAACTGATGTATCCTTGCAAGATGTTACTTATAACATGTTTCATAAGACATTTTCCAAGGAGATGAAAGAGGTGTTCACGTGTATGTTCTGTGGCCATGGAACACCAAGACTGGTGATGATCTAAGAGTCCGCTCAGCTGGGGCAGCAAAGAGCACTGCTGGTTCGGTTGGAATGGTGTTCAGCTCTCTGACTTCAGCAGTGTCAGAAGATGGCTATTGCCAGGACTTAAAAAAAAAAGGCAAACTACCAGGTGTTATGATCAGGGATTGTTAGTTATAGTAAAGTTTTCTGAAGAGCAGGTTTTATTATGGCATCATTAAATGTGCTCTGACTTAAGCCATTCCCCTTCACTCAGGGGCTGAAGTTTAATGATGAAAGTGTTGAGAAATGATTGTGAGAAAAGAGGCTTCAATACTTTCTTATTCAAAACAAGTTTTCATGTTTCCTGTGCAATTAAGGGTTCCTAATGACATGGCTCAGCTGTGATCAAGTCACTGTTAATTTTGAGAGCAACCTGGTGCAATGTAAACTTTGACCTTTTTCTTGTTCTAAATTTCACTACAAAATAAAAACTCAGACATTTCTTACAGAAAAATTCTGAGGGTCAGGAAGACACAGTACAGTCTGAACAAGCAGTTTTCAGTGTGAACATAATATGAAATGTGTTCCTCCATGTCGATGCCCAAAAATGTGGTTAGGGAAAAATATTTTTTCAATTCCCTAAAGCTGAGGCACGAAGCCCAAAGAAACATGATTTGAATGGGCTTGTTTGCATGATTTCTCTTCTAAGATGCTGTGGCTTTGTGTACTATTTCATGGGCTTGCAGGTAAATGGCAAACCTGTGGTTAGATAGGTTATTTATAGGACAGAAAAAAACCGGGGGAGTCAGAAGGAGGGTGGTGTATGTTCTGGATATTGTAAGGCATGTGAGGTTGTGGTAGAAGAGCAGTTCAGGGGTGGGTGGTTTATCCCCTGCTTATTTATCTGCTCCTGGTTTTCTACGTTTGAACTGTTATTCTCTCGGGGTGGGACTGTCTTTTTGTCTGTGCAGTGTGGCCTTGAGCTTCTGGGCAGGTTTGCACAGCCACCCAAATGCATCAACTGACTCTTGCTTAGAGTTAGTCACAGATGTCTGGGGAAAGGTAATTGTTTTCCCTGTTGGCCTTGACTATGAAAGGGAGCTGTGGAATGTGGCCATGTGGACTACTCTTCTGATAGCACTGCAGGAAAAATAATAAAAAAGTCTTTTCCACCTAATTAGTGATGCTTGCCTAACTGGTGAAGGTTGATGCAGTGGTTTTTTGTTTTGTTTTGTTTTTTTTTTCCTTCTCCTGTGTTACAGATATACGTGGACTGCAGGGATTTCTTGATCAGGCCTCAAGACTGGGACTTGATGTATCATTGCAAAAAGTGGACAGGAACATCAGCAGAGTATTTTCCAACCTTTTTACTACCATGAAAACAGAGGAGCTGAACCGCTATCGGGACACGTTGCGAAGGGCTATCTTACTGCTGAGCCCGCGGGGAGCCCAGACTTTTATTAATGAGGTCAGTGCACAGTTGTTTTTATCATCAGTGTTTCAGAAAATATGCATTATGACTTACATGGTACCTTGCTGTGTTTTGCTGTTTGGACAGTGCTGTTTGTTAAATGTCAGATACGACTGTGAGCCTCCAGTGCCAGCGCATTGAAACATCCCATGCTGCATGCAATGCATCCTTTGTGGTTAGTGCAAACGGGGCAGCATGGGCCAGATAGGCACTTTCAATATAATATACAGTGCTGGGGAGTAATGATTCTTTTTCTGATTGTCTTCCGTGTCAATACTTTTGTCCTGGATTACAACCACTGTTGACAAGTGACCAGGAAATCTACAGTAGTGTATGAGAAATGAAACATGATGTGCCTAGAGAGCTGTCTTTGTTGTGGAAATCTCCAAATTCACGTTAGAAGGGCACATTATTGATGCTTGGAAGTTGAATCAAGGAGGGTTTTTTTCTCAAATATGAGGTAGGAATTATATGTTTGTCTTTTTCTCTTAGTGGTTTCTTGAAATCAGTGAGGCTAATTGGGACAGGGAGGTAGCTGTTGGGCAAACTTTAATTAATGTTGTGCTGTGGGCTAATTTTTGACATTAATTAGTTCTATGCAGCTTTCTTAATATTAAATAATGAATTATTTTACAGTACTTTGTATGTCAGAGTTGAGAATGAGAGTTGGAGCCTCAGTCTTTCTGTATTCATTAGCTAAGAATTTGGCAATGAAGTAGGGGGTTTAATTTTTTTTTAACTAACTAGGGATAAAACTGAACCAAGAAATTAACATGTGGGTGGGTCCTGTTTCCAATTATCAATTTTGCTGCATCAAAGCCTACTAAATTTAAAGAAAAAGTCAACTCAAATTAGCTCATTAAGGGTTTTCACCATAACAGCATTAGCAAATTATCCACGTTTATGTTCATCAGTGATTTTTAAAGTAATAGGGTAAATTTTATGAGAAATAAATGAGGCTAATAGGTAACTTGGAAACGACTAAGCACAGGGATAAAGTCTGCTGGTGTTGGTGCACACACAGGGATTTCCAGCAGCAGGAGGAGGGAGCACGTGCCCTCACAGGGTGGTAGGCTCTCCACAGCTCAGTCAGTTGTTTTATTTGCTCCAAAGCAGAGCTCCAGCAGAAATACACATTGCTGAGCTGTCCAGTGAGTCCTAACACAGTATCCAAACCAGGTATTAAAAAGAAATCAACGTGTGTGTTTTGTTCAGACCCAAACTGGGCGGAAAGTGTGTCCCCCTTCAGTGCTCAAGGTCCAGAATTGTTTGTTAAGAGTCAGGGGAGTGCACTGTCAGGACTCGGAGGTGTCTGGAGTGTAGAGGCTCGTGTATTAAATGGCTTTACTACTCACTTCACCTTAAAGCACTGTGTATTATAGGCATTAAGACTAATGACCCTGATATATTTCCAGCTCCCTGCAGGAGTTTAACAGTGGGCAGAAATGAAAGGTAATTTATTTGGCAATCTTCCTATATTGAATCTTGATTGAGTCAGAAAAGCTTTATAAAAGAAAATTTAAATCTTAGAAAAGAATTCTCAAAAGGCTTGAGATGGGGGGTATAGGGGAGAATCTTTCTCTGGCAGAGGCTGGGCTTACATTCTGTGGAGTTAACAAATAACTGCAATTCTTCAATATCTCAATAAGTGCAACTAATTATCTGCAGCACAATTTCAGGGAGCCTAGAATAACAATCCCAGCTTCAATGAAATACGCATTTGTATGTAATTTACAGAAATGCATCAGTCACAATGTGTGGCAGTGCCTTCAATGGGTTTACTCATTTCTGCACTTAGTATTTCATGCTATAGGTAATATATAGTTCTGTACTGACTAGTATTGTTACCAGTCTGACTCTGCACCTTGAGAGTTGTTTGAGGTTCTGAAACCATTTCTCTTCTTGGTTTTGGGGCAAAAAATTAGCTCTGTAAAAATATCCAAGTAGTAAAATCAGAAAAAAAATGCAAAGACTTATTTTTGTATTTTGCATACATTTATTTTCACTTTTTGGTTTTCAACTCATTAGAAATAAAAATAAAAACAAAGAGAAGAAATGGGAGCTAAAGTTTTGTTTCCACATATCTGTGGAAATGGAAATTTTCATGTGAAAAAGAGGTTCCTTTTCAGTTTTGGTGAGTTGGCATTTTATAGTAGGTGAAAAATATCTGAAGAACTTCAGCTACATTTTTTAGGGTGTATTGACTAATAGCATATCTTCGTAGAAAACAAGTGTTGCATACAAATCCTCCCGTGAAATGCTGCACAAAATAAGAACAGTGTTTGGGCTGTGATACAAACAGTTTCTACAAGTTTTTCTTAGCACAAGTCGTAGACATCAGCCATTGGAAGCTGGAACAAGATTTATTTTGCTGGTTTTATATGGCAAGGGAGACGTTTTTCATACTAAAAAATATGGATCCAGATTTCAGCCTCACTTATCTCTTGGGGGGAAAGCGATCTCATCTGATTTTGGATGCACAAAGTTAGGGGATTCTGGCATGTCATATGTGAAAAACTGTTGAATCCTAGAAACACTCAATTTTAGGATCATTTCTTTAATTCCCATTTAGAAATAATTTTCATTTAACTGTCTTAACATCTCAGTGCCTGGTCCTGTCATGTGTCAAAGTTATGCAGCCGGAATCACTGACATTTTCTAAGTTTTCAAGGTTTGTTATTTTGTTGTAAAACTGCTTTGACTGTAAGAATAGAGAGAGGGAGAAAGGAAAGTTATCTTTTCAATGGCATAGGTATAAACATGGAATCAACTGTTATTCAGAAAAGAGCAGGTAAATGAATTTATAAAATGTTGGCTACCCTAGAATTTGCATTAAATGATCACTTTGGGACTGAAGCAAACCTAATCTAAAGCGTGTCCCTCCTTAAACAGTTGACAGAAGTGTATTGCATTCTCCAGCTGCAAAAATCCTGGCTGTACTTGTCTCAGTTGTAACAGGTGCACATGTACCAGCAAGAACAATTTTATAGTTTGAAGACCAGGTGATCCTCTTGCAAGGCAATGTATAGAAACAAAACAAGAAAAACTAATAATCAAAAAAATTGGGAAGGTTTATTGCTTTCAGCTATTTCTGGTAGTTTCTTTGGCCCAGGCACAGATATCTCGGACTCAAAAGGCTCCAGGTGACATCCAGGTTTCACCTCTCTTTCACTCACCAATCAATAAATTTTTTTGGTTGCAAGTAGAGGTATATTTTATATGGATTGCTTTTATCATTAAGGGCTGTACAGTGAAAATGAATAAATGGAAAAAATGTTCAAAGAGGTGACAAAAATGATAAAAGGATGGGAGAGCATGACCCCTGAAGAGAGGTCTCAGCAGCAGGCTATATACAGCCTGCCTAAGGGAATACAACTGACAAATACTTGAGAAGAAACATGGGAAGAGCAGAAGGAATTATTTAAGGTGATCATGGGTTGTCTAACAAGAAATAATGACCCGAAGCTAAACAGGGAATGCTTTCTAGCAGGGAGGTCAATCGGACAATGGGAGTGCTTGGCAAGAGAGTTCAGTGAGGTGTCATTCCTTCGGGTGCTCAGGAGTTCACCTGAAAAAACACTGGGTAAATCAGGCTAGCAGGCTTTCCTGGATTGGTTGGAAGGGTGTTCTAAGTGACCCAGGAAACATTTGCTGCGTGGGTAAGTTTAGGCTTTGTGCTTTTTAGACACAACGTATCGGAAGAGGAGGAAAAGGTCTTGTAGGTTAGTGCTTCTCAAGTTTCCTGGGGCAGGTGTGCAATACCTGAGGGCTGTGGTTTGGTTTTCAGCTCTTCACAGAACACATATGGCTTGTTTGGGATATGTATGTCAATGCCATTTGTCTTTATAACTGTAGGTGATATCAATTGCTTCACTTTGATCTTCATGCCTTTCAGTATTTATATATAACCTTTACTTTTGAAAACCAGTAAAAAGGAGGCTGTAACCCAGTTGCATGTAATTATTGACCTGTAAAGAGAAGGCATTATTGGCTTCACAAAACCTTTAACTCAGCATTACTTGTATTTTTGGTATCTTCACTGAAGTGAAAAATGTTTCTATTGAGGTGGATCTTTGAAAATGCTGCGGTTAACTTATGAGTCTGCCTTGCCTCTAAGTTAGTAAGCTTATTGCAGCAGGATCCTTGTATATATGCATGTCCCTGCAGCAAAACGGCCAAAAGCAGAACTCTCTGCATGCCCAGAGTAGTAAATAAGTGTTTTAAAAAATGCAGCAAAGAAAGAGCAGATTAATTGGTTTAAAAATTAATGCAACCCCCCCTGTATCAATGCAGCAGGGTTATGTGAATCACTGTGATTCCAACTGGAGCTGGAGCTAAAAACTTCCAGAGTAAGTGGAAGTGCATTAAACAGCTGTGATTTATCCCTGCCCTGTTTCTATAGTCATCTGTGTCCTCACTGGAAAGCAAAGCCTGCTCTGTTTCTCTTTTACCCTAGTTTATACTAAGTGTTCTGCCTGATCCTTTAGAATAAATAGAGAGATCTTGCTTTTGGTTTGGGCTTTGGAGACGATTTCACAGCGATTTCTGGCCTTCCTTCACTCCTGGCCATTGAGGATGCTGAGTACCTTACTCCCAGGGCACTGTCACTTGGCACTTGTTAGCGAACAGTGCGCCAGACTTCTCTCTTTCCCTTCTGCAGCTGGTGACATGCTATTACTTGACTGGAGCTGAATGAATTATTTATGGCATCTTGAACAGTTTGCACCCACAAGCAATGGTATGAAATGTTTTTTCTCAGAAAGCAGGGCCCTTTACTTTTCAGAATTTAAGAGGAAAAAAATTCAATAATAATTTTCTGGCACTTAGCATTTCATATTGGCATACATCTCTCTCTTTTTTATTTTTTATGTTGCAAACATTCAGCATATTAGTCCATATCTCTGTTTTATATGCAGCATATAAACATCTTGAAATATTGGCAAATAATTTCGGGAAAAAATATTACGCCTCTTCTGTTTTTAGAAGGCAATTTCTATGTTTCAGGAGCTGGTAGTGATTTGTGAGTGCTGGTAACAGAACTGTAGAAATCATACGTTCTTCTTTCAATAGTTCAAGTTAAATTATGCCCGCCTTATTTCTTCTAAATTCTCCTGTGGTATTCTGTTTCTTCCTTAGAGCTAAACTCTTATCTGCTATTGTTGACATTTTCAATATGCTGAGACTCTTTGCGCTTAAAGAGAATAATAATTATAATTAAAGCCCAAGCAAACCTCGTTGAACTGCTAAAAAGTTAAAACAAAGCCCTCCCAGTTGGGGATAAATTGGCCTTGAAGCAAGCTGATTTCCACTGGGCCAAAAAAACCCAAACCCAAAACACAAACCCTCCTACATTTTGTTTCACTGTGATTAATCCAAGGGATGGGATTATTTTCACAGGGATCCCAGTCTGTGGCATCCCTGTGTGAATATGTTTGGAATGATCAATTACATGGATTTGTAGACACTGTGAAGAGGGGAAAAAAGGGTGAATAAATGACTTTATGAATTACTTACACAGCTTCATTTAAATGGCACTCCTTTTACTACTGCAGGGAGAATGTTATATGAGATTTTGAAGCTGAATGTTGAAATGATGAGAAACGTGAGGCTTGTGTCCAATTTTGTGCATCTCGAACAATAACTGATAGCAGTTTTGTGAGGCTTTGTGGGTCACTCGAGGAAAACAAAAACTGGCAAGTCCTTATGAGTCTACAACCTGCTTTACTAGCAGGTCTCACTAAGTCTCTCCATGTCAGTAATGACACGTCTGGTCTGAAGGAACCGGATTTCTCAGCTCGAATTCTGAATCTGATGACTGGGCACGTATGCATAGGGCATCATGTATTTTTCAATGTCATTAAATCTGTATGTACTGGAACCAGGCCTTCCTCTTGCTCCAGATGCTTAATCTCCAGGGTGCTTTTGGGTCCTTGTTTTATTGCAGGTGTTCAGTTGCTAAAAGATGACTAATTTCAAAATTTTGCTGCTGTCTACCTGTAAGGATGTCAGGTCTAAAGAAAACTGTCCCAAACATCTGGCTGGCAAATTTGTTAAAATATTTTTACTTTTATTTGTCTTGTGAGCTTCATTTTTTTTTAACTAACCATTTTTTTAGCTTATTTTTTAATTGTTAATCCAGATCTCTGAAGAGATTTAACCTCGAGATGGAGGGGATTCTAGCTGTCAGGAGAGGCTGCATTTATGGTTTGGTTTTTTTTAAAGGAACAGGAGCCATTCATGACTTGGAAACAAGCAAGTATTGTATTGGGCCACAGGCAGCCCTCCTTTAGTACTGTCTTAGTGCTGGCTTTTGCAAGAGCTGAGACAGGACAAGTGTAGAGGGCACTGAAAAAGCAACGCCACCAAAAACTAACCTCACCTCCACCTACTCCTTCCTGGTTCTGTTTTCCAAATCGTTTTACTTCCAGTTGTTTGGCTGCCTCCTTGAATACTGTGCAATTTCAAGATAAAGATTATATATATCTATATATATGTGTGTGTGTTTTTAAAGTAGTGAAAAGTGAGATTGAATCCTCTGACATATCTGTGGTCATTACAATACCTAAGTACATGCAAAATGTTTCTCTGAAATACTGCAAATAGGTAGATGACTTTATCGTTCCCAGCAAGGATAATTTTCTGCAATTTAGGTATAATTTACCAGAAAGGAGAAATTACTAATTAATTATGGATGATTAATTTTAAAATATGTTCCTACATTTGCATTTCATCACTATACCAGTGTTTGTCTATTGTAAGGCACTGGCAGAAGCAGTACAGGTACATGAGAAAATGTGCTTGTCTTTAAAAAATCAGAAAAAAGGAATGGCCATAAAAAAGCTATTTACCATGTTCTGGTTTAACTTATTCATATAAATGTAGAGAATTGTCCAGCTGATTGTTCTAGAGAAGCTTTATTTTGAGGATGATAAAATACATACTGTAATTATTCTGTAGTAAATTTTGGACCTACAGCACCAGTGTGTGCACACCATAGCTGCAGGTTGACTCCTTTCATGTCTCTAAGCAGAGGGATTGGCTTGTAGTACAGGGCTCTGCACAGCCATCTCTCCCCTAAAAATGCCCTTCTAGACCTGGTGTGCTGGAGGGAGAAAAGCACTGATTCATTTTGTTAGTTGTTCCAGTAGAAGAAGGCCATAATCCTTAGAAGAGATGAGTAATTATTGCTCATAATAATTTGCACCTGCTTTGAACACCAACTTCTTTTCACAGAAGGGTTTTAATTGCTTCCAGTATGTGAAATAAAATTATATTTACCCAAGAGTTTGTTTTAGTTTCAAACTAGTTTGAAAAATTATTTAACCCTTCACTAACTGCTTGTAGCACACAGGATGGTGCTGTCTGTGTATGAGAGAAAAGCTTGGCTGAGATGAACCTTGCTTTGAGAAGATTAATGCCAAGCAAGGTGTCCCAGGACTGGTGCTCCGTCTCTCTGGAAGTTATTTGGTGTCTGGCAGGCAGCACAGGTGTGAGGGTTGGTGTTGTTGATGTAGCACTGCCCGGTGTGTAGGAGACAACACTGAATGGTATCTCTGTTTCTTCGTAGTTCAAAATGTAGAGTTCCTGAAATATCAAAAATTACAGGGTCAAGGGAGCCCTGTGAAAATGCGAGGGAAGAAATATTTAGGAACCTTGCTCATCAAGGACAAGCAGTTGGATCTGATTAAATTAAGCTTATAACTTAAGTCGGTGTGGTAACTGTGCAAGAAGATTGTCTTTTCCTCAGGCAAAGAGTGTTCTGTGTCAAAGGAATAGAGCGGTGTATCATCAGTATAAAGCATGATGTGTCAGTTCATTTACCTTCGTACCTTGGAGGATGGCAAATACCATAAAATTAGCAAAGGTTTAAGAGTTGTTTTGGAAGGAGAGTATAGTCCTATGCTAATAATTATTTTTCCTACTGCTACTGTTGGTACTGCTGGTGCTATTATAACTAGTATACTTGTTGTGCTTGAGTGGCCTGTTATGAATTGGGAAGTCATTTTACTGGGTGCTTTATTTGTGTCCCCAAAGAATTTACAGCATTCAGGAGGTGACAGATAAAGATATCTGCGGGGTAAAAGGGACTCATGATGAATGTTGTTCTGTGACACAAATAGTGGCTTCATTCCAGGATCTTAGAAATTAGCATTTTGAAAATAAAATAAAGCAAAGTAAGATACTTGTGGAAATGTTTTCATAAAAATAAGGATAGGTGAAGAGGGTTGAAACCAAGGCCAGAATCTTCATGATGAATTACAGGTAACCTGACAGATTGGAATAAAAAGTATAGACTATTGGATGTGAAGATAGTTAGCATATCTTTGATGTGATAGGTAACAAGGGAGCTATTGAAGCAATGCAGAGAGATGGGTGAAATGATCAAAGCAAGAGGTCAGAGATGCTCTGTGTAGCAGAAGTTTTAGTGAGATATGAGAGGAGCTTGTGATTCTTAAGGTCAGAAAGATGAACTTGGAAGTAATCAATATGTAATATCATCAGAGCTGGGAAGGGAATTTTAGCATTACATATGGGTAAAAAGACCTGTTTATTAGAAAGATTACATCTGAGGAATATGTGAGATTTTGGGCTTATCCTGGATGAAAAGCTTTGAAAGAAGTGAGAGTCAAAGATGACACTTGTGTTGTAGTCCAAATTGGCAGGTCTGATGTTCTGGCTGTCCATTTTAACTGAGAAAAAGGATTTTCTGTCCCTGAAGGGAGTGGGTTGAGAAACCTCATTATCCACATGAAGCTTTTGAGGGTATCCAGAAAGCAGGCTAACAATTTAGACTGAACAGAATATGCAAAACGTCACAGAGAAGTAGATCAAGACTCATCAGCATGTGAATGACTGGATTTTTTTGCTAGTTTGCACCCTGGGATGAAGTTAATGTAAAGAAAGAAGATCGCAGAGTGAATGGGCACGGGACCCTCCTTGGCAAATTGGAGAATATCACAGAAAGTATGCCCTAGAAAGACTGCTGGAGTGGCATAGGAGGAAACCCATGACAAAGGTGCTGGGAAGGGAAAGTTTATCAAGCAGAAATGTGATCAGTTCTATTAAAAATATTTGTCAAGTCAAACAGGAGACAGTAACAATTTTAGTGTGGCTAAGGAAAGTGAATGACAATAGGAACAGTTTCAGTGAAGTGAACCATGTCTTAAAGGGTCTGCAGGTAGAGGGACAGGAAGAATGGGGTGACAGGTATAGAGCCACGAAGGGTGTAAGAAAGGAGCGTCTAAAACGCTTTCTGACCTCAGGGAAGAGAAACAGGATAAGAAGAAACTACCTTACAGGTATGTGATGAGATCTTATAATGGCAACTGTGTGGAAGATGTCTTCAAAGGCTCCAAAGACTGGAGGCATGACCTATATGGAGTGAAGAGAGGCTGGCAGTGGGAGCACTGTGTGGGCTGGGGCTTACATCATCTTTTTGGATGGGCAGTGTGTGGTCTCCAGAGTTAGAAATTAGGGGTCAGCTCCTTCCTTGTCTTTGCGGTTCTTACTGCGTGTGCAGTTGCTTTGTGTGCTGTCCTCCAATCCTTGGAAGGCTGTGTATTGGTAGACAGTGGAGATTATACTCCCTGTTTGTGTTGCTGGTTGTTCTGCTACGTGCAGAATGTGTTCATATTAGTCTTACTGGGGAAGGAGACAGTTTTTCAGGTTTTGGATCGTTTCCTTTGCAGTGTGAGGGCCAAGGGAATAACAGCAGCTCTGAGAGTATCCTCTGTGGGAAGAAAGGACAAACTTTGTGGCCTAAGGACATTTTCTGATGGAATTCTAGTTGTCAGTAATGTCTTTTTACTGGAGAAGTCCTCATGCTGAAATTTTCATAGAAGGAAATACAATCAGGTTTCTGGACACAGATTTGCTGGTTTTGCCGTTGTTTTTGTTCTCTGCATGTACAGGGTTTTGTTAAGATACATTTTCATGGTTCTTATTCAAAGATCAGTTTTCAAGGTTGGTCTCTTCCTGTTGAGACAGGTACCTAATGATCATCCTTACAGAACATAAAATGTGGAGATAAAGGGTTATTAGTCCCTTTTTTACTAGCTGGGGCACTGGACTTAGAAAGAAAGTAGGCAATTTACTGACTCCACCTGAAACAGGGACTGAAGTTCTAAATGTCAAACCAAGAACTTGCCCAAAAGGTCATCCTTTCATTTGATACTGCCAGGTATATCTTTGCCACCATTGACCCCTGGTTGTTTCATTTGACAGAACTGATTGTCCTGTCGCTCCAGTGATCCTTTTGTCAGACATGCAGCCTTTAACCCATACGTGCTGTGTCAGATATTAAAACTCTCTTTGAACAGCGCATGTTGGCTTGAGTTTCAGATAAATAATGCCGCTTGCACATGCAGTCCTACAGAGCATTTAGAGATGTTCAGGTAACTTTAAAAATCTGTATTTTATTTATTGAATTGAGTCCTTTCACTGTAATGGAGTTATAGTTTGCTATAGACTGTGCACTGTGAAAGAGATCAATTTGTTTGGCACTGACCCATCCATTCAACTTGAAGCAATCAGATTTAAAAGCTTTGCACTTTATTAATGTGTGTGCAAATAGCAACTGGGTTCCAAGGACAGTCTTTAGGAAAGCACCTTGAGTGGTCATGATGTATAATTCATATTTTGCTTCCAGCTTTCCAAAGGAAAAATCATGTTAAAATTATTTTTAGATAATATTGAAAGGGGAAAAAACTGAAGCCTTGAAGTATGATAAGGACTTTGTATGTTTAATGGAAGTATATTGACTTGAAAATATTACAAGTTCACCAACATGTTTTCTGATAAAATTATTAAAGAGTATAGAGAATGTTTTGAGATGTACATCAGCACATTAAAACCCCCACCAAACAAAACCCCATTACACTATAGTGTTCATTTTCGAAACTGTACTAGCATTCAAGGTATTTTAAAAATCAATGTCAGTTCTGAATGCATCTTGATTGAAAGTAAAAACAAGCCAGCAAATAGAGCACTTCAGCCAGGATGCAGTTATGAATACTTAATAAAAGTACACAGTTCAAGGTAGACTCATCCCTGATGCTTCCCGTAACCGAGAGGCACCCTAACACTGGACATGCCGCTGTTTAAATGAGGTGGTTACAGCACCCAGGGCTAAACAGAGTGGAAGTGCCCAATTTGAAAAGTCTGTGGCATGCAGAAGTGCCAAAGATAATTCCCAGGAGACAAAATGGTAATAAAAGGAGAACCATAAAAATACATTAAAACTAATTATTAATTAATTAGTTGAGCCAATTAATAACTTAAACATGGTTGTCATTAAATATGTAAAATATATATGCTTATGTATAATATATAATATAAATATATATACCTACTGTGTGTGTGTGTGTATATATATGCACACACAGACACCCTGTTTTATAGCATGCCCAGGTCAGTCACTTGAGGAGGAATTTCAGTGTGTGGAAATATGAAAGAACAGAGTTTAAATGTTTTTGTTCTGTACAGCTGGAAAAGAAAAATAATAATATTGGAGCAGAAATGAACCAAAGAGTGCAAGCTCTTTGGAGTTAAGCTGTTTCAGCTCATTAAGAACATTCACATTTCTGATGTGCTCTACTGATATTTGCTAATAGTGTCGACATCTTTCAGTGTAAACTAGGTGAAGAACTGTATCTTTAAAAGCCTGTTGGAATTGGTTATTATTTCATGCAGGGGGCTTGCAAGACTGACCAAATGGAACAGAAACAGTATAGAAAAACTACTTTACCGAGGCTCATTGGTTCTGAGATTTCTGTGAGTGGTGAAGGCAGAAAGAGTAAAATCAAAGGTCAAAGCCTTAATATGAGTGAGCAGGGAGGAGCTGTCCCAGTGCTGGCTTCCTCACAAAGCACAGAGGTCTCTTAGGGGACATGAGGAGTGCTTCAGTGGGAGCGACATCAGCCAGGCATCGATCCCAAAAGACTCCACAGTCTGAGGATGACTTGTGCAGAAACTGTTGTTTGTGACTTCTAAATTAAATTTGTGGAATGTTGTGGTCACAGATGAAAAGGAAAACAATCCTGAATGAAACGGTTGAGTGGAAGTGTTGAAACATCAACAAATTTGTGAATAACCTGAGACTGCAGAGTCCGTTTTACCATTTTGAGGCTTATCCTCCTGGCACCTGCAGAAGAAAGGCCTGGTTGGCTACTTGTAATTAGTAGTTCCTGAGAATATAAGAGGGAGTGTTGAGCTCTGTAGTCTTTGAAGCAGAAAAATCTGAGTGTGTTTATATCAGCCTGGCTGTATGGACAGCTTGTGTTGCTGATGGCAGCTGCCTTATATGCCAGGAGTATAGCAGTCACATTGATGTGGCCACAATGTGGTATGCATAGTCTTTATCTCGGGTCTGGTTTTTGCTACTTCAAAAAATTAAATTCAGCTTTTCTAGCCAGAGAATGTATGTCTTTCTCTTGTTCTCTATTTCACTCCCCTTTCCAGTGTTTCCTTTTGTGATAAATTTAACTCGCTACCTGTGATAAATAGAGTTTCAGAGATCCTTATAGTAAATAATAGTGCTACTGATGTTAAAATGATCTACATAGGCACTTAATGAGATATGTTTGCACTGTTGCAATTGCTAATCTAAAATTAGAATTAAGAGTGCATATAAATCTTTGCAGAGAGGTAATGACCCAGTTAAACAATTGCTGTGTCCAGGAGCTTTGCTTAGGTATAAAGCTCAAGTAAATTCTTGTCACCTTGAGATAACTTTATCAAAAAAACAAACAAACCCAAAACCACACAAACCCACAAGACCTCCCTAAACTGCTGAAGCGTTCATGTTGACAGCTGTAATTAGAAGTGAACACTTATGTCCTACCTGTTTTACCACAGCACTGGAGCTTTTGAACACTGTCAGCGGGAAACACTTAAATTAAGAGGCCAGTGGGCCTCTCTAGAGCATAATGGCACCCCTTAATTTCCCACTCAGCTCATTGGTATTGATTTGTAAATGGGCATGCCTGTTTGTTTATTGAAATCATCATTATTTGTGCAAAGTGTTCCAGGCACGATGCAGCAGCTTTCCAAGGACTCTGGATTTCATTGTTTATCGTTGTCGCTTGCTTGTGGAAAGACAGGCAACCTGGCCATGGGGACTTGTACTGACAGAAAAACAACTGACCAAAGAAAGAGAAAACAAGTGTGAGCTAGAAAAGTACTTTGATACTCAAGTTTTTAAAATGAGTAAATGAAGTTTAAAGAACAAGAATGCAGTGATGTTTCAGGTGCTTCTATAAAGACAGTGTAGTGTGGGAAATTGTAGCACGTATGCCACTGCTTTTGCTAATGCTCTTTATTTATTTGTTAATATAAGGAGTACTAAAACAGTTGCTAATCTTCTAGATCAAGACTAGAGATATGGACTCTATTTGCAATAGATACATAACTATATGACTATTTCAGGAAGAACTTCTTATCACAGGAAAAATGTGAAGATAAAATCCACTAATGCTCATAAGATACCAGATAGCAAAGTAAAGAGAATTAGATAGTCTAAGTGGATGGGTAGTTTGGATAACTGGGCAAGTCAGGTGTTTGTTGGAAGAGAGTCCTGTCAGTGTCTTGGGTTTGAACTATATATAGAATATAATGAGTGTTAGAGAATACTTTGAAAACCTTTTATGTTAAACAACAAATGCTTCAGCTGTCAAGAATGACCAATTCCCATACAGCATGTTAATGTTAGGAGGAAAATTAATGATTCTGAAACACTGCCCTTCTCCCGAACCTGCCTATTTGTTGCGTATGTTGTCTGTCAGTCTTGTGTTATTCTCCCTTGTGCCTGCACAAGAATGAAGGCAAGGGAATAGAGTTCATCTTTTAAAAGGCTGGGCAAACTAATATCATCTGCCTGTGAGACAAGAGCAAGAGACAATGGCATAGCAGAGTGCTGCATTTGTCTTGCCCTTATTCCAACAGGGAATTTCTGCTCATCAGCTGAATCTCCTAAAGAATATCAAAATGGTATCAAAGAAATCCTATGCAAACTCCATCCAACCCTTTGTTGCTCTTGACAAGAGTACATCAAGTTCTCTTATGCACAAGAGAACTGTATCAAAATGGCTGGGTTTGTGCATTTCTTGCTTCTTTTTATTGGCACGATGGCTTCTGGAAAGGTTAGAGTCTATTCATCCAGAATTCTGGCAGCAAAGGTAGTCAGAGATTTGGTGCCAGTCACCTCATTTGATTTTGACCTTGCTCTCCTTTTGGTGCTCTCTGCATACTCTGCCTCTGTAAAACTTCTCTGTTCTAACACTAGAAATGTTCTTGGGGAGAATCCTGGATTCAGCTGAGTTTGTGTTGATAGCTCAGCCACCTCTGCAATTCTGTGCTTTACCTTTTGAGATTATATAATGCTGGAGGAGAAATACACGATTTCTTTTTTTCCCGGTGGTAAGGCCCTAGAACGCGTGATGTTCCAGGCCAGAATTATGCTTTTGTTTTCCAATACATAGAATTTGTAAGTTACTTAAAGAATAATCTATATCTATAATCTATCATCTGCTTTTTTGACCACAAGCAGTGACTGGCTCATGAGAAAATTTAGGTAAATCTACTTTGTTTTCACTGCTCACCCTCCAAACCCTTTTATTGTGGATATGCAAAAGAGTAACACAAACTGTCACCATTTTACTGCATTTGACTGGCAGGCAAAACAAATTGCTGATTTTCTGTGAAAATCTGTAACAGCTTCAGTTGTTTCTCTGATTTTTGAGTAATGTCATAATGGCACAAACCATTTAGAAACTGAAATAAGGATATCCTACACTTTCGACACAATGCAAACTCATCTATTGATTTGAGACGATGAACAGTGGTAGATCCCCCATATTGTAGCTGTGTAATATACAATGAAATCCTGTCATATTGTCATAGGGCAAAGCCTCCTTTTGCTACTGTTGCATACTGAATGATCACAGACTTCAGATCTATTTTGCCTAGAGGAAGCTTGTAAATATCTCTGTTGCTTAGCCAGATTACCACTGAGTGCAGTGTTTCCACTCTGTTCTCTAATACCCTTTGCCTTCAAGATGGGTTTTGGGGTGGAAATGAATATAAGCACCAGTTTAAAACCAAAACCAAACAGAACAGTGCCCATCTTCGCTCTTTAATTAAGGAACTTGAGATGCTTCCAAACCTTGTGATAAAGCCGGTACTTTCCTCTAGCACTGTGTCCCTGCTCTATTTCTGGTAGCAAAGCAGCTCCAGCCGAGATTGCCAGCAGGCTCCGGGTGTCAAGGACCACAGTTAGGCTGAACAAGACGTAGAATGGCAGCGAATTGCTCAGTGTATCCATGGAAAGTAGAAACAGCCACTTTCCCACCTGGTCTATATTAGGCTTTGGAAGAGCTCTCTGTCACTTGCTTTTCCAAATGCAGTCCTGTTCTTTGATGCCAGAACAAGAGCTCTGTAGAGTGGAAATCAGGTGAGGGCTGTCTTAGTCTTTTCCTTCTGAGATTGGAAGAATGTCTAGTCAAAGGGAGCTCTTAGACATCTATGCAGAGAGCTGTGTGGTTGTGTATTTATTCGATTTTTCTTCAAAACATGAGCAGCTTCCTTTTTACTTTTTTTTTCTGAGAGCAAAAGAAGAGCTATTTTTTCTCATACTCTCTTGAAACTCTTCCAGATCATTTGGGAGAAAATTGACTGTGCATCAAAGACAAAATCAGACCTCATGGGACAGTAGTGAAACAGAAAGTATAGAGTAAAGATTAGAATTCAGAATGTGCTGCTGAGGGTGCTTGATGGTGCTTGAAGAATAGTTTGAAAACAAGCAAAGAGCATCAAAAAGGACTGCAGGGTCACGGGATTTGGTTAGATTTCAGGGAAATGCCTTTTGGGATCAGGAAATGCCATCTGTAGATTCATGATGTTAATATTCACGTTATATTTCTGTCCAGGACATCAGCAGGATTAAATGGGAGGCTAACTGTCTAAAAAAGAATAAGTTTCACCCTTAAGCCCTCAGAGATCAAGAGAAGTTCTAAATTGGTGAGACTGAAAATTAAGGACGATTTGTTTTACATAGAAGACAGTAAGACTAATACAGATAAATGGATATTTGGAGACATCCATTGGTGTCTAAGAACAAGAGTGTCATGGAGAGGAGAGAGTTCAACAGTCTTCTTGAGTTTTCCTACTTCTGCTTGTCTCATAATTTGAACGTTGCTTGCACTATTGTTCGGCTACTATATATATAATTTTTTATACATATATATGTATTATATAACCCTAAAGCATTGAGAAGGCCAACTTATGATGAAAAGCAAATGCTAAGTTTGAAGAGAGCATGCAGGGACTTGTATTTGTGTTTTGGGAGTCTTTTTGATTTGCCTTGCAAGAATCCTGTTTGTATTTAATTTAAATATTTATGAGCAAATAGTGAATTTTAAATGTAATTCAGTGAGAAGAGTTTGAGTTAGCTGCTTATTCTGCCAGTAAATAGTAAATTCCTTTTAAGATTACCAAATGAAGTATGATATAAGCTATTAAAAATACTACCAATAGAAATCCGGTCCATTAGCTGCGTTGCTAAGGTTATAAATGAGTTTCTTCAAATTCATAAGCAAGTTTTATATACACGTTTATGTAGACCTGAATGTCTACTTCTGCATGTTTGCTATGCCTAGATATGGTGAAGGTAATGTATATTGACTTAATTGTAGCTAAATAGTATGAGTATAGTTATATAGTGTGAATTTATATGTGAAGACTATATTTATATATTTTGAACACATAATTATAACTGGACTCATAAATAAGCAATGTTTCCAGACATCTTCAGTGCATGGCATCTTGTGTGTCCCACTGAGAAGGCCAAAGCTCACCTTAATGTTTGCTAAAATCTGGGCTTGGAAGGGCTAACGTAGAAGAGAAGAGTATTGGCTGAGAAAGGTAAAGGCTTTACTGCAGGTTTACCTGGGTGTATATCTGTTATTAGCCATCTCTGATGGGTCCTGGTTTCCTTGGTCTTTGTCTAGGGACCTCATTATTTGTCTTCTTGATTTAATTTTCTTTGCATTACCTGATCTGGAGAGTTCCCAAGCCCATCTCTTGCTGCTTGTACTTTTTTAGTGAACTTTTTTCCATGCAACCACACAGTTTTAAGAACATCTTTTCATTTAGGGGCTTGATAGAGAAATCAATAAATGAAGCCAGTAAAGTGCCCTGTCCAATGAAATATATGAGTTTTGGTAAGGGCCTGTTTTATTTTCCTCTGAAATTTGGGCTCTGCTTTACCATTCTTAGTCTCCACTTACACCCTCTCTGAAGTGCTTCCAGTGTTCATCCTCATTTCCCAGACCCTGCAGTTCTCAGTTGCTCTTGCTTTGGAATAATCCATTTAAAAAGTATAATACAGATTTCCGTGTTTCCTTTGCCTGACTGGATCTCAAAATTGATTGGATGACTCTTATTTTTCGGATCAAAAATGGTTTTAGCCATGCAAATGTGCCTTTTGAGATAAGCAGACAATTAAAAAATACTAGGAGCTCTACTTCACGGCATTGCCTCTCTTAAAGAAAATTGATGATAAGAATTTAAGTTGATATTAATTTATTAATGATTTAAGTCATACTTATGATCAGATTGCACTTCCTGCCATTAGATGTCAAAAAAACCAAGCAGCCAATAGAAACTTGTCATAGCTACAGAATGTATGCAGAGAGTGCTAGAGGCGTTTGACAGATTTTATTTAACTGTCTTAATTCAGTGTTTTATCACAGAGTGTTTTTTCCTAATGAGAAAGTTGATAGCTAGATTATACTAAACTAAACCAGTCTCTGATTTAACCTTATGGCTTGTTATTTCAACTCCTTCACGAACCATTAGTTGTCCTGCCTGCCCGCAAGAGCTTGGCTGGTCTCGGGAGAAGCAGATCAATAGAAAATACTTAAATGCACAGTGGTTTACAGATGCAGCTGTCTCACATACGTGCAGTTTTGAACATTAGTGTCTTTCAGGCCCTTCTGTCAGTTGCTTGATTTGTAGTAGAGCTATCATTATTTCATGTTCTTTTAAAAATAGAGTACAATTCGATACTTTATCTCTTCGTCAGTGAATGTCACAGTCTTTGCAGTTTTTATTGTTGCTCCTAAGAAATCAAGGAGCTGGACTGTTGCCTTAAGTCAACCAGCAATGGGTTTACTATGTAAGAGAGATTAGGTGAAATGGAGCCCTATATTAATAAAGCAGAAGACTATAATTCAGTTTACCTTGTTGTGCTGAATTTTTCTTTAGTGCATTCTAGTATAAGCCTATGTCGTATATCAGTTTGAGGGTTGTTTATAGCTAACTCCATGGCACTTAAAATCAACTGAGTTTGTCAATCAAAGATGAATGCCCTTAGAATAAAACTCAAAAAAATCTTAGAGAAGGGGAAATTCAGATGCCAGAATGACACTGGGACCTTGAATAGCAGTGCAACATCAAAGACCATCCTTCTGTCATGTGTAGAACAGAAGTTATGGTTATGAGGATGTGTATGCATGAGCTCCTAGCACTTACTCTGGAATGCAACACATTCTTAAGTAGCACTAGTAATTTCTGTGGTAAACAAAGCTTTTCCTGTGCTGATACCAATTCATCCAGGGCTGCAGGTTCTAAAAATGTATGCTCATGAAGGGCCCAGGGGAATTGCTTGTGCAACTTTACTCTTCTGAGCTGACTGCAGGCTCAGGGGGGTGCTGTAACATCCCTTACCCTCAGCTTGCATGCTGAAAGCTTGGGTTTTGTCACAACTCGTAGAACTAAAAATTTGCTTCAACTATAAAACAGGGTTGGATTCCCTTTGGCCCCCACACCCTGAACATTTGAAGACTTAGGTGTTTCTGCTTCTCTCAGGTCATAGGGAATTCTGCTCCTCCAGTCTCAGGTCTGTGTCTTCACATCTGTGTGAGCTCAAATGGGAGACAGGCTCCACAGCTTTTGCTGCGTCAGATTGCATTCATTTCCCAAGACTAAAGTTTCATTCCTGAAACAGGAGTTCAAATTACAGGTCATGAAAATCCTCTTCTCAGCTTTTTCCTTTTCATGACTGTTTTCAGCCTTCCTTGCTGGTGGTCTCCATTCCCTCAGAAAGCAAATTCCCAGCAGCGTTGTGGTGGGGGCAGTGTTCCTTCCCTGACAGTGGGCAAATAAGGAAATTACTTTTTATCAGTGTGCTGTTTATAGGCAAACACTTGCCAGACTGCAGCAAGTAAGCTGGTATTGACCAAAAGTATTTATCTCCTGAGAGATGTTCAGTGTGGCAGCTTTTAGGTCTGAAATCCCCCTTGCGTTCCCTGCAGTACACACAACAATTGCTGAGACCCAAGAAATGAATCGTGATGATCTCAGTCATCCCTTCCTTGATGGCCTAAGGTGGCCTGGGCTGGGTGAATTGACACTTTGGGCTCTGAAGTCATTGCAGTGTGGCAATGGCCTGGCCACACCAGCTCTCAGAGATGCCTTACATGAAATCAGGCTTTGTTGGTGCCCAGCACCACATAGGCTCGAGGAAATAATGACAACTCTGGCACAGGTAAACCCACATGCTAAAGTTACTGATACTCTTTGAGAGAGGACCTGTAACGTTAGATTTACGATCAGTTCCAAAATATTTATTATAATTAATTTTATTAATTCTACATATATTTTATGTTTGCTTTAGGGTCAGTAAGTTTTAAAGCTCACTGAATTCTTGATCTTGGTGATTTTTGTAATAAAATTTTAGTTTACTTAATGTCATGTGAGAAAAATGTTTTATTGTTTTGCTCTGAGGTAAACAAAACAGCTCCAAGGCTGTTTTCTCTAGATCCTTTGTTGCTCAGAGTATTTCTATTACATCCCCTTTTATTAATCATCTTGCTGAATACAATTCCATCATTGAAATTCTTCTTGCTATTAGTTTTCCTTGGTTTTTGAGAATTCTTCTCACTTGAGCTCTTCAAGCTCTTTTACCTTACACAGAAGTATCGTGGTTTTGTCTGTGTTCTGCAAACTGTCCCCACTGGTGAGCTAGAAAAGCCATTTCTTTTGAAAATATACCGAGAAATTGAATAAAGTGAGGATAAAATGTCCGCAACTTATCTAATCATAAGGTGATGAAACAGAGTGAGCAACAATGCAAAAGGATATGACTGGATGGCAATTACCAGATGGAAAGTGGTGTAGCACAAAAATTACCTCAGCTTTCTTTAGCTCTCCTCTGATTTGAACTGGGAACAGCCCACATTAACCAAGCAAAGACAAATTCAAACTTTTGTTAAATACTGTGACTCTGTTTTAAGTAACTCTGCGAAGACTGATGGGCTCATTCAGGTGTACTATTTGTCTTTGGGCCTTCTATCAATGAATCAATGTCCTTTATTTGACTGGCTGACACATATTTAATTTGGTGTAATATATGATACATGGAAAATGCCTTTCAGTTTGAAACATTAATGACTGATAGTTGCCATCATTCAAGTTCTGCCTGTTACAATTTATTATTTTCTATACTCATCGAGTTTACTAATAATGATTAAAGATTTTCTTAGTTACATTGTCTTTGACATCATCGATGATTAAAGACATGGGCAGCTTGTAGTAGGGAACAGTTCAGTTCTGTCCATCATTGATCTTCCCTTCCATATAATCTGCCAGTTAGACCTCTGTGGAAGTATAGAAAAGCAAGGTTATTCAGCACATTTGAATGAGTTATTGATGAGTAGACATCAGTTAACCCAATAAAATATATTTTTTAAAACCTGTAATCAGAGGAAGGATATTTCACGCTTATGAGAATATTGGCATTACATTGGAAATTAGATCCTTGCAATTAAGATGAATAATGTATTACATTGTAATATATAATACAATGGTAGTACATGGGTTTCAAATAATTAAAACCTACACTTCATTTAAAGTTTAAGACTTTTTTTGTGAATTTGCTGATTACAGAGATCCCACCTTTTTATATGCTTGGGAGATGGGTGGGAAGAAATGCTACCATTTCTTAAATACAAAGACTTGAAAAATAAAATCAGTACGTAAGAACAAAACAACCCAGATGTTGAACATGGCACACGTGACTGATCTGGAGTTTTATTTTAGCACTGTATGCCCTTGGTAAGCATTTCTGAGCTTAGATGTTGGGTGCATGACTATATTGAGCTGTCTTGATCTCAGTTCCTAGCTTTATCTCTTGCTTGTCAGCTGACCTTGGACCTTGGCAAGCCATGACTGTGCTGTCTGCCTTAGCTTCCACTTCGTAAAAATGAGCTTAATGATACCGACTTCTTCCTTAAAACGTGTCCGGGATCAAACATATTCCTGTGGACAGCCATAAGCAATGGTTGGTCTTTGCACCTCTTTCTAATAGGAGACTTAAACGATTCATCTTCACACAAGAGGAGTTTGCTGGTTGGTCACAGGTTCAGAAAGCAGCGCTTTCTGTTCCAGGCTGTGACAGAAGGTCTGACTTCAGGAAATTACTTTATCTTGCTTCTGTTTCTTCTTTTCCCATCTGTCAAATAGGGATTATCACCTTCTTTTTGAAGTGGTTTTGACCCTAAGGAAAAAAAACCTGCTCTACGAGAGATACAATTTGCTTGTACTGTGTTTTAAACTTTGTGCCCTACATGGCCGAAGGGTGCCAATATTTGGGGAGGCTTCTTTAAGGGTTTCAGTTGTAAAGGACTAAATTGGATACAAACATTAAATCTTAATGTGTAAATGAGGTTCCTACACTATTTTGTCCTTTCTTTGTTATGCCACTCTGTAATGATAACTTTCTAACTCCTTCACCAGTTATACTTCTAATCCACTGTTAATACCTCTAGTTCAATAGTTTCAGTGTAAGAAGGGTGGCATTCTGGTTAATGATTTATATCCAGTTTCATGTCTTAAAAACCTATCTTATTTTTGTAAATATGCTTTCTAGCAAAATTGAATAAAAAATCAGAATAATTTAAGGATTATTTATCCTAACTAATATTGTGTTTAATGCATTTGGATATCATCCATCCTTTTCTTATAGATACTTGAGCACTATTTTTGATATGTTTCTATGTTCTATGAGATATGTATATGAAAAATACTTTAAATTTATTATATTCTTGAATGTAGTATTTCCATATTAAATATACATACTGCACATATTAAGCATTCTGTAGTATACTGTGTACTTAAATAATGTATATTTTTCCACTTATTTACTTACTGAATTATATAAAGCAATACATTTAGGAGACACCTAACAACACACTTCAAATTCCTGTGAAGGAAATAGGTACAGATTAGCAAACACTCCTGTGTATTATTGCTTTAGGCACACATAGCAGTCTTTGTTCCTTCTGTTTAGATGGACTGTAATTTGACAGAGTGAGCTCTGAAGTCACGGTACAAGGACATGGGTGCATTCTGTGCATGAATGTATTTATTAGACAAGCATATCTTCTGGATGAGGTTGTAGAAGTGTTCTCTTTGCCTTGAGATCTTCAAGCTTGAATTCAGAAATTCACTGGCCTCTTTGTAAAGGTTCACCAGGTCTTGCTAAATTGTATGGAGTATATGATGATGGCCTCAGTTTCTGTCATTGTTACCTGGTTCCTTGATCTTGTGTGCATGTGTGTCTGGGTCCACCATGTAAGGCTGAATTTAAATGGGTCTGTTTACAGAATTTTCATGTCTTGAGTAGCTAAGGGTAGGCTGCTACTTGCATTGACTGTTGGCTTGCACACTTCAGCTGCAGTTCTGACCTTGACTTTGTAGTACTTTTGATATGTAGGTATTTCATTTCATTCTTAAACCTGTGGAATCATGCCTGGTTTAAAGCTTGCTTCTTGCAATCTGCCTGCAATGAAATAGCCCCAGTCCTAAGTTATTCTTCCCTTAGTTTTCCTTTAGCTGCAGTCCTGCACACGTATTTGTCACAGCAATTCCAGATTGTCACAAATTCCACATTGTTACCCAAGATGTAAAGTTCCTAAGAATAAGAAAGGATATGTTAGAAGTGTATGGGTATATGAACTTATCTCTCTGCTCCCAATGGCATAACACCCAGCAGAAGGATCTTAATCAGTGGGTTTGAACAAAAATTAAGTAGAAATATTAAAAGAGGTGTCAACCTGCAGAGTTAAAGTTGTTTGGATTTTGGGAATAAGTGGATTCAGAAGACTAAAGCCCCAGCACAAGTTAATGATGCAGACATAAAATGGATTTCAGCAATATTCTGCCAAATATTGAATAAGGGCATGTTCAGCTGTGAGAATTAGACGAGTTTGCCTCTAATTGGTAATAAATCTCACTATGTGCTTTGGGAAGACCAAGTCACATGCTCCTGTTTGTCTGTGCTCAGCTACTGCTTTTAAAAGCCTATGGCCAGCTCAAGAGGATGAAAGATAGAGAGGTCCATGGATAAAGGAAGGGTTTGGCCTCTCAGATTTTGGTACCTGTGAGAAGATTTTGAAATGCCAACTCTTTGATGAGTGGAGCTTCAAGTTGTTCTCCCCATCTAAGGTAATTAACAAAACTCTTTGGGAAAATAGCGCCCTCCCCTTGATCACTGGTTACTTGGCCGAGCTCAAAACAACTCCTGTGTTGATTTATAGGTTGAAACTGTATTTTCCAGAAAACAAAGTTTTAAAAAAGAATCCTTGTTGTACAGCTCAGCCTTCTGCTATGAGTAAACTGTACAATGTTCCTGCTTTAATCTTTAATTTGTCTTTACTACCCTTTTCATGGTGGTCTTTCTGTATAGTTTAGTTCTTTGCTGTTATAGTTCTTTCAGTTGTTGATGCTTTTGAGGCGTGTAATTTTTTAAAAATGGGATGATGCATGTCAGTTAATTAGGCTAGCAAAGCCCTTGTGGAGAAAAAAAGGAGAACAAAGGGAGTGTAGCTGGAGACTCCTTTCATTGCTGTTAACAGCTTTGAGGAAAGCAGATGTTCATTTGAAGATTTTAGAAGAAAAACACAAATGTTTTCAATTCAGATTTAAATTGGGAATAATACTTGACCAAATTAATGTGAAGTGATAAAGAACAAATTTATCTCTTGAAACTAGGGCAATAATTTGATTATATTCAAGTGTACCTCCCTACACTAGTGAGGCATTTAGACAATTTTTTCTAATTGCCATTCCTTCTCATACCCAATGCCTAAAATTAAGAAATGTGGATTTTTTTTCCCCAAATCTGCTTCCTTAAGAATTCATACTCTTTCCAGAAAACTTGTGAAATGAAAACAATGAAGCCAACAGTGGTTAATATCTTTCTCACTTTTTGCGGATAAACACATGTCAGGATTGGGTCTTGGCTGTTTACAGCTGTGTTTCAGCTATAGCTGCTTGTCTGCCAATGTTTAACTTATTGGACTATAAAGTGTTTTTAGATAACTAAAGTAGGACTGGCTGTTTGTAAGAAAAACTTCCATCTGTCTATCCTCTGTCTAAATAATGGAAAGAGGTGTTTATTCTGTTGGGCTATTTCTAAGTGTTGTGCTGTAGTAAAGATGAGGTACAGAGGTACAATTATATGCTGTGATAATTGAATGGAGTTAAGTTCTTTCTTCTATTCCTCTGGTTACTAATGTGAAAAATTCATCTGAAAGTATATCATGCTGATGGTATCCGGTGCAAAGACTGTCTAGATCCCTTCCAGACATACCAGCCTATTCACTCTTTTAGCTTTCTGTAGAATAAATGCAGTTGTAAAGGTACTGATCATTCCCTGAAATACTGGGATGGCTTCGTTTATCATAGGGACACAGTAATGGGGTTCTCTGTCAATAAAGGGTATTGTTTAGGAGTTCATCTGCAGCAGCAATGAAATGAAAAGGCACCTTATTTTTCAGGCTCTAAATTTCCTTATTGCTATTTCTATATTTCAGTTGCAGACTCTGCACTGAACAGTGTAAAAAAGGACCACCTGGGCTTTTGTTGCATCACAAGTCTCATAAAAAAATTGTAAACCTCTCTGCTCTGATATAGGGGAGAAAGCAATACTCAAAATGCAGTTATGTCGTGAGTTCTATCAAGGCATTTCAATTCTGGGTTTGTAGCACTGGTGCAACATGGTTTGGGTTCAGTTCAGCTGGTTCTAAATGGGCTGTTTGGGGTGCAGGTAGTGTCCAGTTGTCAGCACTGGTTTCAGCTGGGCCTGGAAGATGCTCAGCCAGGTTACAAAAGGTGTTACAGAATGTCATGTATGTGTATAAAAATGTATATGTATGTATGCTGATATTTTAGGTGATCATGATCGATGCTTCCTCCCTGATTGAGTCTTCTTTTTGGATGTACAGCTTCACAATGACTATGTTCTAGTTTTCCAAACGAAGCTTTTCTTCCTTGGTGATGTGTTTCTGCTCCGGAATGGAAGTTTTACTTCGTCTGGAAGCATGTGAGGATAAATGCTGTTTAAAAGCCACAGGAATGTATGGGCAGACACAAGTGTGTTTCTCAAACTGTCATTATTAGCTTTATTCCCTCTATCCCAGGAAAATTAGAGGAGAGCACAGTGAGTTGCCCAAGACTGTTTGCTTGATCAGTGGCAGAGTCACAGAATGGGCTCTCAAACTGTTTCATCTCGGCCCAGTGCAGTAACTGCTAGATTGCCTTGCCTTGTCAAAGAAACCTTTGCTAATTATATTAGAGCTCTTGGCAGACCTTAGGGATTTGACAAAAAGGATTTGTTGACTCTTTCCTAGAAGTGGTTGCCATGGCTTTCAGTGGGTATGTTTCCTTTCCTGACAGGTCATGAAAGCTGCTACTGAGATAGTATTCTGCAGGCACCAATGTATGTTCTTTTAAGTCCTGTTTTCGATGCTGATAATGGAATAATCGTCTCTTGTTATAACTATCCTCTGAAAAACTATCTGGTTCCCACGGGACTCTTACCAATGGAATTGTAAGTTTTCCTGATGGAAAGGAAAGAAAACATACATGCAGGAGTGACAGATATGGAAACCTAGAAAATGTTAAATACCTCAGTCATTTCAGATCATTGAAGGTTGAAGTTTATGTGCTAGGTAAAGCTCCAGTAGTTTAATGCTGTACTTTTCTGCAGGCTCTGCACAGGCGCAGGAACTTCTGTGGTGCTTGACTGTGAGAGGGCACTGTCTTAGCGTGCAATTTATGCGTGGGTATCTTCATTATGAAAACTCACTCACTTGTTTATGTTCATTTTTGGCTTTATTGAAAGGCTTAAGGTGTCATGAAGTTTGCTGAAAGACTGAAATGAGTAAATGGGAGAAATAATACAGTTCAGGTTTTGCAATGTAAAATTGCCCCAGGGATTGGACTGAATGCCCTTTACTCCAGCAAAACATGGTGCACAGGTCCTTGCTTTTTACATCAATTATTTGTTTGAGGCCCACTGAGTTTGGCGAGACTGCCTTTGATGTTCGGTGGTAGCTGTGTCTGGTGTGACCCTTGCTGCTTCTTCACAGGCGGAAAAAAGTCCATTGTGAAAAGATGGACAAAATCCCATTTAAACTCATTATGTTACTATTGAATTTTATGTTGTACTTCTGCATACGGTCATTTGTCTTATAAGAACAACAACACAAGAAAGCTGGACATATTTGCATTTCTTTCTTCCTTTTGTGAACTCTTGACTCTTTGACCTTGGTTTAGTCTCTTCTAAACACTCAGCAGCATCTTTGTGGGGCTTTACCAACTGACATTAATCAACTGTCTTGAAAGGTTTGGGGACGTCACAGATTTTAAGAATTGATTTTTGTATCATTGAAGTAAATTTGCGTTTTGTATTGACCTCAGTAGATGAATATTCCTAGCTGAAGAAAGCAATGTTTGTGACATGGCATAAAGCCCTACACGAAGAAATGGAAACTAGTTTCCATCCATCTGCCTTGCTATTAGATTAATATTTTTAAATGAAGCTATAAATTAAACATTTACCAGTATTAAAGTTTTCTGGGTAATAAATCCGTGTTGAAGCATGTTGAACAATGCTGACACTGGTACCATGTGTTGTACAAAGACAGCATTACAAATAGTTGCAATTTCAGCCTTGTAATGAGGTAGCCACAAGCAGCAAAAGCCCTCCCTCCTCTCCCCCCAAATACTCGTTCCATTTCAATATGTCCTTGTAAAAATTATTTTCTCATAATACGGACCAAACTGCCAACTTTCAAAGCTCAGCATGAGTGTAATTGAACAGGGTATGTAGTTTCAGTGAATGTACCTGTAATTGCCTCCCATCCTTTCAGAACAATAGTGGGGGAAATAAAATCAGCTGCAAGTAACGCATCCAGAGGGTCTGAATTGGGGAGGGGAAAAAAAAAGGAAGATAATAAGCAGTTTCATGGCATTTAATATCTATCATGGATTTGTAAGCAGAACAGCAGAAACTAGCCAGTGGACAACAGGGTATGAATACCCTGTTACATTTAAAAGTTGACAGCCCTATCTTGCAGCATTCATGAGTTGTGTTTTGGAAAGTTGAGAACAGACATCATAACTTCACGTGTGGGCATCTTTAGGAGCTCAGACAGTACCTGACTGAGTCTGTCAGCAACAAGACATAGTACAGAGCTTAGTAGCTGTTGGCTTTTTTGTGAGAGCAGGTCTCTGTGATAAATGTTTTCCCACTGCTCTTTCTGAAGAGCTCATGCCGTATTTATTATAATCATAGTGAGGTGAAAAGGTTACACGTACTGTTATGCAACTGATTTTGCATTCGCTGAACTGGATTTGAGTGTGTGAAAATGTGTGTGTGTGTTTACTTTTATACTTGAAGCTTACCTAGGACATAACCTTTTCAGAAAACAAAACATCCTGAAAATGACATTTGTTTCTTCACATTAATTGGAAAGAAACTTTTGTATAACATGATGCCAGATGCTCGCTACCATCACAAATCACTCCAGAAATAAAAAATGCAGGCATAATTATCGAAGGAAATAATGAAGCTAGAAGTTTGGGGGAGTAATTTGTCAGGTAAATGAATCTCAACATGAACTGTATGAGCATAGACTGACACCTTATTTATCAGAAAGCTGTTACCTATTGAGGAGGACAACTGCTTCATTGCTCTGTTTTTCTTTGCCTTTCTCCTGGCTTTCTCTTATGCTCTTCATTACCCAAAACACACCTAGAAGTAAGCAGTAACTCTAAACATCCAAAGTAACAGATGTGGAAAAACTCTGGATGTCATGGAAATAAAGACTGAAGAAAAATGGCTCAGACCCTTATAGCATTACAAAGACTCTGCTTTTAACTGTTGAAGAGGA
This sequence comes from Sclerurus mexicanus, assembly GCA_013396755.1. Taxonomy (NCBI): domain Eukaryota; kingdom Metazoa; phylum Chordata; class Aves; order Passeriformes; family Furnariidae; genus Sclerurus; species Sclerurus mexicanus. The sequence goes on from VWZF01006903.1 coordinate 880,088, forward strand.
TAATGCAGCCAAAGCATATTGCTTGCATTTTCTTATACTTGCTGAAATCTTACTCATTGGTAGAATTTTAAAAACGCCAAACCTCACCTAAAAAACAGTTGTTTGCAGCTTTATTTCAGGTTCAACATCTAGTTGAACATCTGACAAGGGAATTCGCCATCTGCACCCTGAAAGTCAGATACAGAATCATTTCAAATTGAATCCAAGAATTATTTTTCTTCTGAAATAAAACCAAGCCAAAAAACCCAAAAAACTAAACAAACAAAACTCAGTCCAAATAAATACTTGTGGTTTGCCCAAAACAAAATGTTTTCATCTAAGGTAACTCCAACCTTCTATTTAACATTTTAAACAGTACCACCACCCCTCCATACCATCATCTTCCCCTCCGCCTCTCCTCCAGCTTTTTAAAACACTGAACAAATGTATCACTTAAAAAAATATTTACCTTTTAGAAGAAATGAACAAATCAATCCAGTACTGAGGCTACGGAAACATAATGCACTTCCTCTAAATAGAACATTGAATACAATTAATCAAAATCTTCATCTTGGATGAATTAAATTATGTTGGCTTAAAAACGTTAAGTTGTTCATTTGTGTCAACCTCCTGTTTTCCAGGAATTCAGTCTCTGGGAATAGCATCAACATGTCAGTTAAGCTGCTCAGAAACATATTTGAGTTTTAAGTGACTTCCTGACATTTACCTCTTATGTAAGTTATTATGTAAATAGAAAAAGGTTATTTTAATGTACTCATGAAATATGATGTTCATGTCTCTGCATGCGCACACGAGCCACGTTCTTGGGTCCAGCTGCCTTGAACCATGCTGGTTTTGGCACTTGTTCTGGGAGGGTGCTGCTGCTTTTAAGGTCTTGCTGGGCTTTTTACACTTCTGCTGTGTCTTCTTAGTGTGTGTATCATTACGTGCTGTCGTATCTCAGGCAGTCCCTTTCAACCAAACTGAAGCTTGTCTGTGTTCGGTGCCCAGTTGTGGGTGCTGCTGCTCCTCTGCTTGTAGACAGCAATTGTGTTTTCCCCTGGTTTCCCAAATAATAGAACAGAAGGATATGCTTTTGCAAGGAGAAAGTATGGATTTGAAATAAAATGAGCTGGAATGAATATTTGGATCTCTGGGTCCAAATATTTTACAATTAAAAAGGATAAATACACTATTTTGTCCTATCACCAAACCTCAGAAGTCACTGGAACAAGTCTTAGGGAAAAGTGGCAGGTGTGTGGAGAGAGGGGTACAGCACCAGTTTTTTGAAGATTGCCAGGAACAGAAGATTTTTGTGAAATAGAAGAATGTAATTTTGAGAAAGAAAAGTCTAATGGAAGGTACTTTCTATTATATGGGGTCTGTAACTGGAAGCAGTGTTTTCAGTTTTCTTTTTAACTTTCATAAACTTATTTAAGATCAAATGGCAGTATTGAACTACAAATGGAGCAAAATGATGCATGCAGTTGTATTTATAGTGTGTTTACTACTTGTTAAATGCAATATTGATTGTAGGATATTCTGAATTTCTGGTGGCATGAGACATGATGTTGGGTGTGACTTCTTTTGATAGCGCACAGACAGTCATCATTGAGAAAAATGAGTCAGAGAAGAATCATAATTGGAAAAAGAGAACAAAAGTATTCAGAATGATATAGTTAATTAGCTTTAGTACAATGAGGATGGGAAGGAGGACAGAATCCACTTCAAAAAAAGAAAAGGGATGAAGCTGTTGCAAAAGAAAAAAAAGTCGGGATGAACTCACCTGGGATCCAAATATTTTGAAACTTAAAAGGATTTCTTTTCTTTTGAGTTTCACTCAAAACAGTCTCCAGTGCATTTTAAAAGCACATTGCTAATTGTTTCTGCCACAATGCCTGACAGGCAGAGAGACTTTTAAATACTCCTTGCAATTACTGCCACAAACCCCTTTGTATTCTATCAGTAGAATGAAAGAGTTTTACTGCGGTACAGTGGAATAGATTTACTGCACCTTGCTGTGGTGTAGCAAATGACATTTACTGCATTTTCTATTGTCGTGTGTTCTGCCATCGAGAGACCCTCTGTCACTTACAGAAATAATGTTTCGTATAAGCCAAGAAGCAGCCTTCGGGTCAGCGGGTGACTCCTGGAGACACAGCCCTGCAGAGGCTCTGAGATGTTGCCAGTGAATCCGAGCTAGCTGCAATCACTCAGGAATAAGGGGGAAAGGACTGGCAAATTTTTAGGTCCTCTCTGCTCTCCTCTCACGTGCAGGCACGAGTGTTTCGGGCACACCATGGGTCTGACTGCCAGCCATTAGAGCTGCTCTCCTTGCACTACCTCTTTTGAAGTGGAACTTGCCTGTTACAAATGTTTTGGGCCATGGCTGCCTTGGCATTCCTGGGGCAGCTCCCCACGGTGTGCTGGGTTAGTGCTGCAGGGAGCAATAAGGGGGCAGGGACCCACCAGGGCAGGCGCAGTCAGAAGACCTAAAGCAATCCCTCTTTCACATCTTTCTGAAATTGGTGTTTTGACAATGTGACAAAGACCTCAAAATTGAAGAAAGAAATTAATGAAGGTATAATGGAATAATTAAGCCTCATTTTTTTTTGTGTATTCCCAAGGGGAGATCATGAAGCTACTGGTCAACAGTGAAACCTAATGTGTCCTTTGTCCTCTGATGAGTTCAGGAAAGCCTAGGGATTGGTGTTCATTGAGAATATTGATTAGATTTTGATTTAGCTTTCTCTTTTCTGTTGGTTAGGGAGGGCAAGAGCAGCTGTCAGTTTAGATTTCCTATCTGATTTTATCATCAGTTTATTGCAAAGGCATCTGGAACTTAGCTCTGGGTATTTCTATTTTTTTTTTTCAGCTTTTAGTGCATACTCAAGGAATGATTCAAATACAGGATTAAATGAGATACAGAACACTTTGGAGTGGGTGCTTTGAATGTTAGACACTTGTGAGTTGGCGTACAAAAGCAATTGGAGTCTCTTCTGTGCTTCCCAAGAAAGGTGGGAGGGAAAAATGACCATTCTGAGCCTAAAAATGCATGTGAGCGCAGAAAATATGAAATGCCCAAGATGATAGAGTATGGTCTAAATAGTTCTAAAACATCCAAAGCTGGTTCCTTGAATACATAGACCCTTCTCTCTCACGTTATATTAGCAAGCACTGTTTTTATCTGATAAAAATATAATCCAATCAGATAATGTGCAAGATGTCATGCAAGGGATATCTGCTGTTGCCTAGTACATGTTAACATCTGTTTATCCCATATGGGAAGTTTTAGAGCAGTCTATATAGAAACGATTTTGGTAACTGAACATATTTTGTTTCTCCTGACTCATTATTTATTTTAAGAACTCCTGTTTGGTATAGCAGCTCCTTCTTTCTCAAGAGCTTCTTCCCTAGTTACAATTAATATTTATCTATATTTTGCTTTCCTTTGTGAGCTATTCTTGTTCCTACAGAAGTTTAACTGTGATAGCAGCTTCAGGTGAGAGGCAGGAAATGGAAAGAGTTGAACATCTGATCGTGTGAATGGCTAATGGCATGGGGCCATTCCAAGGGGTGGATTGAAGGCAGACCATGCAGGGGACGTAAAAGCTGTTGTGGAAACTGAGATTTGTTTACTCTGAATGATGTATCTCAGCACTGTCCTTGCCTGTGATGGCAAGAAGCATGTTATAAAACTTGTTCAGTGCCGCTAGACCTTGCGCATGAGAAATTTTCACCCCTAACAAGGTCTTAGATTTAAAGCAGTAGAAGGATCATAACACAGGAGGGAATTTCATTCCAAGCCTGGCCACGTTTTGTGTTAGACATTTGTCTATATGAAGAGCAAACAGACAAACAAGCCTAACAGAGCTGCCAGGAGATGGGAGCGGAGTCCCCAGCAGGGCCCTGGCCCGCGCCGCTCCGTTCAGGCACGCGACACCCCATTTGCTGTGTCTCGAGCCATCTGCTGTGCTGTGTTCTCTGCCTGCTGCGAGCCTCGGTCGAGGGCCCCCAGCCCTTGTTCTGCAGGCACGGGGTGGTGCTGGGCCAGGGCTCCTCGCAGGCCTGCCCAGGGTGCCACAGGTGTCCTGGGGACACGGGCGCTGCCACCAATGAGGCTCTTGCCACCCCTGCCCTGCTGCTGAGGGAAGGGTGCTTCATGTTAGGGAGCGGCATTTCTTCCTTCTTTCCACTCTGTCACTTTATTTTTCGTGTCTCAACACATGATGCCCAGTAGCCCTCCTATAGTACTTTTCCATGCGCTCGTCCAGCTGAATCCTGAGATTTATCATTTATAGATGCTTTTTCAAGATCTTTTTCTGTCTGTTTTCATTCAGGAGCAAACTCTGTAAACTGGAAATTCTGCGACTCCGCTGAATGTCTTATTCATTAAAAAACGCAAACAACAAAATAAAGGCCAAATATACTTTTCTTTGGAAAGCCAGCTTTTGTCTCCTGTTGCCTCTCCATTATAGCATACAGCTTCAGCTTACATACAGATGATCCCCTTGTAATCTCTGATCATTTTGCAGAAATATTAGAAAATGCTGACCTTGAAGTGGTGACTATTGTATTTACAAATGGAAAAAAGATTGTGTTTATAAAAGATTTGAGATCTTTTTTGTGAAGTGTTAGTCTAAAGAAAAAAAAATTATCCAATTACCCCAGCAATACTCCATAAAAATGCAAATACCACTCTTTCAAGGAATAAATTAGTTTGCATGATTAAAAACCATAACTGGAACAAAATATATAAAATACAAAACATTTCCAGTAAAAGGTAGGTTCTCTATAATGAAGAGCCAATTGAAGCTTTTTTACCAGTTTTTTATTGTTTATATTTTAATTAAGTTGCTCCCTAATAGAATATACTTTTTGTAAGAACACTAAGACATAAACAATCGTATCTCAAAACTTCTAGCTGAGGAATTATGTACATTTTTATTTTAGCTCTGGGGCAGTTTTAAGACTGCTCTTTGGCAAATACTTTCCTTGCTAATTGCTGACTGGAAATGTTATTGTGTCAACCACAAAACAGTAGAAAACTAAAGAAAACAAGAAATGCCAGCTCTTCAGAAAAAGAATTTTTCAAATGAGGTGAACTTGCATCAATTCTTTGTAATATAAATAGGAACTGCTCCTGTGCAAGTGGGAAGATACTGCCAAAAATTAATAGGAGAGCTGTAGTTTTGTGTGACTTGAGCAGAGGAATGAACTCAGAGGACATTTGTAGCAGAGGTGCACACTTAGAGCGTGTGCTTCATGTTGTTGCTATAATTTTTATCATTCTGCTATTAACAAATAATCAGGAGTTCCCCACACAGTGTGGGACCAAACTGAAATCTGTGCACAGTATTTGCTATCTTATGCTCATAGTATGTTTATGTTTTGGAATTCATTGAAGTATTTTAAGTACTGTTTATCAACTGTTTGTGGCATGATTTGTTCAAGGTCTTTATTGGAATTTGGAAGGGTTATAGTAAAATTTATATCAACCCTCAAGAATTTTAGTAGATTACTTTTGCAAATCTAATATTTGTCCCTTCGGCTTGTCTGTTAAACTCGGCTTTTAGTGAGGATTGTGTCATCCAGATTGTATTGCCCACCCTGTGGAAAGCATCCCTTAGAAAAGCTGAGGATAAAAATGTGTTTGCCTCATTGCCCATGTCTGCATTCTTTAGTCTCATGATTTCGTTTGTGAGCTTGCTCCCCTAGTCTGACACCTTGCTGCAGGACTTACCTGTCTGTAACTGCCAGCTTTGAAGGCTGCACTGATCAATTCTGTAATATCAGAGAATGTTCTTAGCACCTCTGGCAGAGTATGTTGCTTTGGGAAAATAGAACATTGGCCTGGGGAAAACAGGTAACCCACCTTATAGCAGAGTTGGAACATATTTGCCTTTGTGAGTAGATCAAAGACTTTTTTTTGTTGTGGCAGCAAGTAATGTTCTTCACTGGTTCTGCTTTAGTTAATGCCATCGGTGGAAGACAAGATGTGGAACAGATGTACAAGTGTTCACATGCAGGTCTAGCTTTGGGGGATTCGCCTGGGGCAGGACTGGCCTGAGGGACAGAGCCCTTCATGGGCAGCACAGTGAACGAGACAATCCCTGACTGGTCCACAGTGCATAGGGGCTATTAAGTGTGGAAGGGGGTGCACAGAGCCCTTGTGGAAGAAGAGCAGTGGCTGTGGAATCACAGAATATCCTGAGTTGGAGGGGATCCACAAGGATCATCAAAGTCCACCTCCTAGCCCTGCACCACAGCCCCAAGCATCAAACCATGTGCCTGAGAGCGTTGTCCAAAAGCTCCTTGAATGCGGATAGGCTTGGTGGTGTGACCACTCCCTTGGAGAGCCAAGGAGCACCTTGGAGCGCCCAGGAGCACCTTGGAGCGCCCAACCACCCACTGGGTGAAAAACCTTTACCTAATATCCAGCATAAGCCTCCCCTGACACAGCTTCCTGTGGTTCCCTCGGGTCCTGTCACTGATCACCAGACAGAAGAGATCAGTGCCTGCCCCTCTGCTTCCCATCCTGAGGAAGTTGTAGATTGCAATGAGGTCTCCCCTCAGTCTTCTTCAGGCTGAACAGACCAAGTGACCTGAGCTGCCCCTCATACGGCTTCCCCTCTAGACCCTTCACCATCTTTGTAGACCTCCTTGGGATTCTTTCTAATAACTTTATATCTTTTTTTATATTGTGGTGCCCAAAACTGTACGCGGTATTGGAGGTGAGGCCCCACCAGTTCAGAGCAGAGTGGGACAATCACCTCCTTTGGCTGGCTGGTGATGCTTTTCCTGATGCACCCCAGGACAAGGTTGGCCCTCCTGGATACCAGGGCACGCTGAGATTGGCAAGGTCTGGGAGGGAAGGGGTGGCACAAGAAAGATGTGCGTACATGTAGAAGCCCTTTGAAGGGGGAGTTAGGCATCATTAGATGATTGAGGAGGGAGAACTTCAAGGTCACATAGGATCCTGTAAAATTGAGAGGAGATGGCACAGCAGGCCCTGCTGAAGGATATTTAAAGAAACCTTGATTTGAGGGAAGGTTGGCTGATATCAGTGGGAACTGAAGGGCCAGTGCAGGTCCTGTGATTAGAGGGAGATGAGAAACAGAGGTCACACACAGTCTGGACTTTGTCTCTGTGGGATGTTGGAGGGGAATCCTCATCAGGGAAGGGGCAGGCAGGCAGGGGGACAGTGGTGTGGGATCTGTGATGTGTAACAGATCTGGTCTGCGGTGCAAAGCGTGGCTTGGTGTTTCTTTATTGTGTTTCCCTGGTTTTCTTGCTTCACACGTCCCTCCGTATTTCCTAATACTTACTCTGTCCTGCAGGGTTCACCTTGCACATTTGCCTGCTGGTGGCCTCCTTAACTCTGTTTCCAGAAGATCCCTTGTTCTTCTCCTTCTTTGTAAACTGTGTACACCCTTCAGAGGGCAGCACAGCAGAGACTGGCCCGGAAGGTCAGTGTTAAACGATCTCTGCAATAAAGCTATAGGTGGGTGAGGTAGCTGTGTTCTTTCCATCTCAGTTTGGCCTCAAACACTTGCTGTCTAATTACTGAGCACCTTGTGCAGTGAACCATAGAGCTGGCCTTTTCAGTGAGCTTGTAATTCAGTCACCGAATCATACTGACCCTCCTTTTTATCCTCTTTCTGATGTATTTATAAACTTGCTACCTGTGCCTGAGACAGCAAAAGTTATTTTATAATCTGAACTTCAAAGACGATGAGAAAATTCAATTCTCAATGATTTTCTTGTGTTCTCTGCCAAAGTAAAGCTCATCTACAATTCAGCTTTGTTCCACTGCATCACAATAGTGTTGGATATGAACTGAGAAGAGGATGAAACCTGCTTAATAGTCTCCTGATTTAAACTAAACTTTAAAATGTGCTATTTATGCGAAGATATGAGAAAATGTATTATGCAGGGAAGTGGTGTAGCAAAGCAGCACCTGTCAGCATTTCTCTTGCAGGTGTACGTGCCAGCTTTCGGTGTCAGGCACCGTGCAATGTGAGATCCACCAGCTCAGCAGTGTAGGTGCTAAACTCAGAAGCTCCAGATAAAATGCTTGGTTTCAGAATGCTACTTTTAGTCAGGGTGTTGTCTCCTCATTGTGGATGCTAACTATATAAGTAATTTTCCCCTGCATATTAAGCCTTGGGATTGTTCATTCCCAACTTCCCTTCTCTGGCTCTTTGCCTGTCACCAAGGAACTTCATGGGCAATGGAAAAATTCTATTTGGGAGTCTTTTCCACATAATTACAAGCACAAAGAGCTTAAAAATCCTTCTGTTTTACTCAACCCAGCAGTAAAAGTCTCGGAGCTTGTCACAAGGACTTAAAATACACTTATGATGTTTTGGTCAGCTGCTGCTACCAGCCTTCAGCTTCTAATGGGAGCAGACTGAAAAATGCCCAGAACAGGAATGGCCAATTTTTTTTCTGCATTACCTTGCTACACTACGAAGCCATTGAAAAAATACTTCTTATTTACTTCTTTTTATGTGTTTTCCCTGTTAGATGACAAAGTGTGTTTTTGTGCTCTAGTGGCTAGAGTGGTATGTATTATAAAAACACCCAGTATTGCCAACCTTGCACTTACAGTATAGAAACAGCACAGAAACAAAGCAGATTAAAGCAAAGATTCTGGAGTTTTCTGGTGAATTATGGAACGTGATATAGGTATTCCCATGTTTCAGAAGGTCTTGCAAAATAGGCATCCTTGGGGTGAGACGAAGGGATGGGTTTTCTAAAACTAGAAGGTTGCTTCTATTCACAGATATTTTGAAAATGTGAAATTGTATCCTTGGAAAAGTATTAACAAATGAGTAGAAAATAACTGTGAGTCTCTGATTCATTAATTTGTGATTATTGTTTTCTTTCTAACAGTGGTTCTCCTATCATTTGTATTTCCTTCTTCAGTCCTGTTATTGGCCTGTGTTTAAATTTATTGTACTCTTCTTCCTTGAGATCTGACAACAACAAAAAATGCTTTCTACAAAGTATTCAGCAGTGCAAGTTTGGGCACTTCATTACTTTGTCTCTAGAAGTTGATCAGAAAGTATGGTTTGCTTTTTTAAAAGAAAAAAACCCCTTCAAATATTAAAAGTGTATGTACTCAAACATGAAATGCATAACAATATTACAGCATCTGCTGTTGGAGCCTTCAGGAGAACAATGAGAGAAAGTTGCTTACAGTGCCACATCAGATGATTCTCTCTGCCCTTTTATCACAGCATCCATCCTTTCTCCTGTAGGCATCTGCTTCTCCCTCCCACACAGTGTTTTCCCTTTGGAGAACAGGCACCTCAGCCTGTTCTGGCCTAGAAGATACATGATCCCGATGTGTTTCTAGTTAAAGTGTCAGGAGCTGCATGTACTTCCTGCTTCTAAGCAAAGCCTTGCTCTTCCTTGGCATTTCTCCATGGCACCGTGCTCTGTGGAAAGACATCCTCTAAAGATGATGCTGAGCAGTGATCCTTCTCCCTCCCTAGTTTTAATGTCATCTTCCTCATCTCCTGTAGACCTCAGAGCTTTCTCTGGTACAGAAAATGTGCGTGCTTCAGTGCACGTGCAAGCACTGCTGTTTGTCACGGGCTGGTGGCTATCTGACATAGGATGCAAGGAAAGGGTTTCTTGGTATCCGCTGTAAACTGTGAGACTTGTAAGCATGTTTTTTGTAGCTTACAGTGATAATTCAAGAATCCTTCTTTGGCAAGGAGTCACAACATCTCCCACCGTCACTAAGACCTAAGAACACAAGCTAGTTGGGCTTTTTCATGGGCAGAGATCTGTGGTAATAGAATCCATCTGCCCTTCTGATTTCTGGACATAGAAGCAGGAGCCAGGATTTTACCATCTTTTTCAGTGTGTTTCCAGGCTGCTGGTGGCTTCAAAGGGTTGGCATGAGTGGCAGGGGGAGCTGCAGACTGCACAGAGACACAGGTTGGTTACCTTGGGTAGTTGCTGTGGTGGTTGGTACCTGCACTGGGGTCAGCAGGCTGGCTAAAAGGTGAGATGGGGTAGCAAAAGAAATGTTTCAGCATTATACCGAAAACCGTGAGTGAGGCAGGATGTGACCTGCTGTCCCTACAGTAATTTTGCTGGCAGATTTATATCAAACCTTTTCTTGACAAAATATTCCATAAAATAGAAAGAAAATAAATAGAATGCCTTGAAGGCATAAAATAGTTTTTATTTCCAAGGTTTATACTATGAATCACTCCCTTGATTTACACCCTAATAATCTGATTTATACCCATTTGTTGTTTACTTCTGTTTATATATAATCTGTTGTCTGATCCTGGTTATCTTCTTTTAGGGCTAAGAGAGGATAATAAAGTTGTGATGCAAAACAACACAAATGTTTAATTCTTCAAAGTCACCATTTTTCATGCATTGCAATGGATATAATAGATTAAACTAATGCAATAAATTATGAGACCTAATGGTTGTAATTCTTCACTTTTCATTTAATCATAAAAATTGCAATATTCTTAGTTTATTTAATATTGTCCATTAAAATGGAGATTTCCCCCCATGAAGCAGTACTGGACTCTTTAAAAAAGAATCACTAATAATGCTCTTTAAGTGATCAATTAATAATATTCACACTTTAAGACTTTTAAAATCAATTATTCCTTACACTTCTTCTGGTGATGTGCAGCTAAGTAAATTATGTAATTATTATGAAATGCCATTAATTGCAGATGAATAAATGAAAAAAAGGTTCAGTTTTTCTAGTAATTGATTTAATTTATAAAAGATGACATTTTAAAACATACTTTATGTAAGGAGGTTTTAAAAACTATATATATTCAACAAAACATATTCTTCAGTCCTAACTATGGTTTTCAAATTAGATTTTAAGCAATTATTTTTCAGTTTCATGTCATTCAATTTTGAAGTCATTACAAATGAGGTAAAATATCCGATCACCAGTTTGCTGATCAAGGGAGAACAGTGCTGATCCAAGTGGACATGTAGATGTAGCATATTAAGTTATTCTATGTAAAGAGCTACCTAGACATCTCTGTATCCACGTGAAATATTTTTTGCCTTATTTTTATAAATTAGGTTTTTTATACCCCAGTATTCTTCCATATAATATGTAGAAAGTTTTTACACTCTGCCTGAACAGGTAATAGGGGTCTGATAAAATATTTTTTTCCACCCTCTTTTGGAATCTTGATGTGAGTAAAACAGCCCGGAAAATGAAAAGAGAGGCTCACATCTCAGCTCACAGAAACTGTTCCTTGCAGTGTGGCATGGAATCTGGCTTGGAAAACCTAGGTTTGGTCTGACTTGCACCAAACTCTCAACACAAACTGTCTGACCAGGTACGAGGTGCTAAGGACCAAACTTTGCTTGGCAAATTACAGTGGTCCTGACTTGGACTTCTGAAAGAAGAATCAAATTAATGTAATCTTTATAATTCAAGTATACTTTTTCCATGTATTCTCAAAAATCTGTTGGAAACACTGAGTCTTGTGTACCCAGTTGTGTAGATACCAAATATTTTCTGAGTGCCATCTTTGTACCTTTAGAGTTTCTCTTTTTCTTTAAGCTGGACAAGCCAATTAACCAAATCTTTGGCGGAACGTTGCAAGAAGGTTATAACGGCCTGCGTGCTATTCATGGCACAAGAATGTCCAACTGCACATACTGTCAGGGTGTGGGGTTTTTTCCTGCTTTTGTGTTTTCAGGCTTGTTTGGGGTTTTTTTAAGCTAAGACAGTTGAGAAGAAAGAAGGATTGTGGCAGGATGTAAAGAGGAGCTAAACTGTGTAAGCAGGAAGAGTGGTTAATGAGATAAAGCATAAGAGGAATCCATGGACCTGTTGAGGGTCCCAACTGGGCCTTTGAGAACCCTTTTTCTTTCCAGTCATTTTGGTTCCATGCAGCCAGAAGGCTCTCTCTCACTTGTAAAGTCAGAGCTATGGAAACAAACCTTTCCCTAATGACTGGTTGCAGAAGCACCTCCTTTAAATTTAAAACCAAAAAAAATCAGTCTGGGGAAGAATCCTTAGGGAGCTGAGTTGTTGTTTATCTTTGAGAGGGGGCAGGCCCTAGGTGCCATTGCTCTCCACAGTGTCAGGAGAGCTGGCATGCATTTCAAGCCACATCGGGTTTTTTCCCTTTGCCACTTCTTATGTGTATATTTGCATGTATTGCTGACCAGGTGACACCAAGCTGGAAATAAATGCCTTTTTATCTTTCTGTATAGGAAAGAAATTGGTTTTATAGGAGGTTTTTGGGTACAGTTAAGTGTATAGATGTGGAATTGATTTTTAATAAAATAGAGTGGAGTCCTTGGAGTAGGCTATTTCAGCTCTCCTGAGACTTGAAAAATTTGACTTTGAGAGACTTCATGCAGCTGGTACCAAATCAGCTGATGTACCTCACTTTTCTCCTAGTGGCTGAGTCCCTTTAGGATGGAGAAGCATCCTTCCTCAAGGATAGGTTCAGCAGAAAGCCCCAGTGAAGAATTGTCAGTTGTGTTCAATTATCTTCCCACTCTGAGAACAGACTGTGCTTTATCATTGTGGAATGATACCGAGAGGGAAGTAAAAAAGGGAAGAAGGAGAGGGAAAAGTGAGATGTTTTGTATTAATTACTGTTATCATTGGAACTATAAAATCACTTATGGTATTGATGGTTCATTTACACTACCTTTACAAATACTAAATTCATTTTAAGTGATGCGAGTGTTCCCTCACTGAGCCTTTATATGCTGAGTTTCTGTCCGGAGCAGATTTCTATGATTGTTATAGATCCTTAATAAAAAAGCTCCTGCAAGAAATGTCAAAGATTTAACTACACCTTCATGAATAAGATTGTGTAGGAAAGTGTGTTGAATAGAAAGCCAGTGCTATGAAGCTTGTGTTGTGTGGAGTAATTATCCCAATATTTCTACAGCAATAAAACCATTAAAAATCGGTGCTTCATTAAAAAAAAAGGTGGAGTGTATGGTCTGCTGGACAGCTGGAAGACAAAGGTGCATCTGTGCTAAATATATTCCACTCAGCGCCCATAATCCACATTGTTCATAAGCTTTAGCAACAGCCGTGTCCTGCTTAGGATTCGGTTCACATTCCTCTGCCACATTCTGCAGCCATCGCATCATCTGCAGAGGCAGAGTGACTCCACAATAGCACCCGAATGGAGCAGCCCAAACACTGACCTGGGACACAACAGCTGTTGGCTGAATTGATTAAAGAAAAAAGTGCTCACAGCCCCCCAGACATCTCCCTAAGTGTTATATGAATTTGGCAAGTTTCTGCCCTCTTCTGCAGAAAATTGCCGTGGCACATCAAGAAGAGAGAAAAGCGTGGGAAGGGGGAGGGTATGTTGCATCATTTGTATTTCTGGTCTTGCACTCTTTGGAATATAAGTGAATGTGCTCCTTACATTCCAAAAGTGTAATAAGCAATGATTTTCTAGATAGTGATGGCATAAAAGTAGGTTTTGTTCAGATTCATTCACGCAGTTGACAATTGCTAACTCCTTTTCCTGATTGACATAGGATGACTGCTGTTGCAATTATTAATGCTGGGTCTGATTTGCTGAGTTCCACTTTATTGATTTTATTTTGATTGGAGTAAGACTGAGTGCCACCTTGGAAAACAAAGTTGTCCTTGAATGACACTATTTAAATATTACATTCCCCTAAACATTCATTAAGGCTCATGCTTTAATTAAACCTAAGTATTACGAGTAAGTGTTGGAGGTGCTAAAATAGAAGCAGCAGTAACTGGACAAACCTGAGGGCCTTTTTCCCCCCACCCCTCTTGCTAGAAAATGTCTAAATTGCTGGGGAAGAAAGCAAAAGCAGCCAGAGAGGGATTTGAGGGGGGTCTTTTAGAGATCAATGACGTTAAAATGTGACTTTCTTCCACATAGGTTTGTTCTTGATGGTTCATGAAACACTTTTTAGTACTTATATGGAAAACCAGTTTTATGTATGTATTCCATGGCTTTTGATTTTGTGTTCTTTTAATGACTCTGTGAAAGCTGGTGAGCTTTTGGGCAAAGAAGGAAGCCAGTCTAGGTTCATGAGGTGTAGTCTCTGTTTTCTTCTTCCTTGTTGTTTTTCCAGGCCACTGCATTTGTTTTGCATGATACCTTGCGTTAACTTTTCTAACAGTTTTGCCATGTCCGACATAGCTCTGTCAGTCACGGCTGTGCCATTTCTCACTCATCAGTGAAGATCCACTTCTCTTGGCTCAGCTACACTGCTGTCAACCAGTATTCTGCTCCGGTGCAGAAAGAGCTAAAAATACTGATTTGATTTCTGTGTGCCTCTAGAACTTTTTGGTGTGTAGATCTAGAGTTGTTTAACAGTGCCCATCTCTGTTGCCCAGTGTCATTACAGGGGTGCAGAGAACACAGGCTGACTTCCCAGGGTCACGCAGCCAAATGAATGGCAGAATAAAGTGCTAGAAGCAATCTCAGGGCCTGTCCTGCTTCTGGAAAAGTCTGTACGGGCAGGTGCCCTGATGTTTTACACAGCTCATGTTCCCCAGTATAAACAAGGCTATTTAATAAGAATGCATTTACTTCTGTCTTTGCACTTATATCGCAATCATAAAGGATTTTGCTGATATTTTCTGTGTGACACATCTGTGCCTACTTAGGAATTTATCCATTCTACGGCAAAATAGCTGCTGTTGAGTCAGCAGTTTCCTAATACGATGTAATAATAAAGGATGTAAGAGATTTTGGCAAAAGAATTTGCTTAGTATATGCTGTTTTATGATTAGAGGTGGCACTTGGGCTTTCAGGTAAAGTGCTTGAAGAATTTAGATAATAAAATATTGTATTTTGTGCACTTCTGCCTCCTAAAAAGTGACATGTACTTGTTAGAAATAAAATAGAGAACTTAAACAACTACAAATTTGCTTTGGTCCAGTGAACTCTGGAAAAAGTAGGGAGATTCTGTCTGTTGCCTTTTATTGCTTATCATTGCTCACTCAGGTGAGCAGACTCAAACATCACAGTTTTGGCACTTAATTTACCAACGTTGCTATCTGTAGAAAATGTAATAATATACATAATGAGACAGACATAATCAGAATTTGCTAAGGTTTATTAATGCCTTATCAGGACTTTGGAGGGCTCAACACACATGTTCTTTTCATTTGCTTTATCTCACTTAATGGAATTTGAGAACAATCTAAGGTGTTCTCCATGGCTCAGTAGCTCCTCAGAGCTTTGACAGAGAAGCATCGGTCAAATATATCAACAATATGTAATGTTAAAAAAAAATAAAATTGGGATTTAGTTTTAATTGTATGACTGAAATCAGGGATGAGTTCAAAAGCAGTGTCATGGCTGCAGAGGCAATCCATGTTTATGGAATTATCCTTATGTAATGGCAATTACTGTGTGCATGCTAAAAGGACTATATTTTTTTCCAGTGAAGTCAAGCTATGAAAAACAGAATTCCATGTATTATTTTGTAATAATAGTTGAAGCTGAATGTTATGTTAACCGCTGTTTAAATCTGGTTCTTAAAAGACATCAGCAGACATAGCCCAGTGTATCTGAAAACAGTTATGGTGGTAACAGGTAAAATGCTATGTAATTTATGACAATTTCTGTTGGTAGAAGTATTCTGGTACAGACAGAAAAGATCAAATTAATGAAGGCCATTAGACGGTATTGTCTTAAGTTACTTTCCTGGGCTGTTCTGGATGAGTGTGTTTCTAATGGGAATCCCCCCATCCCAGAAAGTGAGCATGGCCTTTGAATATCACAGGCTGTTACATTCTTGGGTTGAGCAGATCACTTGGGCCTGATCAATTCCAGTGTTTAACTTTCAGATTAAATCCCAACCCAGACTGGGCCTGCTGTCTCCTGGTGACATACCTGCATTTATGGGAAATTCAGTTTCTCTAGTACATGTAAGCATTTTTGAACATACGATCTAGTCTCTCCACCTTGACCTGGGAGCAAGACTTGTTGTGTGCTTACTGTAGAGTGTAAAGGACTCTAGATGGCCTCCAGTGGCATTGCAGTTGTACCCTCCAGGTGGGATCTTTCTCATGTTACTGAGCTGGAAACTTCCAAATGATTTTCATCTGCTACAAAAAATCAATTCAGTCAACTTGTGCTAATACAAGGGTTCCTTATTTTAATTGTTTCTTGTCATGGCTGCCCTCACCTAGCAGTCACTGGCCGGAGCTGCTGGCAGGTTTAATGTTACAGAGTGCCCCCTGTTCACCCCTCCACCCTCCCCAGCCACTGCTGGCTGCTCTGCAATCCGAGGTCAACCTTCTTAGGAAAATGGATTAGCTGATATTGCCCAGAAACCAGGATCAGCCCAATGCTGGTTTTGTTATAAAGGGTTCATTCTGGAGGGCAGTGGGATAGCATTGGGGGTACCATGACTTTCTGGTGCTCAGTGCTGTCCCACTGCAGAGATGCCCAAATTCAAAGAGACCAACTTGTGACTTCTTTATAACAGTGCTATTTTATTCATGCCACTATTCAATATGATCTTTAGACCCTGCCTCATCTGTACATCCTTCTCTCCACAAGTGGTTTTTTTCAGATATTTGTTAGTTTTTCATGGATTACTCCTCCCCCTTCTCCTCCAGTGACATTGATGTCTCCAGAGTTGTTTCTCTCACGTATTCTCACTCCTCTCTCCATCTGCAATTGCACATGTTTTTCCCCCTTCCTCGCCCTGTTATCCCAGCAGTGCTACCCCCATTGCTGATGGGCTCGGTCTGTCTTCGAGCTGGTTGGCATTGGCTCTGTCGGACACAGGAAAAGCTTCTAGATGCTTCTCACAGAGCACACCCCTGTAGGTCCCCCATGCTCCTTTGCCCTCAGTGTTGCCACAACGATGCAATACTCCTTCCCATCAGAGAAAACCTGACGCTTTGGTGAACAGCAGAATATTGGAGGCACAACAGTAGATTCAGCTGTGCATTAAACCTGAAACTAAGAGCAGAATGCTGCCTTGGCAGCTTAGCATATCAGTGGCCAGTCTTGAGAGAGGAATTTCAATACAAATGATTTTTATTAAGTGAGTAATTTTGAAGTATTAATGTTAACTACAGTCACTGATAATCAAATCATAATTGCTCTCTACCTTCCACCCTTGTAGCTTTGTATTTCAAAGTACTATAGTTTTCAAAAATGATGTTTTGAGAGTGAAGTGAAACTTGGCATTAAGTTTAATAAAGTGCATTGACTTTTCCGGAGCCAATAGAGTCTGTAGGTCTGCACAGCTCCGTGGCTGCCACTGTGGTACAAAAAACATCTCTTCCTGAAATGTTTAGATGGATGGTCTGAATTATATGAGACAGTGTGGGCAAGGGAACCTAATAATTTTTAACTAATCATTAATGTTGGAACACTTCATTACAGTAGCATCTTACACTTAACATATATAACCCAACACAACTAAATGCGAGTATGTTCCTCTGTGGGTTAATACATTTTAGTCCTAAGTTTTATTTAAAGGATTGCATAATTTCATGCTTCTAAAATTTTTTAAACTATCTTTTCAGAACATTCTGTCGGTCATAAAATGTTTTCAGTTGAAATGATTGCTGAAGAATAAGCTATGTTACTTCTCCAGCTCTGGAAGAATCTGAACTAAAGAAATTAAATTAATTTGTATTGTTTAGATTGAATTTCACTAATCAGAACTCAAGTATTACATGCATAGTTTGAATAGTACCTTCCAGTTAGGTAACATTTGGAGAGGATTTCAAGGATATTTGACAGACTTGACAGAACAAGAATAAATCAAATCAACTTAATCGTCATTTATATAATGGAGCAACTCATTTTGAAATACATTGATTTATGTTTCTTGTGATCGCTGGAGAAGAATAACTACCTCTCTCTTTGACCATCTCTTGATGAACTCTCACCAGATCTGGGGTGCAACTTTGGTGTAGAGTCAGAGGGAAGATACAGCCTGGTATCTGCCACCAGACACCCCAAAGCTGTGTCCATTCCATCACACTTGTGTTGTAAAAAGAAACTGATGTCAACTGGACTGTGCAGTTAAGGAAGGAGATGCTCCCTCTCATTGATGGCTTGGAACCTGGCTTGCTCATCTTCCATTCCCTATTCTTCTTTCATCTGAAAGAAAACCAAAATTTTCCATGCTTTGATGATTGTAAGTGACTGAATGGATTTTCTACACACTTGTAAACCAAAGTTTACCTATGAACAACCTAAGTTACCAGGCAAAAATATATACAGCATAAATTTTGTCTGGGCACTGCACTAGTATAATAAGCTTTAAGACAGGGTTTTTTTCTGATGAAAATTACTTTCCAACAATTTGTCTAATGCTATGATTAACTTTGAGGAGTTCACTTATCTTACGAGGTTTTGGCTGGGTTTTGTGGGTTTTCTTTAACATGGTTACTTAACACTTTGATCTTTAAAAGAGCCTTTTGCTTATTACTGCTTTACACAGTTATATGTATACTTATGTCTTCTAAAAAAAGAAAAAATCATTTAGCTTGTTAATAATTCAAATTCAGGTGCTGATCACATGCATTTAACACCATTCAGAACCTGTAAAAAGACTAGTATCCTGTGGAGATAGTTTTGAAAAAGACAGGGGTGGGTAGATTCTGTGATGTTCTCAGCGCTGAGTGCTTTCCTCTGCCATCTCTCACACTGAGTTTAAGTGCTTTCCAAGACACGCCTTCATCCTCCCCTGCGCTGTCTTTAAAGGCACTGGGGCAGTGGTCGTAGTGAACGTAGTGCTGCCATTCACAAATAACAATTGAGTCAACCTGCCTTTTTATGACTCTGAGTGGTGCAAATACGCAATCTTTAACGTATTGCTTGTATAAATTCTCAGTGCCCAAGGCTAAGCATGTAACAACTTAATGGTTAATGGAAGTGCCTGCCGAGATCACAAGTGGTTATTAAATACGTAAATATTTTGTATGTGAAATGATTCTGTATTAATATAGAAGATATCTCTTTTCCTTCCTACACTGAGCTTGTAGAATTATTTGTATTCACTTACATATGCTGCACACTGTTGAATTTGAAATGCAATTTAGAGTTTTTTGCCCTGAGACTTAACACAGCATTTGTGTTTGGTAGATAGAAGGAAAGGTAATAGGAAAGCCTTTGAAGAGTGAGAAATAGCAGACTATAAAATAAAAAATTAAGACTATTAGGCTGAAAAATGAATTATGGAAGTCATGCCAGCAAGAGAGGAAAACCACTGTCAAAGGGAGAACTAACAAACCTAGAGTCTTTTCCATCTAATTTTCATAATGTTGTTAAGTTTGGGGTGTTTGAAGATTCGAGAGGTGGTTAAAAGACTAAATGAAAACCGTTTTTAATTAATGTGGGTTAGTCAATTTTGTAATTGAAATTTACTTTGTAACAATGGAAATATTGAAACATTAGTGAGACTCAGAAGGTGTTTAGAAACATAATGAAACCGTTCAGGAAGGGTCTTAATTAAGCGGCAGACTGCGTGCACTGCCCTTTAGTAGCAAGTCTTTTTAACTTCGTTCTTCAGAAGAAGTAATTGCATCCTTTCTCAGGGCTGCTGCAATAGTGTAGCAGAGGGCCAAATCATTAATCAGTAATGCAGCATAAGTGATGTCAGGCTTGTGTTTTTATGATCTGTGCTCAGCTCACTGACTGTGAACCTTCCAGTTCACTTATTGCTGTATGTTTGTATATTAACGTGTCTGCACGTCAGTTTAGGTTTGCTGACTTTAATGTGCTGGGGTGCAGTGATGGCAGTCAGCCATTCTCCAGAGCTCTCTACGTATCAACGTGTTTATCTGCACCCCGGAAATTATTTAGTTGATAAACCAATTTTGCGTGGTTCTGCTCCAGTAGAAAATGTTGCTGTGTATTTCACGAAGCTAAGTTGATGTTGAGAACAAATAGCTGCAGTCAATCACGTGCTGTGAAGTTGAAGGATTTGGATTCGAAATCTAAGTTAATGTGACTGCATGTTATCCCAAGAGTGGCTGATGGTACACCCAGAGTGTTACTCGGAGCTCTACTATTCAGTCCAAATGTCAGAACATTTGTGACTGCTTTGTTTTCAGACAAATATTTACACTGTTTTCTCCAGAAACAGGACATGAAGTGCCAAACACTCTAAGAGAAGCTTGTGTAAAGACAGTGGATGTTTTTACAGTAACTTGTTTATGATTATCCATATCTAAAACTCTATTAAAAATGTTAATTAAACAGCCTGTTGAATCTAAGCACATGAGCAAATGCAATTTGAGTGTTGTACACATTCCCTCCCTGCAATGTGTTTATGAAGTTGGAAATGCACTTGCTGTGTATTTTTACCATTATAGCTTCCTCTAATGTCTTCTTTTCTTCGTTCACATCTGCTGCTCAACTTTCAGTATTGATTAAATGGCAACACTTTTTGCTGTAGTCAAATTATTCAGTAAGTCCTGTTGAAATAAATTAAAATTAAGAAGCTAAACAATTTTTTGATAAAAATGAAGAAATGAATAATCGAATAGCCTATGGCCTGGTTTTGTGTGAACGCTATTTATCTGTGCATAAGTGTGGAACAGAACTTGCAAAATTGCAATTTTGTATGTATTTATAAATAAGTGTGAATTAGAATATTCTGTGCAACTGCTCAAAGAAATGCAGATACTCTTTCTTTGTCTAATTTTTATCCTCATTGATGGCCAGTGAGTCTAAGCAGATAGTCATCTCTGGTTAAGGAAT
Organism: Sclerurus mexicanus; assembly: GCA_013396755.1. Taxonomy (NCBI): domain Eukaryota; kingdom Metazoa; phylum Chordata; class Aves; order Passeriformes; family Furnariidae; genus Sclerurus; species Sclerurus mexicanus. Next base: position 900,787 of record VWZF01006903.1, read on the forward strand.
CATTATTTCCCTTTTACAAAACAAACTGAAACAGAAGGTAAATATTTTTTCCATGTGTTTTATATGAAATCTCTTGTACTGGTGGAATTAATTCATTACTGTTGTTAGATGTAAAAAATGGATTTCACTCTACCAGGCTAAACACAGCAGCGTTTTTCTCTTTATATACTTGAACTTCATCGGTGCTGATGAATTGCTCTTTAATAATGCAGCATCTTTTCTTTCCCCCCCAGCTAGCTCTGTTCTGTTACCTCATTTGGTGCACATATGAAGAAGGTGTTTTGTGCCAGGTTCTTAATGTAATTTTTAAATGTAAGCACATGCAGATCTGTGTTGAGGTCAGAGAACTAATCCCACAGGACAAAAACAAGCAAGGGAGAAATTGAACTGTATGGCAAAAAACCCGTTATGGCAGAGACATATTAGGCTGTGAAAGAGTCATCTTAGGGAAATGTAAGAAAACCATTCACTTGAGACTTATAAGTGGAATTGACAAAACACCAGAAAATGGTCTGTAGAGTGGAAGTTGTACAGTGCAGAGCACTAGATGAAATAGGAAAATGGAGCTTTTCAATCTTGAAATTCAATGATTTGGGGATAGTGAGACGAATCACATCTGTAGTGTATACTTCAGACTTCATGTGTTATCAACACTATCTAAAAATTGACCCATTTAAACTCTGAATATCTAACTCGCTTTTCTTGTTCTCCCTTGATAGCTAGCTTGAAAGAAATAGTTTGGGTAGTGGTAGCCTACTCCATTTGCAATACGTGATGGTGCATTAAAGACAGATTTGTGAAAAGTGTACTTGAGCCAATCCTGGGACTGATAGACTCCTGCATTTATTGTGAGCTTTTTCCTTTGGTTCCTTGAGTGGGGGGTTTTGCCTTTTAAAGTACTGTTAAACTGCCTGTTGCAGTTCTCTTTCTTCAAGGCTTTTTTTTTTTTGTCCAAGTAGAAAAATATGTTAATTTTTGATAGCTGGAATGGCTCAATCTTAATGAACTACAGAGTTTTTTGTAGTTGTATTTCTCTTACTATTCCACGGTACACCATTAGATTGTTGGCATTCCCCAGCAACTATTTTGCAGCAGAATTTTCTATATTTGTTTCATCTGCAGAAAAACACAAGATTTGGTATACTGATAAAAAAGAAATCTTTTTTTAAAGTTACTTAAAAAATTATTCCAATTCTTTCTGTGGTGATAGGTGTTGGCTTTTTGTTTGCTTGTTGCAAAAAAACCCAACCGCCTCAGTTTCAGCTCTCTTTAGAGCCACTGCAGCAGTGATCAAAAGTCATTGCCATCTGCAGGAATTTGATAGGTTTGTTGCTAAATTTACAGAAAAACTTTAGGAAATGGTTGCAGAAGTTGTGAAGTTTCCTTAAGCTCAGGTTTTGAGATATAAATGCTATTAAGGCATTTAAAGCAATCTGGGCGTGTAATATAAACATAATTTGTCTTTAAAAGCTTTTAAAATGAGCATCCTGAAAGATGTTCTGATTAGTTGTGCTTTAGTCTTTAAGGTCACTTTAATGAAAACCTAATGTAGAACATTTTTGTGCTAGTGCTACTTTAGTACAAAAGCCATGGGATTTTGCCTTAAGTTAAAAATTACAAAAAAGGACTCATTTGACTATTTGCTCTACTTATATTTTCTTTTGATCCCCACAGACTTTTCTCGTGCAAAACTTTGATTTGCGGCATTTGGTTTTATCTGATTAAGATACAGGGTCAAGTTCTGATATTACAAATCCAGAAATAGTACTAAAGCCCAAGCTAATGTTCTTCTGGTGATACTTCGATACCTTAGTAAACTTGAAACCTGAAAGTGCTTTTCAATTAAAAGTCCATGGGGTTTCAACTGGTAGAGGTGCTGGTTGAAGAACTGACTGGATTGTGTCTGAATTCCCAGTGTGTTACTCTGAAACACACACCTTCATATTGGGAATGCAGGTCAGAATCAGACATATTTTGTGTTGGATTAGAAATTAAATCAGGGCTGAAGTGTGGATTTGCACTCCTACATGGTGATAGAAATCTCTCACAATGCTGGGAGATTTCCTGCTTAAGATCATGGGAATTGCATGTGAATTCCTCTCCTCTCCATGCTTTGGAAATTTTTCACATTTTATTAGCTAATAGAATTTAAATGAGGACTTGAAGTTCTCTGTAAAAGACCAATAATTTACACTAACAAAAATTCCCAAGAAGACCCGGAGTTCAGTCAAAAGTTTCCAAAGAACCTTAATGCTGATAATTTTCAGTGTTGGGAAGGCAAAACAATGTTTTGGTAGCTGATCTGTTCTTTACTCTTTCCCAGCACTGTGATGTCTGTCCTTCACATGAATCGCCATGAGCTGTTGCTACCACTCTATCAACTTTTGTGGGCTCAAATCTCTCCTTAACATTCTGCAGCAATTCCTTATCTGCTTCTCATGTTTTGTCCACGGTGATTCTGGGCAAACAGCAACAACGTCCTGAATTGTATTGTACGTTGCCTGTTTTGTTAAGTTTAGGAGTGCTTGTCATAGGAAAATATTCTCTGAAAGCAAAATATTGCAGGTACTGTTTCTCAAACATCACGGCATAATACTGTGAATTATCAGTTAGTGACTAATTATAAAATGTAATTTTTTTACATGCGTTCAGGTAGCAAGAGTATGTCTAAAAATATTATTTCTTTTCCTGAATAGTGTGCTGTACCAGTTGTGCCTTGTGAGCGTCGTGGTTAATGGGAAATAATTTGGGCAAGGACTGCACTCCTGTTGTCAGATTTACACATGGTTTACACATAAGGGGGTATGTGTGTGTGTTTATGCAAGTAGTGACAGTTTGGAATTTCATATTGATCTTTGCACCATCAGAGACTGTAAATCTTACAGTTACAATGCAAAATTGATGGCTTTGAGAGTTAGGCTGTCAGATATAAATGTTTCAAATATTGCACTTGCCCCAATGACACCCAGAGCATTTGTCCCGAAATCATTCTGCTGCAGGAGATTTTGGAATTGTGAGATGTTTCTGGTGTTATAATGCTGTGCAGTTCCAGAGGAGTTAAGATGACTTGACTCTAGCAAATTAGTGAAACAGAGAGATACCTTACAGATTTCTGTATAGTTTATTGTCTTCACTGTTTGCCTTAAAGCACATCGATGAATAATGTCGTTGATATCAAACTTGTGGAAGCTAAAAACTTTGAGACTTAGTTAGTCAGTTATGTAATGCTCTGCCAGATATCAATAACTTTTGAAAACCAGCATCCTGTTGGTAAGAAATTCAATAGTTGTAGGTTTGGACAGCAGAACTGGTACTGCACTGGCAGCACTTTGCATCTGTTCCCAACTTTTGAAAGCAGCATTTTGAAATGCGCCATCTGTAATCACCAACTGCTTAAAAACAGGAGAGTGTCTGTTTGCTATTAGCTATTAACATGGATCAAGACATTCAAAAGAGCCTGTGAGCCAAGCTGGGCGAAATTTCTTCAAGTAATACTCCAGTCTTTACTGGGAATGTGCTGTAGGTACCAACTGCATCACCAGTCTAAAATACGATATTTGTTTTGTTTTGGATGAGCTGAGAGCCCGCTGGATTAAGTAGTGTCCATTCTCTTTTTTGGTGGGTTGTCTTTTTGGTTTGTTTTTCTGTTACCTTCCCCTGTATTTCTTGCTGGTCTGTTTATTCTTCTGATGGTATCACCCAAGGCGTTTGTGTGACCTGTGCTTGGTTGAGCTCTTCTCTGATCGTTGAGAAGCAATTCTGCCTCTGTCTTTGAATGTATTTGCTGCTGGGAGTGTGGAATTGCTGCAGGACTTGTACAGATGGAAAATAGGCCAAAACAATTTCTCCATACGGGAAAATAAGGGTAATAGTGTGAAAAAACGTGGTCCTTAGCTGGGAGTTTCTCTAGGGGTTTAAATTTCCATCTTCTGTAGTCAAGGGAGGTCTCCTGAGAGTTTGGTGGCAGAGATATGTGAACATCCGTTTACTAAACATCAGACCTCAGCAGCTAAAGGTGTGTTTAGGTCTCCAAGTCACCTCTGTGGTTTCAGCACTAAATATTTAATTTCTGCAGAATAAACAAATGTGAAAAATCAGCAGCTTCCCACTGGGACATACAAGAGCTTTCTCCAATAAACTCTTTTAATTTCCTGCATTTTAATGAAAGTACATTCTGTGATGGAGATTTTAAAAATTAGCAAACTGTTAAATTGTCGGTGCAGTTACAACAGTGGAGAGAAATTATCATTTTGGCCTAACAGAGATAGGATGCCTTTTAAATTCCACTGCCACATGTAAGATTGTATCTTCAAAAATTTCATTTATATGCAATTATTTTGGAAAGTGGTGCATACATGGCCTGTCTTTGGCAAAATGTATGTGAACCTTGTGGCCAGTGTGGATTTACTTTTTTTTCTCCATAATTTTAGTTGTCACAGGAATTCTTAAGAGGTTAGGGAAGAAATAAGCTGAAAGCTGAAGATGTACATGACAGGGAGGCTCAAGTCCAAGAAATTTATTAGGAAAGACTTTAGGGAGGTCAATATTTACATAGTTTCTATTACAAATTTGTGAAAATAACTTGCATGCAGGAAAATTTGACTCACGCGTGGAGATTTATATCACAGAAATACTAAGGCTTAAAAATAAATGCAGAAAACCAGTTGATGTTTCAAGGTAATGTCTGCAGGTATTTGTCTGATGCATGATCGCACAGTGTGTGTATGGGAAGTGCTTTTTCCTAGAGATTAATTCCAATTATACAGAACACAATTGTGTATCTAAATGGATTGCCGTGATGGAATTTTAAAGTGCAGCACAGTAATGCCTGTAGCATGGCAGGCAGTAAGAGATGCAGTATATGTATGTAAACAAAGCGGGATTTATACACCAGGAGATAAACAGAGGGGGAAATTATGCTATAAAGAAATAAGGGAAATTTTAAAGATAATTTTGAAAGCGGCTTGAGAGTAATATTATAAGGCTTTTAAATTACTAGGAGAAGAGTTTTGATAGCCAGTAAATTTCCTGGACTTTTCACTGAGAGCCTGAGCAGCGTAATGCAGTGCTGTGATTGCCCGTCTCTTCATTTTGTATCCCTTTTGGTTTAGGGTTTCTTTGGGGGGGAGTGGGGGTTATTAAAAACAGAAAAGTCCTGGAGAAAATCAACACTGTTGTAAATATCTAGGGGAGGGTAGTTTTCAGCGAGTGGTGAGGGAACGTGCATCAGATGAGCAAGTATATATTACAAATCCGGCGTGTTCCACCTGGCTATTTTTAACACACTGCAGAAAATGAGTCTCCTATGTGCTCACTCTTGTCTCTTTGAGCACTAGCTGTCATATTCCTGTCGCATACACCACGCTTTGCAAGAGGTTGTCTCTTCTTCACTCTGTGCCTCCTCTTATTACTCCATTATGAAATTCTAGATATGTGAATTTGATCTCAGAATAGAATTACCCGCTCCTATTAGCTCTGCTGACTAAGAGAGGCACGGAAAGCTCTTCATTTTCACGTTGTAATTTTGAATTTGATCCCATATTTGTAGTTGTGGGGCTTTTTATAGTTTTAATTGTTTGAGGTTGTTCAGCTGGTTGTTTTGGGTTTATTTCATATGAGACTAGTTCTGACTGAACATTTTCTGGTTAAAAATGTTGACAAACACAAAATAAACTGGTTTGAGTTGTCTTTTCTATCTCCTTTTTTTTTTTAGACTAACTCACAGACCTAGTCTTAGCTTAGGGACAGTGTTTTGGTTTGCTTGTGGCATTTGGTTTTTCCACAGAAGTGTTTTGGCAAACCATTTATAAAATAGGCATTTGCACAAGTAATCACCATTGTCATATAGAAAAGTTATGTGGATTCTGTTTATTATGGGTTGTGGAAAATAGAAAATGTTTGCTTATGTTTCGAGTAATAAGTTGAAATGCCTATTGGATAGCTTTTTATATTTATGCAAAAACATATTTAATAGCCTCATTCATCATCATATGTGGAATGAAAATAATAGCTGTGCTTTTTCAATTCCATCTCAATACTTATAAAAATCAGAGCATTTGTGGTTTTTTTTCCAGACTGATTTTTTTTTTTTTTAAATAAATGGTAGCATGAGAACTGTTTCTCCTCAGGTAGACTCGGCTCTTTTCTCTATCCTAATTAGCTGATATTGATTAGTACAGCATGCTGAAAATATATAATGTGTCAAAATCTGAGCAAGTCTCATTTATCTATACAAACATTGCTATTTCTTTCATTTTCATCAAGGTTCAGTTTCACTCAAGAAACATTATTATCTGGCTTTAGCTACGATGGGCTGGATCTGCAAATATTTTAAAGCATGTGATAACAAACACAGTAATGTCCATGGAATGGACTTTTCTGTTGGCTTTAATAAGATTTAGTTCAGGTACAGAATATACTGAAACTACTGAAAAACATCTCATTATACCAAGATCCTGAACTAGGTTGTGACCTGATTGTGTTTTGAAACCACAGAAATGCTGCTGGACCTGAACGGAGGCTGATCCCAAGCGAGTGGCCATCTCCTGGCCCACAAGGGAAGGGCAGTGGCTGGAAGAGTAGCCCCTTTATGGCTATAAACATATGGGCCACTTAGAGCTGCTCTTAGAACTGGAGGTTTAAAATGAGATTTTACCTTTAAATAACTAGTAATACCGTCATAATAACAACAAAATCTCTGTGGTGTTTCTTCGGCCCTCTATTGTTTTTCATTATTCACTAGTAGAGAGTTAAAAGCTTTGCTCACTAGAAAGAGCACTTGGTAACATCTTTGTATTGCATGAATGTTTTACAGTCAAAGAGGATTTACAGTAGCAGTGTTCTGAGTTATTATTGACCATTGCTCTTCACTAGGGAAGGCAAAATCCATAGAAAAGAACCTGTATAATGCTTGTGATGTTATGAAAAGCTTTTAAAATAAGCATAATCTATAAAAGAGTACAGAGCATCAGAATTATTGTGTCAGCAATTCTTTAAAATTATTTGAAGAAACAATATTACACAGCCACCAGCTGAAGTAAGCAGGGGCCCTTATTAGTTTAATGTATATCAGCAACTCAGAAGTATTTAGTAATTTTAGAAAATTTGACTTGAAGCAAATCATATTCTGGACAATAATGCGGCTTGAATCAGAATAATGTATCACATATTTTTATTTTCTTCTTTTATTTTTTATTTTGACAGTGATGTTTTCAAGCAATGGAGATTGAAGTGGAATCATCCAGTGGAATTAGGATAGTTACATTTCAATGAAATCACTGTTTCCATTTCAGATCTGTGTTAGACTGTAAATGACAAAACTGCAAATTAAAAGACAATTATGTTGAAGTCAGAGGATGAAATGCTGTCAGTAATGGGCCAAGAAATCTGAACGGCAGCGTGGACAGCAGAAGACTTATGTCATCTTTCTTCCATACCTGTTATTCGTATTTGGGTGATGACAGGGAGCTCCAAGGTGCTGGCTGAGGCGGAGCGAGCAAGCTGGGCACTGACCTTAGGCTGTAAATGTGCCTGCAGGTCATGGTCACCACGGTGTGCCAGCAGTGAGGCCACGCGTGCCTTGCCCTGAAGAGCCATGGCAGGAGGGACACAGTGAGGAAGCAGTGGGGTCTGCAGTGTGGGTGGCAGCAGAAGGGGGTTGGCCTCATTGGAGCAGTCTCGTGGGGTAGTTTGTAGGTGACTGAGGAGGCTGAGAGATTGTAAACGCTATAAAATTACAAATTATGCTGATAGTCTGAAGATCCTTAGGATAACAGTGACTCTTGAAACGCATTATTTTTCCCATAGCTGCGTATTTTCTAACAGTCAGCCTGCTGAGTGGAGAGACAATACCTATCATCACATATTTGTCTCAGAACCTGAAAGAGAACTATCTTTTGGCAAAGTTATTAATGAAAAACAATAATAAAATTCTTATTTCCCAGGGATATAAAGCTAGAGAGTTAATCTTTCATTTCAGTATGTGTGGCAGATAGATTAAAAATATTCTTATCTTGAATTCAGGTACTCATCATAAAGAAATAGCCTTTTAGTTGCTCAGTTCTTGCTGTAAACGACTCTGAATATGTGATATATTTCAACAAATGGTTTCGTTATGTGTGTTTCCCCATTGTGCAGTTTGTGTTATTGTTAACTGAATATTGCCTCCAAATCTTGATTGATTCTCCTTACTCTTTAAACCCATTTTAATGAGTTCTTTATAACATTTTGAATTTTCGGGGAATAGCTAAGCACAACACAACTCCAGTGAGGGCAGGGTGTGTGTAATCTATCTAATTATTGCATGGTAGCAAAAAGGAAAGTGTGACTTAGGAAGATACAGATCTAGGGTGTGTTTGTCTTATAGAAACTCCTGAGGCCGCTTGGTTTCTGTGGAGAAAAGAAATCCACATGGATTTCAAGAGGAGGTTGGTCATCAGTCCTGGTCAGACGTATTTTTGCCAACAGAGAGTTGGTGTGAGTAAAAACGCTGGGATTCCTGATGCAGAGATAGCAGTTGAGAAAAATGGGCTTGATAATTTAGGAGGATAAACAAAACCAAACCCAAAGACTTGGGGTAATTTCTATGCTATTAAGAGAAATGTATTTTTTTCTTTTGAATTGTTTATATTTCTCTGAAGATGCTGCTACCAACACCATCTCTTTATTGCTCACGTTCATTTGTTGTATGAAATTCACTTAGCAGCTCTGTCCTAGGCAACTCATATTAGGGATTATAAAATGAGGTTCAGCTTTTAGGGCAGAGACTGATTTATTCCTTTTCTTTTAGAAATCCTGTAGTTTGATGGCAATGTTAACTTTTCATTGTGCATGTTGTTTTCAGGACCATCTTTATTCTTAGCTCTAGGAGAATAAATGCATAAATAAAAATCCACTGTTCCTCTGCTGCTCTGCTGCCATTTTTATCCCTATTTATCTCACTCCAGGATGCCAGAGAGGAAATTTAATGTTGAGTATTGGTTCAATAAATGTCAGGGAGGGCAGGCAGTTTATATCCTCTTTTGCAATAAACATTTAGTTCTCCTGACAAAGACAGCACTACAGTATCAGGAGGGAAAAGCTGCTCGAGTGGCCTCTGGTTCTTTGAGCAGCTGCAAATGTGGAGTGGTCCCAGTGACCAAGCACACAGACCTGACTCTCCAGAAGTGGCAGATCTGCTCTTAGGGATTCAGATGTGTTCCTGATCAAAGTAAACATCCCCTGTTTCAGAAGCTGATCTGCGTGAGACTTGGTCTTGCAAAATGGCAGTGCAGTTTTTCTCTCGTCTCTAACTGTTTTGTAGGGATCAAATTCTCATGAATGTAGTCCCTTTGCACAAGTTATTTTTTGTATGCTTTGTTTATATTGAAATAAAAGGCAATTGCATCTCTTACCACTCAGATTAACGAATGGCATGAGACTTATTAAGCTAAACTAGCTTTTATTATAATGCAAGGTGGTTGTTAGTTAAGGAAAGGCAGAAGTACGCTTTTAGAATATAATGTAATGCAAATTATCTAAGCGTTGTTACCAGGTCAGGTGAGTTAAGATGACAGGTTAAAGAATTTACTCTGGAATTGTTTGTTTTATGCATAATTAATCTATGTCCTGTGTATTTTACAGTGAGGAAAATAAGGCAAAATGGAAATGAGGGCAATTTTTCTAAAATTAAATGCCTATCAATTAGAAGTAGTGAAGTTATAGCTCTTGAGTACGAGATAATTACCATACCTATCCTGATAGTCCTTTCTGCATTCTTCAGGAGACTCTGGAGTAACTAAGCTCACTTTCTGAGGGAGCTTTGCTAAGGTGATGAAATCATCTTGTGAGCAGACATAAAGACATCTGAACATCTGGGATAGATGGAAAAATGTAACAGTAGCAAGTTTGTAATATTTTTTAGCATCAACTATAATATCACCCACATAAAAATATAAAATAGCTGAAGTACAATATTTATATGCATTGTGTGTACGTAATTTCCTATACATACATATCATACACTGATGTACTGTTTTATGTTCTTTGCCAATACCAGAGATCCTTATCAATGAGCTTTTCAAATACATATAATTAAAAGTTCTTAGTCTTCAAATTTAATATTTCTCATCTTCACATATCCCTATGACTGATATCTTTAAGAGCCTTTCCATTTCTTTCAGAGCTTTTCTTATGACATTTCTGCTTTTACATTAAGCTTATGTTTAAAAACAGGACAAAAACTCAAAATGAAGCCTGAAATTTTAATAAAATAGAATTAGAAATACACTGTAGAGACAGGCTTTCTATGTGTGGTGGGTCCTTTATGCTAAAACTCTTCTGTTTTAAAGTGGTTCAGCTACTTGCTAATCAAATTTAAAAATACTTAGGAAGAATTTCAGCCCTTTTCTCCTTAATAAAGTGCACAGGGGTAAGCAGGTGGCTGAGATGAATAAAGTCATTGATAAAACATAACTTTCAGACTAGAAGGAGCACAGAAAATTTAAAGGAAAAAAAACCAAGCAAAAAAACCCTGTCTCTTTAAACTACTCCCAGGCACTCAACTTCAGGCTGGATGAAATCCCTGGCCATAAGTTTGTTTGTTTGATTTTGGTAGACACCAAAGCACCAGGGAGCTGACAAGTGGGGTATGCAGAACTGTCTGTCTCAATCAGCTCACGCCTGGATTTAAAGAGAGGAGAAAACTATTGAGACCAAGTGGCTGGACAGGCATCAGGTCAGTGGGGAGGGATCTGAGACCCATAGTGTGATGCAAACTGAAACCTGCCACTTCACGAGCAGCAGGTGTTAGGCTGGGAATTATGGACAGCAGTGTCACTTGCAAGACTTGATGAGCAGGTGCTCATGCCCTCTGTGCTGCTCAGCACTGGTGACACCTCTGCTGGGGGGACTGCAGTGCCCCATGGCCTTGGGTGGAGCAGCAGGAGTGGGCTCACCCACAGCACACCCCCTTTGGGGGGACAGACTGATCCAGGGGCAGTTATCGTCCTGGACGCGGGAGGGCTGGGGGACTAGGAGGACTAGGGTAGGTGCTGGAGAAAGGAGGGGAAGGTGTCACCAGGCATTGACACAAAGTCAAGCGTGGCCATGGTGCTGGCTGGAGACTCCTTCTTGGGCTGTGTTAAGCAGGCTCTGGCAGACTCATGCAGCCAAGCACCTAGCTCTGGGACCTGGATTTAGCTAGGGCAGGAATGGCACATCAAAATTGTCCTGAATACATGCAAAATTTCTAAGTGTGGAGAAGCACGGTGGCTGCGGAGTGCGGCTGCTGAGCCTCCCGGGCTGCCACATTGCTGGAGTCAGGCTGCAGCAGGGCTGTGCCTGCAGACTGTGGGGTCTGTCTTCTCTCTCTGCAGTTCTCTGTATTCACTGGGTATTCTTGGATCCGGCCCCAAGCTTTCAGCTGACAGCAGCCATATCCTGGAAGTAACGATCCTGTTAAATAACTATCATGTAAGCATGTCATTCAGCCTGTCAAGAACACACAGGCCAAGCGTGATCATTTCTTTTCCTCTTTCCCAATTAGAGAGCTTGTTACATCTTTCTGATAGTTTAATCATTGAAAGTTGTGGCCATGAATCTTGACGAGATGCAAATGAGGGATGCCATCTGTTGATTGGTGCTGTGTGCTCCCCAGGCTCAGCACTGAGTGGTGAGCGGATGCTGGGTGTCCTTGGTCTATTTCCCTTGCACATGGCAGTAGTCACAGAGGGAATCTGATTCAGAGGCTTGAGATGGGTGTTCATCCTCATAATGAGTTTATTTAAAGCACCAGAAGGACCATCTTCCTTACAGCCACTGCAGGACAACCAGGGGATTGGACCCAGCCAGCACGGGTTTAGAAAGGCAAGGTCCTGCTTGACTAATCTAATCTCCTTGCATGACAGAAAGGGAAAAAATGGCCTCAGGTTGCACCGGGGAAGGCTTAGATTGGATGTTAGGAAAAATCTCTTCGCCAGAAGAGTTGTCAAGCATTGGAAAAGGCTGCCCAGGGAAGTGGAGAAGTCACCAGTCCTGGAGGTACATATGGAGATGTGTAGATGTGGCACTTAAGGACATAGTTTAGCAGAGGAGTTGGCAGTGCTGGGTTAATGCTTGGACTCAGTGATCTTAAAGGTCTTTTCCAACCTAAGCAATTCTATGATAGTCTCAAAGTCTGAAGAAAAATACGTGTGAAATTACGGTCTGTTCTTCACTCCTGTGAATAATTCAGCTGAAGGTGCTCCCTCTGACTGTTTTCTGCTCCCCTTCCCAGCCCAGCACACAGGTATCCTTGCAAAACGCCTTCATTACAAATTTAGCATCTGCTCCCCAGAGTCAGAGCCGTGGCCCATCCAGACTCTGGGTAAGAGTGGCCAGTAATAGATGGTTGGCATGGGAAGAGCTTCACCCTCAGCACCTGCTGGTTTGCAATTTCAAAACTCCTGGCACCAGGATCTGGGTGAGAGGTGGAGGTAACCTCGGTGAATATGCTTCCTCCTGTCTTGAAAGCAGATCTTTTGAATTCTCCTCATTCTTTGGAGGTGAGTTACTACTTTAATGTGCTTTGTGTGGAGAAGTGCCTTTTTTTTTTTTAAACTGCAGGCTGATAACATCATTTGGCTCTGTCTGGTTCTTGAATTGTGAATAATCATTTCCTATTCACCTTTTCCAGGCTGTTTGAATTTTTAAAGTGGTTATTCTACATCCCCTCAGTCATATCTTTTTCCAGCTGAAAAGCTGCAGTCTATTTAGCCCCTTCTCATGTGGAGGAGTCATTTGACTGACACGGCTGACTTGCTTCAACTTTTTTCACTGAAAAGTCATTGTACTGGAACCATTTTAGGTCATTAAGAAATTTAGGAAGTATAATATTTTATTTGAAATTGCTTAAAACATTGTACTATACCATGGAAAATGTTGCAGAAATGGTATGAAATCCTGAGGTACTGGTTTCCCCCTGCCTTGCTCCTCCAAAAAAAACCTCCCAAACCCAGAGACTGATCCATGCATAGCAGTCCAAAAGGAAGTTTTATTTATAGTAATTTACTATGAGGATGTCTGTTCCATCAGTTCTGTTTCTTCCTTCCTTCTGACAGATTCATATAACACATTTAGGAAAAGTTGTTGCTGCAGGTTGAAGCAGAATAGAACACCCCAATTTCATAGTAAATTGTTTACGACTGAAATGATGTTAATGTTTTCTATAGTCTACCAGAACAGGACCATGAAAATATCAATTATCTGTCATGTGATGATGACTGTTGTTTTAGTGCTCCTCTTCCGGTCCAGTCCCAGGCTCAGAGCCCGCTTCGCTTTGAAGTCAGCACTGAGCTTGAAAGATGGATCTGCTTTGTCATGACACTGCCACACCAGTATATTGACTGGCTTTTATTTTGGGTTGTATTTGCCTTCNCCCTTCCCCCCCCCCCAATATTAAAGGTTAAAAAAGAAAGTTGTTTTTTCTTGGTTGAATAATAGCATTTTTACACTCTGCAGTCTTTGAAGTGCATTTATATACACCAGTGCACAGAGGCACTTTAGATTTAAACCCTAACTATTTTTAAACTTTAATATATGCTTCTTATTTTAATACTGAGATTCCTCACCAACATTAATTTAAGTCTTGAGAGCAGCAACACAGTTGTGACATATCTGAGTTTATAGGGGCCCTTGGGATTTATTTTATGAGTCTTCTCAACACAGGCCTTTCAGGTAGGTTCATTTTTGCTCTACCTTTGCTGTCTACCTTGGAGAGAATTTTTGGCTGACTTTTAGGGTGTAGAAACTACATAGCTCCTGCTTTCTGCATTTTCCTCTGGTAATAACGTGAAGCAAAGGAAACCCAGCTGTGCTGGTTTTCTTGAGCTGAAGAGCCAAAAGGTTTTAGTCTCCCTTTCTGCTACAATGGACTCTTACTAGGTCTGGCTCAAAGTCTCTGCCATGCTCTGTTACACTAATCACCACTGCCAAAGTTGATTCCTCGGGTCTCCAGGAGAATTTGGTTTGAATTTTGAGGGCAACAAACCTGCTGTGTATACCAACATGCAGTTTTGGTTTGGTGCGTCCTCCTTTGTGACCCCCTTGACAATTTGTTTCTCTTTTGCATGCATGGTGCTGGTGAGATACCATGTAAAATAGTTTCCTGTCTGGGCTGAGAATTGAGCAGAAAGAATTAAGTTTATTAGCTAGAACCCCTTGGATTTTTAGAAGCTGGATTTTCACAGCATTCCATGTGGGAAAAGTCCCTAGACCCATGTTTACTATGGCAGACACAGAGTCCAAAGTGTGGATTCTACTGACAAAAGATTAATTCTCCGAGGACTGAGTTGTCCTCTGTTACTGTTCTTAGGTTAAAATAAATACTGTTCTATTACAGTGTAGACTATGACCAACTGTGATATAATTAAAATTGCTAATTGTAAGAACACCAAATTGAACATGGTTTGTGGTTAATAATTTTTATGATCTGGTCTCACATTGCTCCTAAGTGTCTTGTAAAACACTATTTCTATGCAGAACGGCTGTTTGTGTTTCTTTGGAAGCTGAAAATCTACTAATACTAAAGGCACGTGGTTAACAATGGCTTATGAAGATGCCAGAACCCTGGTATCAAAAGGACCAGCTGTATTTGAAACACTCAGACTAAATTATACTTAGGAGCTTATGTAACCTACTTTTTCTTTCTCCTATTTTGATAAATTGGCTTTGCTGTCAGTTAAACTGTGAAAACTTGGACAAGGGTGTTTCTTGAATTCTTTAACTTAAAAAATAGTATTCTTTTGAGAATTAAAGCTTTATAGAACAGAAGTCCCCTGCAAAACAACAGATGCAAGTGACAAAGCATCAGAGATGCTTTTAGTGGGCATTTTAGTGGGCTTTTTTCCCCATATGTACTGGGACAGTGGATCTGTCTAATATGTGCCCAGGCTGATGAGACAGACATTATAGCTATTTTGCCCTGAAATTTGATACCAGAAAGATTATTTCTCCCTCAGTGAATAATAAATAAACAGTAAATTCACGACAGGGAATTTAAGGTGGTGTAAAAGTTGAACTCAATAAGCATCCTAAAGTTTGGCTGTTTATGTAGTTCTCTTTGGTTTGTTTTTCTTTGAAGAATACCATTATTTTCCTTTGACTAAAATATAGTGTTCAGGTCCATCATTCTGGCATTGTTCCCCTTTTAGCCCTTTACCTAAGCTTAGTTGTTTGCTTAAAGAAAGGTATATTGCTCTTCCTAAGGTAATTTCGTTCTGCATGTGTTACATCTTCTCTTCCATCCATTAACTTTTTCACTCCTGATTTGTGCCATGAGCGGCGGTGTGCTGTCTGATACCGCCGAGACGGTCAGTTGGTTAGTATTTAAGCCTGTAGAACACAAAATAGACAGTCTGGAGGTTTTGATTATGCACCATTTACACAACACATTCAGCACAATGCCAGATGCGTGAAGGTGTTATTTTTAACGGCGTGGAGGTAAGGTACGACCTGCCACCATTACAGTGCTCAAGAATAAGTAGGCTTCTTTTCATTCAGTGTGATGATATTCCCCAGACAGTTGTGTTTCTGTAAATGCAGGATAGACTTTTTTTGGCTAATAAAACTGGAGACAATCATAATAACTAATGTCAAGATGTGTCTGACATGGTGTGCTTTGGAGAGCTCAAACTTTTTTTAAAAAAGCAAGGGAAAAGAAACATTCTGTGCTCTTGGTTTTTTTTTTTGCTTAATTTTAAATTGAAACAGTTTGTTTTAAAACAAATCAATATCCCTGAATTCTTTGCCATCCAGCACAACATTAGAGAAAACCAAAGAGAACATAAACATGTGTAATGTGATTCATTCTCTTTGTCAGATACCAGAACAAGATACAAGGTAAACTAACAGTAGTTCATAGAATGGCATTTATTTCTTCAGAGTGTGACTTTTAAATGTCACTATTCTTTTAAATTCAGTTGAAATAAAAGAATCAAATTTAGTTTTTCATTATTATTTTTGCATTAAGCTGTGAGAATTCACAGCTTGTTTATTCTCTTGGTTGCCTCAATTTTTCAGTCTTTGAATTACATTAGAGCTGTTGAGGTTGTATAATGTCCCAGGCAGAAGCAGTTTTCTTTGTATGCCACATACAATGCATTTTCTGTATTTCTCCTTATTCTTGCTGTAATTACCAGGAAAATTTCCATGAAATGGGATTTTATTTTATAAGAATTTAACCCACTTGTGCTACTAAATCCCATTATAGTGTGAGCATAAATGTCAAGAGGATAAGTAGCAGGAGGAGATGAAATCTTATGAAGAAAACATTCCATTGAAAATGAACCTAATATATGTCCAATATATTACAGATTTGTAAATTATCTACACAGGTGAAATATTGTACCCTTACGTCTAAAAAAGTTTTCAGTTTCCTTCAAAATTTTTCACAACAAGGAGTTTTTGTTCTCTTTTATTAACACACTTTAAGAGGAAACAAAATGTTCAGAAAATGGTTATTGCAATATTAGAAAGAGCCCATTAATTCTTATCTTTATTTGTTCAGTATGTAATTTCCACGGAAAATTATTTTATTAAAATTGATATGAGCTACGAGTGTATTTATACCTCCCATTGCTTCTAAGGTTGCAAGTCACCATTGTATTATGACTGCAGGATAAAAAAACAGGGAAAAGGAAATTCTCTGGTTGATTAACACGTGCACTTCTTATGTCCTTTGTGACTTACATCTTTGTATTTTAGCATTGTCCGTAAAGAACTCTAAATTCTGTCTGTCACATTTATTTCCCTATACGGGGCTACAAGTGTGAGGATGTTCTTATGCCAACACAGCACTGACGGTTTTGGCTGATGGGCAGATAACTTCTTGGTTAACTTCAAACCACACTTCTGCATAATGGCTATGAAGTCAGTAGATGAGGACTGTTTATGCAGAGCCTCAGAATGCCTTGAAATGCTTTTTTAGAAAACTCATTGTCAGGAGTTGAGAGAAAAATGACATTTATATAACATTAGCACCTGCTTAGGCTTTGAGTATAGTGTAGCGTCATAAAAGACTCAGGTAGAGATGGGGATGTGTTGATCTTGTTCACTTAAATAAAAACTTGCAGCTTTTTAGAAATCAACAATATTTTACTGACTCAGAACATTGCTCTCTATGTTTGTTTTTTTTAATTTATTTATTATTGTATTCTGGTTTTCCCTTTCTCATTTTTAACTCTGTAAATCTGACTTTTAAGAATCCAGAGGCGTTTAGAATTTTTTCCAGAAAACTCTAAAGGAGTAGACATAAACAAATACTGAGGTCAGAGGCTTTAGTCTTTAACGTGTCACCTGTCTTATAATTAAGGTTGCCTATTACAAGCAGTTACACGCTCCAGTTAATATCCCTTGTTGCCATGGCTCTCTCCTTGCTCTGATCTTGCATCCCTGGCGTTGCCTGTGGAAGGCTGTCAGCTGCCTTGCTGAGATCTAACTTCCCATTGCTCCGAGTGACTTAAAAGTTGTCCTGCAGTGGCATTTAGCAAAAACTAAGGTGACTTAAACAGCACAGGGAAAGCATTGTTTGTACTTTAAAACAGGAGGTTGTGCATGGTGGAAGAGGCTTAGAAAGAAACAGCCTAGAATGTATTACTGCCAAAGAACTATGTATTCTCTGCTTAAATTCTCTCCATTCAGCTAACTCTGTGCACACCCTCCTCCTCCGCTGTCTCCCCTGCCTCTCCCACCTGCCCCTCAGAGGGTCCAAGTTTAACAACTTTTAGTGCCCTGAAGTTCAGTGCCTGACAGAGGTTCCTCCCTCTTCAGGGGGGAATTAGGGGACACAGACAGCAAATGACTCGGGTGAAATGAATCATGTAGAGCATAGCTGTAGTTCATGGATTTGGACTGCCTCTTCAATCCCAGACCAGCTTTTTTTCCCCAGTACGAGAGGCTTGTGGTCACTATAAACAGGATTTTCACAGGACTGCCATATGCTATGGAGTTCTTCTTGTGCTGAAGTGCTCAACATCTTCAGAACCGAGTATGATTATAAAATCATTAATATATTCAGGGACTCCTGTGCTACTTATGTTCCATCCAAGAAGTGGCAGAGAGAGATCTTGCTATTTCTGTTTTTAGAATACTTTCGGAGAGCTTACACTAAAAAGGTCACCTGCGTATTCCTGTGGTGCCCTGTGCCAAGGAATAGGGTCTCTAGGCACCACCAAGAAAACAAATAGTATTTCCTAATTATAACAGAAACCAAGGATTGTTGGAGGTGGTGTATGAATCACAAGTCTCCAAAGTACAGTGGATGTTACTTAACATTTGCTTTGCAAAAGCACTTAGAAGCATTTATAAGACGGTTCTTTTCACTTTGGAGAATTTGAGTGAATAACTGCCCTATTTCACTTCAGTAATCTCAATTAAAAAAAAGGCAGTCTACACCTTCTGCACAAAATAGGTCCATTATATTTCCATTTATCAAGGACATATTTGCATCCTATTTGTAGCCATTTCCTTTCCTGAGTGTGTTCTAACACTATTAGAGTATTTTTCAGTGGTAGCTGTGAGAATGTGGTGCAGCTGATATGTTTGTCCATGTTTCAGATGCTGTGCAACAAGGACCTCAGCTAGGCAGCTTTTTAATAATTGCATCTGTAGCTGCAATATTAGCAGATAGTGTTGAAGAATGATTCCCCTTCTAGCAGCAACTTTCTTCTTCAATTTACCCTTTAAACCACTAGATCCCTGCAGTGCCATTCTTTTTCCTCTCTGTGGTTTTTAATTTGTCAGGCTTATGCTCGTTGTTTGTGTTTGTAACATGATGGTGTTCAATCTGGACTCATGTCTCAGTACCCCGAAATTACCCTGAGTTGTTTAGTCGTAAAGGAATCTCAAACTAGTACGGAGGTGGTGTGTGGAAAGAATTAGTAGGTGGTGGTATTGATTTGTGTTCTCTGGAGATACAATTCACACCAATTTGTTGCATGATGCTGTTCCTGACAGTGTGAATTTCTCCATTTCTAACGTTGTTCTTTAGAGTCAAGTGCAAAAATATCAGCTTTCTCAGACAGACATTTTATTCTTGCCACACTCTCCTTGTAGTCCAGAAAGGTGTGTGTAACTAGAAACATTGCAGACATCATGTGCCCATATAGGTGACGTGCAGGCTAAATAATCCCCTTTCAGAAAAAAACCTTGTTTTTATTTTTTCTTCCTGATTTGAGAAATCAGAATTGTCTTACTGTGAGCTGTACCTGTTGTTGGAGCAAGCTCAGGAGATCATCTGTCCTTTTTATTGGAGGGTGTGATGTTTCTCACAGCGATGAGCAAGATATGAAACCCATTCTGACAGGAAAGGAAATACTTCCTCTTCAGGATCTTTACCACTATTGATAATGCAATGCTTTAATCTCTCCAGATTAAGAATATATATTCTTTGTTTTTGTTATTTGTTCTGTTCTTGTGGGACTTGGTAGTTATCACTTTTGTGATGAGTGTAAATTGCACCCTCACTGTGTGGTTAGACTGAATTACAATGTACTCCCAACAAAAGCTTTGCTTTCAACAGCTATAACTTTCTCTTTATTATTTTAATCTTCAGGTAGCCTTCTCATAAGTAAATCACCATTAATTTATTTGGCCATATATATTTGGGAAAGAGCTAATTCTCTGTGATATAAAAATAATGTCTGAAACTTTTATCTTGTAAACAGAAATATTTTATTTATTGTCTTATCATAAAAAATATATATTTTGTCATTTTCTGATCTGGTGATTAAGCAGTAAGAAACTACAAATTCAAGCCTATGCAGTTTGATGCATGTTATGCACAGTAAAAGCCCTCCTAACACACCCTCTTAAAGATTACTCAATGCATAATGTAAATTCCCTTCACTTATTTTATATTTGCTGCAGTATAGTAGTAAAGCATTAAGACATATCATTCAACTATGTGAAGGGCAATTTTAGATACATATAAGTTTTTGAACATTTGGTGGGAAATATGGGTAGTAAAATTTTGCTGACGATTGTATATCAGTAGGAATCTTTGCTTGCAAGAATTTGCTAAAGATCTTGACAACTAATAGAGACCCTTCAGCAGTAAATCTGAACTTCCAGCATAGTAAAGCTTAGCTTGAAGTTAAAGAACACATCTTCTCTTTCTGCCAGTGCCCTACGTGACCTTTATTGGACACAAGTTGTCCTCTTTCAGTACACCCGATGTTGATAAGGATAAGAGAGCATCCTAAGACTCAGTAGAGTGGAAAGAATTTTTGCCTTTCTTATATCCTTATGCTTTTTCTTCTGTGTGCTTTCTCCTACTTTTCCCAGCTCTAGTCTTGGCTATTGTATCTTAGAGCAAAGAAATCTGAAACACATTCCGAACCTCCTAAATGTTAATAATGGTTGTTTTAGTGTAATTTGGATGCTTTTGGTCCACATAGACATGAAATGTAGCTCTGACTGTTCTGAGATTAATAAAGTCTGGGCGAGGAAAGG
The DNA here is from genome assembly GCA_013396755.1 of Sclerurus mexicanus. NCBI lineage: Eukaryota > Metazoa > Chordata > Aves > Passeriformes > Furnariidae > Sclerurus > Sclerurus mexicanus. The sequence goes on from VWZF01006903.1 coordinate 921,253, forward strand.
AAAAGTTCCAATGCTGCTAGAGTCTGAGCTTCCTCTATTGTCAGAAGGAGGCTGGTAATCCATCACCTGAAGGAAAAGAAGATATCAAAGTAAATAATTTTTGTAACTTACATTAAAAAGTCATAGCTTCAGCTTCAGTCATGAATTTGTGTACATTTTTTTTTTTGAGTTTCACATTTCAGGTGCAATGAAAATGCTAAACATTAATTTTAAATCTGGATATGTTAATGGATACCACAAAATCCTTCTTCCTGGCACTGACAAACAAGGACTTTTGTTTATTGTCAGGCAAAATGTGATATTTTCTCTTTAGAAGACCTACATTTTAAAGGGTTTGATTTCGTTACTTACGTGCTTGAGTCAGAATGTGTACTGACCCTTGGGAAGGGAAGTGTTTCACAGCAGTTGAAAGCCTCATTTGAAGAAGCAAATTAAGAGGTCTGATCATTTTTGCAGTGGGAGTGTTCTTGAAGTTCTCAGGTTGCAAACAAAGTGGTATTGGGTAGTGAAATTTCATCCCTGGAAATTATTAAAGTGTGAGCACTAGTGAAATAAAAAGTGAAACTCAGAGAGCAAATACTTACTTGCTATTACCTATCAAGAGTTATTCTAGGGTTCTTAAATGGAGCCCAGCAGGTGAGAACACCTTATGCGGAGTTAAAAAATTTTGCATTATGTTATACTATCATTAAGAAGTTGTATAGGAATAATGATCTAGACAAGTAATACAGAGAAAATTCTGGTAAGCTTTTCTCCTAAAGAAGCACTGAATTTTGCTACAGAGCCAGCAGTAGTGAAACCTATTCTTTCCTCTCTCCAGGATCATTGATGATATATTATTACAGTTTTCAGTCATAAATATGGGTCAAAAAACTCTATTTTTTTTTATCTTGCAATTTGTTTTTTTCTCCTTGAAGTTCTTACAGCCTAATGAGGCATCAGCACTGGAAATTCAAATCTGACAAGAGATGCTAAATAAACAAATACACAAATGACAAGGAGAAGATGAAAAAGAGGACATTTAAAATAGCAGAATTTTTGGTTAACTCTTTTGATGCCTTTAGTAGAATCTTTTATTCATAAAGAATAGAAAATTAATAGTAGTTCATGCCGAAGTGAATGATTGGAATGCCATCACAAGAAAACCCCTGAGGTTACAGGGGTGAAATCTTGATGCAGTTCAAGTTTTTTATGGAGGTTTTACTGTCCCTCTTCAAAGTGTTGGGACCTGGCCCAGTCTTGCCATCCGGTTCTTATTTCTTCAGTTACCACATTTTTATTTTTCAGTCCTTTGAATAAGTATTGATATGATTAGGCAGTTTATGTCGAGTCCAAAATTTGCTACAGAAGATTTCTATTGATTCATCATTACATGAATTCATCAATAGATCAAACTTAGTACAAGATATTTTTCAAATGCTTTTCCCCAGTATCTAATGAAACTGTACATTAAGCCTTGAACCGTCCATGCTGCTGCATCGCATCTGACTCAGGCAGCCTCCTGAACTCCACGGTGTGCTTTGGGGAAGTGCTGCGTGAGAGGGCCCAACCGGTGGTGACAGAATTCACAGCATATACAGCATACTCAATAGGGATGGTCAGCCCAGGAACACTGGCATCAATTAAAAGCACTTGCAGAGAGAAGTCTGCCAGCTGTCCACTACACTCGGCAAAGTTACTTCATCTTATTTTGATCAGTGCCCTAGAAAGTGTTACTTCTACGGGAGGTTTTCAGCTGTGGCAATGGAGCAGTAACTCGTAGTTCTGGGGATAAAATCCCTGACATTTACTGACAAAGTTCTGATGAAAGCTTACTTGGAGTTACCAGCAGTGACTTCAGTGCACTCCAGTAAAGAAATGGGGAAATACGAACTGGGGAATGAGACACTGAAGAGCAGCCCTGTGGAAAGGGACTTGGGGGTCCTGGTCTGTGGCAAGCGGAATATGAGTCAGCAATGCCCTGGCAGCCAGGAGGAACACTCCTGTCCTGGGGGCATCAGGCAAAGCATTGCCAGCCAGTTCAGGGAGCAGATTGTCTCTGCTCTGGGGCGGCCTCGCCTCGAGTGTTGTGGGCAGTTTCGGGCACTGCAATATGAGAAAGATATTAAACTATTAGAGAGTGTCCAAAGGAGAGCAACGAAGGTGGTGAAGAGCCTTGAGGGGAAGCGGTATGAGAAGCAGCTGAGGGCACTTGGTGTGTTCCACTGGAGAAGGGGAGACTGAGGGGAGACCTCCCTGCGGTTACAACTTCAGTGTGAGGGGAAGAGCAGGGGCAGGCACTGATCTCTGCTCTGTGGTGGCAGTGACAGGACCCCAGGGAATGGCCTGGAGTTGTGTCAGGGCAGGTTTGGGTTGGATATTAAGAAAAGGTTCTTCACCCCAGGGGGTGTCCTGTGCAGGGCCAGGGGTTGAACTTTCAGGATCCCTTTGGGTCCCTTCTGACTCAGGACATTCTATGATTCCATGACAATTATTATGAGGCCCCCCCTCTTTTCTAATGGAATACATACACCAGTAATATGCTCGGCTAAGCTCAGCACAAACGGAGGTGGGAAAGGAATGGAAGGGATTTATTTCACTTTCCAAAGTTTTAAGCTGCTTGGTGGACTTTTATTGTGATTTTAATTTATGCATTTATTGTAGCCAAGTCAAAGGCAGAACTGTATTGAAGCACCACCTCCAACTGTTTCCCAGTCTATCCCTCTGTATCATACAGGCATTATTGGTCATTTCAGAATAAAACTGTATTTCAGAGAAGAGAAAATGTTTTGATGTTTTCTAAATGCAGAGTTTTGAGTTCTCTCTCATTTCAAAAGAACATTTTGTTAAAAGTAGAGAAGCAGCAACATTTTAGAACAGGAACAAAATCTCTTGGTTTGAACAACTTCTGTCAGTTGACCTAAAATTGGATTTTGCATTATTTTAGAAAACTTTTTGTCAGAAAAAGCATCCTTAAGGAGAGACTGCTTTAAGTTGAAACTGTTTCATGCATTTTTTTAAACTTTTCCTCCAAACAAATAAAAGAAGCTCCATTATTAATTGAGCTCTAAGAAAAGGTATTTAAACACATTACATTTAAACATTCTTAAGTGGATGTATTTTAAGTTACCAAATATATAGCCTTTGAATTATACAATATGGCACTGCTAATTCAAATCAGTACTTATTTGGGAGTTTGTTTTTCAGTGTTCATAATTCAGGTCTTCGTAGTAAATGTATCTTGATGTTTTCTGCTGCTCTAGCACACAAATACATAAAATCAGGAATTTCAGTTAAAAAGCAGATTCTAGTTCAGGAAAGTACCTAAGTGTTCATTTAACTGAAAATGAACAGAGATATCATCAGAAACAGGACCGAGAGATAACTAACTCCGAACTAATCATGATTAATTAAGAGCTTTGCTGGATCAAGGGCATGGCTGGCAGTTCTGGTGTGGCTCAGGCAGGAATACATTTCTTCTGTGTGCTTTGTGGTGCAGGCAGTCACAAGAAATGAGTTAGAGTGAGATTTCCATTGTGTGACTCATACCACAGTTGTTTCTTAATAGCGTGATTCACACCCGTGAAAACATTGGGTAATGAAAAGCTGTCCACTTTGTGAAATCACAAATTGGACAGCCTTTTTGTTTGGTTTGTTTTTTATTTTATCTTCACTTCAACAACCAGCTCTCAGTGTTTGAAGACAGCTCACAGATTTTTCTACTGTGCCTTGCATAAATATGCAAATATCTGTTCTAAATGGTCTCTACACTTTGTTGCTGATTTTGAGAGCCCCTTTGGCCTCTTCTTTACTAGTTCCTCTAAAATGTCTCTGGTGGTTGGCTTCTGCTTGCCTTCTGTTAGCACTGCTCCCTTGGGCTTGACTGGGTCTGTAACTGAAGGGCTGGAGTGCAGAGCCAGAGGTCCTGCCATTAAAAGAGGAAAAAAAGAGCCATACTGGAAAAAAGAATTTGGGAGAACTCTGCTTGTTGCTTCCACTGCCATCAGAAAAGCTGGAAGGGTGATTGCAGCTGCTGTTTCTGAGAGCAGCGTATTCCAAGTCCCTCCGTTGTCCCTCCCTGACAACAGTGACACAGGCAAAGCAGGCTTTGGTGTCGCTGCCACTTCACTGCAGTCTGCTGCTCTCCTCGTGGACGTGGCTGAGGCGCTGAACTCCCTGTACCACCCCACCAGTTACTTATTGCACTGGCCACGGCTTGCTGACTGACAGTCTTGGATGGAGCAGCTCTTAGCTGTGGTAAACAAGGGAAATCTACAGTACTCTGGCCTTCTCCAAACTTACCAGCTGGGTTTCTTCTGTAATCAACAGAAAGGCACCCTCAAAGAGTGATTCATTAGACCTGTCTTTAGTTGGATAAGTTATTCTGGAGCTGTACATCTATTTCTATTGACTTGGCTTTCTAGTGACCTGCTTGGATGATGCACCTGATTATACATAACTAAAGTTAGCTAAAGCTCTTAGAAGTGCACAAGAAGGAAATACTTCAATTTTTCTAATGCTGGGAAAAATTGTTGTTGAAAATAGAATGTTACTCATTACCACATTTAGCCTTATTACCTAAATGAAAAGTCTTTAGGTGATGCTGCGTGCTGTACACATCTCTGTAAGGGACTGTGACTTAGCCACCCAATGACATGGGATATTCTTGTTGACAGTAATGGTCATTTCATGAAAATTGCTTAAAAAAAGCCAAGTACTGGAATCACAGTATCTTAGACACTAAATAGGACTTCATGAAATGCATAAAACCCCCGCAATTATGCTTCAGAAAATATCCTTGGCTTTAGAAGAGGTTTAATATTGAGTCTTTAGTGATATTTTCCTGACTAGTCTTTTGAAAAGTTCCCCCTTGCTGTTAAGTGAAGAGGCATTATTTTCTGTGAACTAAAGAACTGGGCAGTTAAGACCAAAGGCATTTACACTGTCATTCAAGCTAAATGCCATTTGTTATTATAAAGCAAGTGTTTATGGGTCAAAAATCAGCACTTAAATATAACTACTGTTAGAGGCTTTTGGAAGGAGAGGTGGAAGACTTAAGGAAATAACACACACAAAAAGACAAAGCAAAAGAAAAAAAAACTTGAAGAAGCCTAAACATTTGCACTAGTAGATATAAGTGTTATTCTCCATGTGTCCAACAGTGACTATTTTCCAGAATACTGTGCTAACAACAGTAGAGGCCGGGGTTGGTATTCCTGGCATGATGGTGTTAATAGGAGATGACTTTCAGCAATAGAACCAGAAGGTTATTCAGTTTGGGGTGTTTACTTTTACTGTCTCAGCATTGACTGGACAGAGAGGAATAACCGAAATAGTGTTTGAAGTAATTTTTAAATGTACACTGCGCCTTTTGGAATCAATGAGCTTGGTCCAGCTCTCTTTGTGAACTGCAAAGATCTGAATACCAGAGCACGGAGTTGCAGTGCTGGAGGGCCACAGAAAATGCTGAACAAAGACGATTATAGACTGGATTTCAGTTTTGTCTGTAAAACAGATAATCCATGGGTCCCCCCTAGTCCTATCAAGGTGCTTTCATACCAAGACTCGGCTTAGCTTTTCCTTGTATGGCTTACAAATAGTTAAAATGTAGATATTTACTCACAGGAACTGACCTGATATAATTTCAGACAGCAAAAATTGTATTATCACTAGACACGTGCTAAGTGATCAGTATTGACCTAGACTGACTGTGATCAGAGTCGGGTGTGAAGAGGTCAATACGTTACAGAAATTTTTATCAGGTTGTTTTTCTGACACCATTTTCACAAGAGGAATGAAGTCGCATTTTGTCAAAATATTAAAAGCATGAAGTATATTCCTGTACTTTATTTGTTCTTCCTTTTCTTATCCAAACGAGAATTGTATTCAGTGAGACACAAATTTTTTCTGCCAAAATTCATGTCAGAGAATTTTTTTGTTAACAATAAATACAGAGATTTGGAGAAAAGAAAGAACTCAAGGAACGTTTTTATTTCAAGATCTTAATGTTAGACTACAGAGAGCCACTTTCTGCTCACCTTTTATTGTTTATCAGATAATTTTCAATTTTTGGTCTCAAACTCAAGATACTGTTGTGTGTTATTTTTTGTCTTTCCTCTGGTTATGTGAGAGACATGCAGGTACATTTCTCAGCAGTTAGGACTTTCTTCTTATCTTTCTCTACATTCTCTAAATGAGATAAAAGTCTGTGCTGCAGAAACAGATTTACAGTTTGAGTTTTGGGGTTATCTTTCCCTACACCTTCTTAAAGAGAAAAAAGAAAACCCTCTGTTGTCACAGCAATTAACAGAAAGTAGTAGAGCTATAAAATGTTAAACAGAACACTTTATATAAAACACTATCATACAGAAACATCAGAGTGCTGCTGTTCATTCTTGACACTACTACAGACATTACCCTACAGTATCTATGTGCTTAGTCTCAAATTTGTTGTAATGGTGGAGTGGAGTAGAAGCAAAAATCAGAGATATTCACATAACAAAGAGGAACTGAAGACTCTTTAGAGAAAAAATTAGTAAATGACTTCTTAATACTAGGATGTAACTTGGGATGTATTTTTCTCTCATAAAGGAACCCAAGGGAATGGCCTAATGTTGTGTCAGGGGAGGTTTAGGTTGGATCTTAGAGAAAGGTTGTTCTCCCAGAGGGTGATTGGGCACTGGAACAGGCTCCCCAGGGCAGTGGCCACAGCACCAAGCCTGGCAGAGCTCAAGAAGTATTTGGGTGACACTCTCAGGCCCATGGTGTGACTCTGGGGGATGGTCCTGTGCTGGGCTTGATGATCCTTGTGGGTCCCTTCCAACTCAGCATGTCCTGTGGTTCTGTAAGTGTGTATGAATGTGTGTGTGTATATATATGTATGCATATATATGTAAAGAGCTGATTTCTGTATTCATTTATATTTCTGAGTAATCATGCTCCAGATTTGCCATGGTCTTGCAATTGCAGTAATGCATCAGTTTCAAAGCATCAGCCATGGAGGTGGCAAATATTAACCTTTTCGTAAGGTATAGGCGTTCATAGACCTATTCAAAAGTAGCAGACCAACAAGTCGGAGTGGTTACCTTAACAGAGAAGGTGTCATTTATTTTTTGTCCGCTTCCAGATGATTCACTCAAACAAAAAAATGTGCAGGTTTTCAGCACTATTTTTTTAGACCTATTTCAAAATTGAGCTGTTAGTGATTCCAGTGAGTTCTGCCATTATATCCTGCATCAAACCTTCCTGCTCATCTCGTCACTTTTAGATATCAGACACTACCTTTGTGTACACAGTTAATTGTGGGATACTTGATTTTCTTTAAAGCACATCGGCAAGTGCTGGAGAGAATGCAAGCTTTGGATCAGCTTTGGAGTCATTCAAGTGTGAATTGGCTATGCTGCCAAGTCTGCAGGGGAACACAAAAGGTCTGTTTTCATTTCCTGCCATGAGTAAATTCTCAGGGAATTTGTGTGCTCCTGTTGGCAAAGAGAGACTTGTTCAGATTGCATTTCAATATATAAAAGTCTACCTCCAGAAGATTTTTCAGGCGTCCTTGATTTTTCTCTGAGGTCTTTCTTTTCAGTAATAACCAGCAACCTTTTCATGACAGTAATGTTTTAGCACCAGATTTGAGTGTTGTGTCTTTGGAAGATTTTTTATTTACACGTATCGGCTCTTATTCTGAAAATGTCTTTGTACATATGTAGCTTTAAATGAATGCTCTTGAAGGAGCTGCTGTTGGAACATCCAGAACAGAAAACACCCAAACCCCACGGAAAGAAAAGACTGCAAATTAATTTCTGAATACAAACATTGTAGCTGAGGACACTCACAGGAAGATTTCATACTGAAAATGTGCTCCAAAATTAAGCTGTCTTTCAAAATTAAGTGTTTGGACTTGATGATCTTAAAGGTCTTTACCAGGTTTAATGATCCTACAGCATCTGGGTAAATGCTGAGGAGTACTTTGGAAGGGGGAGGGAGGGGTAAAGAAACAATACTGCCATCCCTTAACAGGCTTTTTCACCTGTTGTTTCTAATTGTTGCAAATGTCATGGCTTGAGTCGGTTACTTGTTAAAGGCAAGACATTTTATTAAACGTAATGCATTTGACCAAGATGTTATTAGGAATGTGCTTTAGGTACAGGATGGAAATTCTAATCAGAGACAGGCAGAGCACTTACCTCTTTCAGGTCAAAGCTGGTAGTTTTCAGAGGTAAGGCAGAAGACAGACCTGCCTTTCTGTTGGTTGTTCGGTGGTGCTTGTCTTAGTCAAGTCTGGGGAAGAGAGCGATGAGAAACGTCAAAGGGTGTTCTCAATTTTTTGCTTGGATATCACCACCATATGTGTGCAATGAGAGTAAGTGAATACATGAATACTCGTGTTGTGGCTTTTGCCCTTCTGTAGCCTCCAGATATACTGAAGGATCATTGTGTTAACTGCTGCATTGGAAACCGTTCTTTCCCCCAAGGGATCTAAAGGCTTGACAAATTAGTGTGAAAATATGGAGTATATGAGGGAGAACAAAACAAATATTAGAGCTAGTTAGAAAATGATCATAAATGTTTAATGCTTCAAATAAACAATTTTATTTTGAGAAAAAAACACAGTACCAGCTGTTGTGGCTCTTGTACAACTCTCGCTCTCTGCTTCCACCCCCTCCTGGTTTTTTAGGGCACAGGTGAGGAAAGAATGCTAAAGCAAAACTGAGAAAAGTAATATTTTTCCACTGTGAAAGGAAATAGAAGAATGCGGGGGATTGGAGTTACAATTTCAACCTTTTATAGAATTTTGTAGATAAACAATATGTTTGGACAAAAATGTGAGCTGTATCTTGCCATTTAAGATAAAACCGTATTTATTTCAATTTTAATGCACACTGATACACACATTTGTAAAGGACGAGTAAGCAAAATAAATGTCAACTTCCCTGTTACGGGTTTGCTGTTGGAAGTTTGTCATTGGTATTATGATGGAAGAGTTAGAAAGGATTTGGAGGATTATAAGATCTTGGTTTTAGCTTTACAAAATATGTGTGTGTCATACATTTAGATGTAAATGAGAAAATTCTGCTGTGTGACAGAAGGAGAAAATTGTGTTGGTGCTTTCTGTTTTGAAGAGCCATTTGATTTATCATATTTACTGCAGTATATTGTTTCAGCTAATACCATACCTACTTAAAAAGGTATAAAGTCCTTTCAAATTTCTTTACAATGCTTGTGGTCAGCCTTGCATGAAATGGCCATTTGTTCTTCCCATATTAAAGCTTGTGCTTTCATGTAGTTCTGAGAATTTCCTATTACTGTAAATTAATTTCACTTCATTAAGTGGTTGGGTCACAGGCAAAGGGATAATAGCAGTGAGAGACACAGGAGATTACTAGTTTGAATAATCGTAAATTGGCACCCACCGCTTTCTCTCTAATACTGGAAAGAAGCTGCTGGCTGTCAAAACCATCTGATTAATCAAAAAAGCCTATGAATGTGAACTTTAAAGTTAGACGAGATAAAATTATTATCTATGCGAACGATATTTTAGTGTGTGGAACAATGGATTCTAGTCCCTGTGGGAGACAGCGACACAATGGTAAAGATTCAGTTTTCTGTGTTACTTTGTTATTATTTCAGGTCACTTGTGATTATTCAAAGTCATCGACTCAGCAGTCGTACATTATGTGTAGAGGGCTCAGTTGTGAAGAGATGACTCCAGAGCATGGAGAGTTTATTATTTAGATATTAATTTGTCCTCTCATGTAAATTGTTATTTCTTCTCTCAGGATGATTATGGTAAGATCTAAGAAAAAGAGAAAACTGTTGCTTTTTTCACATTCTTTTTTATAAGCCTGCCCCAATGCTTGTTGAAAACAACTGAAGAGAAACCTACTAATTTCAGTAGATTTCTGATCAAAGCACTTATACCTAAAGAAAGCTGAGAGGAATAATTTTCCCAGGCTCCACCTCCCCTTATACTGAATAGAAAGAATGAAGTAGCACTGGAAAACATCCTCAGTGCAGGTGTTTCAGAAAGGGCTGTAAAACTGCGCTTTGAGGAGCAAACTGGAAACAACATGGTCAGAGAGGCTGCGTGTAGGGTAGAGCAGCTACAGGGAGCTGCAGACAAGTTAGCCAGGCCCTTCAGAGCTGTTGGAATAGGGGTGGATGTTCCTTCAGCATTTCCTCTGAACCCTTACACAGGGTATTCCTGCTGCTCTCTTCCCAGCCATCCCCACTGCCACCTCCCTCTCTGTTTAAACAAGGGTGCAGATTTCAATTATTGCTCTTTCTTCACCAAATGCGATTCCTGATATCAAGTCTGTCTCCTCAGCCTTGAGTTGTATATGGCACAAAGAATGTCAGCATTGCAGTCCTGTCTGGGGGAGAGAGGGAAGGTGTATATCTATGATGGCCCTTCTGGAAGCACTCTGGTGGTGGCAACACATTGTCAGCTCTGTCAGAAGGTGAAGGTTGAGGAGAAGCTGCCAGGTCTATCTTTGCTCTGAGAAAACCACATGGTGTTCACTGTGTGCTTTTGACACACTCAGATGGAAGGAGTGGTGATGCTTTGTTCTGATTTTCTCCTTGTGCCCATGCTTGTTATTTAGATTACTCAGTAAGAAAAGCTTGTTGTAAAGATTGATCAGTAATTTATCACTGTTTCTATCTTATTCAGACCGTACCTGATGTATATCATGTAACTAAGGGTGGCATAATTACTTAGATAAAGGATAATTCTACAAACATTTATGTATGTAAATTCAAGAGGAAAATTTGCATCAGCCCAATTAGTCATACATTTTAAATCCTATTGATTCAAAAAGTATGGTACTGAAAATTTAAAGCCATTTTTGATTTGCTGTCACTTTACTTAAAACATTGAAGGAACTTTGATTTCTGCATCAGACAGATGCTTGTAATGTTTTATTTTTTATTTTACTTTCTTTTCCTAGGCTCCTCATTTTCTGTGGTAATAATTCAAGCAGTGATAAAAACAAGACATCTCAGTTTATTTCGGTTATTACTGCAATTATTCATTTGAGACAGGTTTTGAGCCTTCCCTGGCAATTGGATAGAATAATAAAAGCTTAAGATTGTATATAGTGGTTTCCCAAGGTGCACAGGCATGTAGCTCAAAAGTAGGAATTGAGAAACCATTTGTATATTGAGCATTTAATGATCAGTTACTAAGTGAATGAGAAAGTTCAAGTTTTGTTAATTACTGATGCTTAGTAGTTAGAGAGCAGGATTCAGGCCCATGTGAAGCCTGGGAAAGTTGTATGGTGTCCTAGTTGTTTTTAAAAAATTATAGGAATAAATGTCTAAAAATCCATGCTGAGGTTATGCTTTTGGGCTGCTCTTAATCCACCATGGGTTATAGCAGTGGCATTTCAAATGAGAACTGTATAAGAACACCAGATAGTCGTTTTGGTTGTTTCTTGTGGTTGCTGTTTCAGTGGTTTTGAACCAGTATAATTTTTCAGACCAATCAATGGCACTTGATTGAATTAAAGGTGTACCCTGTGGCAGAGGGTATTTGAAGAGTGTGTGTGCATGTAGGCATAGCTTTTACACAAATAAGGATCTGTAGTTAGGCTGAATGAGAACTGCGAATTGCAATGGCTGTTTATTCCTGTTTACTGAGGCCAAGAAAAGAAATGTCCTTCCCATTTTTGACCTGGACAGGTAGATAGGGTAGAAAATAATTTTGCTTGAAAGCTGATGAAGGCTAGTTCTGCTTCTTCCTTTTGCACAGTGCGGTTTCAGGTGGTGTAAAGTCACGTCTGAACACAAGAGAGGGTGAGAGCTGGTGAATCTGGTCAGTGGCTCCATCCCAAAACAGAGGCAGAGGTCTCTGAGCATGAAGGCTCAAGTACAAGAAAAACAGGTCTTGGAGTAACCAAAACTGAATAAATAAAAGTTTATGTTGGAAATTAGTGTGTCTGAGAATACCCTACAAAGCCTAATATACCTTGTTTAGCCAAGGCAACAAGACACATGGCTCAAAATTGCAGGTTATGTTTCACCTAAAAAGAGCAGGAGAACCAGTGGTGTAGGGTTTTCACACAGCTGCGGCACACTCTTCAATCTTTCTGGGGAGACAAGGGAATAAAGGTGGTAGAGAGGAAGAGTTTTATGTTTGTAGAGGTTTATCTACGGCTGAGTGCAAACAGTTCCATATGTCTCCGGGTTTGGAACAGAGTAAATAGCTGGTGAGGGTTCCAGAATAAAGACTGACTCTGTACTTGTAATTAATTTGGGAAATAAATCTTTCTCTGGAGTAGGGAGCATGGAGTAGCAAAGGGAGAGCAAAGTAATGGTATAGGAGTGTGCTGCAGTCTTCTTGCTTGACGGATAGTTTTTCTGTTTCAGCTGTGCAGCACAGACAGGTGAGTAATGTCTTGTGCTTGTTGAGAGGGACAGGAAGGAGTCAGCTGACAGAGAGACAGCCAAGACACAGAATTTAGAGAGAATTGCTGAATAGACTTAATGAAAAGAAACAGGGAACAGCGGGAGGTGAGGGAAGGTGATGTCTGAGCATGGTACAAGGCTGCTGTGAGAGACAATTTGCACAGAGCTCAGCTGTGTGGTATCTCATCTGACACAGCCAGCTGAAGTGGTGAAATGTGCTCTCAAAGGCAAGGCAGTAGTAAATCTAGCAGGGGAAATGGCTTCTTGCCACTCATCCCAGAAGTGTCGCCCTGGATGGGAAAAGCACCTCTCTCCCAGAAGCCAGTAAATGATAGAAGAATGTACGTACTCAAACAGTTTCAAAAGGTCCCTCCTCCTCGGTTTTCTTTTTCCTAAAGTCACAGAGGGGAATGAATGCATGACATACAGGTGAAACAGACTATGTGCCTTGATAATTTACATTGGACTTCCAGGTAAATGCATACTTTGACCAATAACTCTTACTTCGATATAGCCAAACTTTAAACTCAATGACCAAAACACATGCAAATGTTTTTACTTGTTAGTGTAGCTGCTGGTACAGTCCTGCTGTTCTCTATGATGCCGATCCCTGAACAGTTGCAACAGTGGTTTGCCTACCTGCATCAGTCCTAGATCTGCAACATTTTATGCGTGTATATGTGTATATATCCATCAAAATGCACATATATACTATGGAGTTACTTAATCCTGTACAGCAAACTTGAGAAAATTTGCTCATATTTTCCCAGGAATATTATCATAAATCCAGGAGTCAATTTTTCTGAGTCCCCATTCAGTGTGATGAGAACTCAGCTTTGTTTAAAATACCCTTTATGCTTGGAGCATACCCTTTGTGCTTTGGATGTTGCTGCTTTCTCCCCTCCTTTTTCCTTTTTTCTGTTTTTTGTTCCCGTCTCCAGACAGCTGTGTGGGGGTGTGTGTGTATTTTTGTGTGTGTGTGTATACATATATATATACACACATGGGGGTATGTCCACACAAATGTGCACATACACAAATGTGTGTATATCTACCCAGGGAAGGAGTAGATATGAATTATGGATTGACAGTTCTGGCTGTGAGCTTCAGATTCATGAAGGAGAAATCCTTCTGCCACCTTCCAGCATTCAGTTAATAAACAATCAAACCACAGGCTTAGGAGCAGCTGCGGGCGTGATGCAGTAGGCTAGAATTTGCAAGTGCAAACTTGCAGTGATAGTCTTATAAGCTAAGGTTTTGTTTTCAGTTTGAATGTTGTAATCCAGGAGTACGCACCTTTAAAGTACTTTCTAAGCAGGCATACCAGGAGAGACAATGGTAAGAATGTGTTTCTGGTGAGGGCCTCTGGGACACTCTGAGAGTGTATATCCAAGTGTGTGCTTCCTTTTCCCTCCTCTGGAGCAGAAAAGCAGCAGGTTTAGTACATCCTGTGCTGTCACAAACTCGTCTATTGAAGGCCAGGAAGAATCCAGATTTTTAAAGCAAGGATAGTGTTGAAGGTCTTGAACGAGGAGGAGTGACTTGATCTTGTTCTGTCATGTGTTGTGGGTGATGCTTGTCATGCACTTGATCTCTGCCTTAATTTCCAACTGCAAAAAAGGTCTCATCATACTGGTTGTGGTTCTTTTTCTATTCTTTTCTATTGAAAACTCTTTCTATATCATCTTGGGTTTCACCAGTGGAAGTGGTACCAGCCTGATTTGAACACCCCTCCCAGAGCTCTGTCGTACTTTCATTAAGAAAGCAGAGCCTCAGATTTTTTGCTTAGCTCTGCTGTGTATTTGTTTGTAATAGAAATTTTAAAGCACTGTTAACGGAGTTACTTTACTAAAACGTATGGACAAACTGGCTCTTAATAGTCTTCTAAATCCATCAGTTTCATAGGATTTGAAGCAATATTTGAGAGACAGAAGACTCCTGCGGATGAAATCTTGCACCCCTTGACTTAAATGGGGCTGATATTCACATCATATTACTTTATTAAGTTTTGATTCATATTTATTTTTGTGCAAGTTCTTCAGAGCTGAAGTAATCAGTCTTCCTTTCTTATCCCCAAATTCAGAATATAGCAATTCAGCTACATAAATAAACAGACTTTGAAAAATGAGCTCCTTTTCTTTGGCAGTCAAGCTTTAGTAAATAATAAAGATTATGGTAGACAATCCTTATCACAATGGTAAAGGATTACTGCTTTTGTACTTAATGCTTTAAAAAATTAGAACACCTTAATCTTTTGAAAACAATTTGGGTTTGGAAAAACAAATTGCATTTAAGCTGACAAGATGCTTGCCAAGTTCCAGGAGATGCAATTTACAGCATCTGAGATATTAAACCTTGAATGCCTGAGCTCCTAATAGAAACAGGGCCTCAATATTAACTCTTTCAGCTCTGCTGTGGTCTCTAACACATAAAGTGCTTATTTTTGTGCCTTTTTCCTAAGGCTGCTGCTGGGTTTCTGTATTGTGTCAGGGGTACAAGATAGGAAATGAACTCCTGGACTGCTTGTTGCTGTCCCCTGAGAACAGAGGCCATCACAATGAATAAATATATATTCCATAAACACTCATGTAGTCTCCTGAAATGGAACTGTGTATTTTGGCCTGCCACTGTTGTTGTGAGGTGAATATAGAATCTCCCCACAATACTTAGAAACCTCGTTCTGTTCTTGGCTAGGATATATCCGTGATCCTACTAGTATCCGTATGTCTTTGTGCTAGCTCGGCCGTGTGGGTTTAGCAGTTGGGATGCCTTCTTTGTATCCTTCCGAGGTGCTTAACACAGTACTGGAAATACAGCAAGCACATTGTCTTATGGTTCTGCTACTAAACTATCCCAGCTTAAACTCTACTCTCAACTGATATGTATATACATATATGAATATATATATTAGGGTCTAATTGTTCATGGGTGTACAAATTGCTGGATCACAGACAATGAATCTGTAATAACATCTCTGGTGTTTTGCAATTTGATGAAGTTTCAAATAATAGATATTTAATTTCTTTTGTTTGGTTTGGATTTTTTTTGTTATCTGAGTGCATGACCTTATTTTTCATAGTAGTGAATTTCAGCAAAATTATCTGGTTTCAGAATTCATCATCTTTTTGAATGCTCTATAAATGCCTCTATATTTATCATACTTCCTAGTTTTCTATCAAAGTTACTTCCTTTACTAGTATTTCTGAGATTCATTGCTGATAATATTAAATAAGCAACTAAAGCTCTCAAGTTCCAAAGGGAGTAACTGCTGAGTAAATAGGATAACTGAAAAGCTCCAAAGGCAGAGGAAATTTGAAATTTTGAATTTCTTTAAGGTCCTCTGTTGTGAAGCTATGAACCTTGACTGTACTTAGCTTCATTTAACTAATGATTGCACTTCCTTACAAGATCTATTTTTACTATTTTTTTGCTCTGGCTCTGAGATTTTAAGATTTATTAAATGCACACCACCCTTACAGAACTTTTTAATAGGCAGGGGTTATTCTTCTGTATTCAATGTTGACTGCAGTGCTGCTGTCCAAAGAAGTCTTTCTTTCCGTTGTTACACTTCCCTCACATTACAGAGACTCAGTCTGCTTTACCATGATATCCCTGTTTATTTCTTTGTTGGCTGTTATGTTACTATGTAAGTATCATCCCCTTTCTGACTATAATGTCATCATATTTGTATTCTTCTTATTGCAGTTTTTGCATCTTGCACTCTCTGGACACGGCTGTTAGTCTATCCTCATTAAAAAATTTGTGTAGTCTCACAAATTAAAGGTAGCTTTAGAGACTGTGAGCCCTGTGTGCTTTTTAATATTTAATTTTCTTTTAGTAGTTTCAGAATCCCTCAAGGCCAGCACTGAAAGTCTTATTTGAAAGAATCACCAACAAAATGTTCATTTTCATGAAAATACTTTTCAGCGGTTACATTGACTGACCATTTCATCCGTCTGTCTTTCTTCATTAGCTGCACCCTGCTTTAAATTGCACTGTACATCTATGTCACCTATATATAAATATTACTTTATCCAGAAGTAACTTTACAACGACACCTGACCTAAGTGAAGAAAAGCTTTTTCTTTTTCTTTGTTCTTTATTATTTCTTTTCTGCCTCAAAAGCTGTATTTCTTGTCCTAGCTTGCTGACCTCTTCCTTCTGTGCTTTCTGATGACACACCAGTCAATTTGTCCCTCATGCAGTTCCTGGGATTGTGTGAATCTCCAATCTTCTCAGTTTTATTTTTCTTCAGCTCGTTTGTGGTTACATCCTACCTCTCCTGTCCCCTTTCCCATCTTCCTCAGTTATGTTTTTTAATCTTCTCTGTCTTGTCCTCCTCACCCATAGGTCTCAGCCCTTGGATTTTACCTTCCTCTGTGCTTGCTGAGTCCTTCTGGTCTCTTTATTTGCCCCTCTCTTTGCTCTATGCAGCATCTTTGTTTCTCGTTGCAGCTGTCCTGCCCTGTTAACAACCCTTTTTCTTGTAACACTTGATCCCTCCTCTGTCTTGTCTCTGTGCCTGGATGCTCCAGGACTTTCTGTGTGCAGATATTTACAACTCACATAATGTCAATTAATATTTTTGTTATTTTTTCCTGTGTGTTAAAATCTGAATTTCTCCCATGTCTCCAGATGCAACTCTAGTCCTTAGTTCTTTTCTTCCATGCTTTCTATCAGGTGATAGCATTAAAATTTCATCAGGTAACACATTCGTATAAGGATCTGGTTTTATTCATTTTTTTCAGCTAGACATTTCTTGTCAGATTCTTCCGATTTTTCTGTAAAAGCAGATGTAACCCTGATTTAAAAATACTGTCCATTATGATGTCCTGTTTTTTTCCTCCTTTATCATTACATTTGCACAAACATTACACCTCAAACTGCCATTTTGATACCCTCTGCTTATTGGCTTTCCAAGACACTGTATTTTTACATTTCTTAGGTAAAACCCTTTTTTTCTTTAGTTTTGCATTTAAGTGCTGCTCGACCATAGCCAGATCCCTGTATTATGTGCTCAAATGCATGGCCTTTGTCTCGCTCGTAAGCTCAGTGTGCCTGAGTAGATTCTGCAACCAGGGAAATTTCACCACACCACAGACTTTATGTATAAAGCTCCCATCAATTAATAGACTTGATTCTCATTTCCATCTCCCATAGATTTTCCTTCAAGGAGGATGGATTTCATGCCAAATTTCGTGTTCTGCACTGTTTGTTGTATTGTTACACAACAGGTTGCTGTCACTTTATCTTCAGGAAAAGAAATTAACGCTTGATGGATGCTTTTATGTATTAGCTTGAAATCTGAATCCATTGTAATGGGATAAACATTAAAAGAATTTTTGTTTTCTGGTCGCAGTTTGTCACAAACTTAATTGTTAAATTAAAACTGTGTCCATTCCATAATATTTGGGGACTGTTTTTCTCCTCTAAGCAGATCACTAGAGTTTTAAAACGTAGACTGATGGTCCTCTATATCATTATCCTGTGTAAATGATATACCATGTAGCATACTTTATTTTTTCTTGGTGAGGTGTAGGCTAATTTAATTAGATGTGATAGAAATTTCCCTTGTGAATCCTTTCGTACCTACGTGGATGGAATGATAGAAATCAGGGCCAAGGGTAATACATCACCATCCAGGCGAGCTCAGAGTTTGAAACTGAAAGCCTCTTAGTTTCACTTTTTTGTGCTTTGGATTTGTGGGGAAACTCAGGTACATGAAAATTCTAACACAAATCTGGGGTTTGTCTAAATTCTACCTCAGAAACAATGGGGAAAAAAAATCAGAGAACTCCAAATGCTAGAAATTATTTAGTTTGAGGAACAGAATCCGTGCGTAGTCTGTAATGAATGCAGGTCTCCCTTGAGTCATAAGATAAGCTGTTCCTCCAGACAGCGTAGAAAGGTTCATTCTCAAAAACCCATTTGTCTAAAACTTTGCAAACACTGTGTGAGCTTCTGTTAGTTAGATGAAGTAGAAAATGTTTCAAAGGATCAAATAGGTTTTGGGTGGTTTGTTTTTTTTCTTAATTAGTAACTTGCCATGCTTTTCTGAGTAATTGTGTGCAAGCCTTTGGGAAAAATAAGTACATTTTCCAGTCAAATCTTTTTATTCCCCATTACAATAATATTTTTAATATCCTTCTTGCTGCCAAAGGTAAAGCTGATACAGACAGAGTAATGAGATCACCGTGAGGGTTCCAGTGCATATCTGCGAGCTTTGAGAAGGAATAGGTGCAAAATGTAATGGGATTGAACCCAAATGCTGAATATTTGAAGAAAACTCTGTGAACAAGAAGTAAATTTGTTTGTGCCTGCTTCCCCCCAGCACGAGCTGTACAGGTGAGCTGTGCTGGGTGCCTGCTGCCTCTGCACAGCCTTCGTTAGCCGTGAGACTTTGCACAGAGTCATTAAGGCTGTGGACATCCTGAGGGGAGTTAGCCCTTCCATTGCCACCGTTGCTGCCCTCCATGGATTTCCTTCCTCCTAAAGCAGCATCAAAGAGCTCCCACCTGGCAAATACACGGCAGGCAAGTATGCTCCAGCAGTGTAAGGAACAGCAAATACGCTTTACTCTTGGCAAAGCTGGTCAGGCTTGTGGTTTGAGATGGCCAAGGTGATCTTTAGGGGGTTCTTTAATGCTCACACAGCCCTTGGCACTATTTGTGCATGTAAAGTGCCCTGTGACTGACAACAAAGTCCTCAGACCTGTATGGATTTTGCTTTATTTATGTCTTCAGTTTGCAATTTAAAGTAAGAGTTCTGTAGGCAGAAAAGGACTGGTTTGAAAGGGGTTATGTTTCAGGCTGACTGGTGTCATCTTTCCTTTAAAACTAGGCATAATTTTTTAAAAAATTTGAGAGGAGATAGCATGTATGTGAATGGATAAAAAGATGGGTATTGGATGGGGTAAGCTTTGATATTGATACACCTTTCCAAGTTCAAAGAGTTTAAAAACTCATAACTTACGTGAAATAGCAATCTTGCAGTGGGATGGCAGCTTTGTCCTAGAGGCAATGAATCAGTGTTAAAACGGTAAGTTCCTCAAAAGCAGTGTGGTCTCTTCACCCTATAGCTGGTTCTTTCAGTTCAGAGTTTGTGACAGATGATTCTGGGAGCTCCAACTATCATGCTGTCAAGATAAAGCTTATGTGTTTTGATAGGGGAAATTAGGAATGTGTAAGTTGTGTGCACGATGGAAAGATAAGAAGTTTGCATCTTCCTTTAATGACATAGTTACCATCTGCTGTTTATACCTCCAAAAAAATTAGACTTTGGAAAACTCTGTGCAAACTCTATAAAGGTTTGTTCTGAGTAGGGCTGAGAAAGCACAGTGTGTGAGACTCGTGGGATACCCTGAAACATATTGTGTCCTGAGTGTGGAAAGGCTGCTCACTGTGAGAATAGGAAGCGGCTGTCCATGCTGAAAATAGCTTTATCTATCCAGGGTCTATGCCTAGAAAAGCATTTTCAACCTTCACACCAATGTCTAGTCATTCCCCTGCACGCATTACAAACAGAAGACTTAAACTGCTAAATTGTTTCAGTGGCAATTTTTTCTCTTAATGGGAGACCAGAGGAGAACCAAAAAACCCAAGCTCCAAGTGCTGGCTGGTTCTGATGAATTTTAATTTATTCTCTGGAGTTTGGCTCTTTCAGGTGTACATTTCTTAACAAAGCATTACAAGAATTGTCCCTAAAAAGCTGAGGCTATTTAATAGAACGTAGATGTACAAACCTGGTATTTTCATGAAGAAATTCAGTGTTGAAGGAAGCAAAATTTAGCTGTTCTTTTCAAAGATTTCATTGGATCTTCAGATTCAGCTCAGTATGTGGCTATAGTAACAGTACTTCTGAGAGGTTTTGTTCTTCAGTTAACATTAGATTTATGTCTTTACGGAAATGTTGCTTTCTGACAGCTGTGCAATTATCCAGTGTCACTACTGTGCCATGCAGTTAAATGGTCAGCAGTTACCATGTTTATAAACAGTGTGTGACATTTGAGCTTTGAAAAGCAAATTCCTTCCGAATGCTTTTGGAAGAGTTCCACATACGGTGTTTTTATGCCTCATTCAGTGGAATATGCGCTAAATGGAATGGCAACAGAGATTGACTGTAATAAGCATTACGTATAAAATGGGAATCGGATTAAACCGAAATCCCAATGCATTCCATTGAAATGATTAAGGCTAGAACAATAGGCAGCGCCACATATATTACAGTAGTTAGTCAAGAACATCACAGCTGTGTAGCCAGGAGAAGCTGCAGTGTGTAGTTCCTCTTCTCCTATCTTCCCGGTACTTTCTTCATCTCCAATATTTCCCTTGATTAACATTAATCTTTCATGAAGGTTTTTTTTGGTGTAGGTTTTTTTTCTGATCCCCTATTACCAAGTAACAGGCAACCAGTGCAGTGCAAGCTTCAAAATGCATTATTAGTATTTTTTGTTTGAGTTGTTATCAAATCTTGTACAAAATGTCGGGTACACCTAATTAGCATTCATCAGCTCTAGGGGTGTGTGCTAAAACCTGGTGAAGGTCTGGGTCATGTTTGCTCCTGTTTAGAGGAACATGGGTAGCTATCCCAGGCTAACGAGCAGGTGCCTGACAGGAGAGCATAGAGATGTCTGTGACTGATCTGGCCTCTCTTTTGAGGGACATTCAAGCGGAATACGCCAGGTTTATAGGCTTATATTAATGGAGCAATCTGGAATGGTTAAAATACCATCCAGTCTCATGACAGCCTTTCAGTTATTACTTGTGCTTTGTCAGTACCGTGGAGGGAAGAATAGATTTTCTCAGCAATGCAGTTCTGCAGAAGAGTAAGAAGGAAATATCAGGCTTCATATTTTAATGTAGCAGTGCATAAATTGAAAAAAACATCCCCACTCAGTGAGGGCTTTTAGTACTATGTTTATAGAGCATACACCAAGAATGAAGTAACATGCGTAGCAAATTATCAAAAAATGTAGATGCTAAAAGCACATTATACTTGTGGTTCATTAATGACTTGTATGAATTGAATATGCACCAAGTTTGGGAATTGACAGCCCCTATTTTAGAACTAGGGAGTTAATTGTATCACTGACATGAAGTGTAGTGATCAGGGTGAGCCTGCAAAGTGCTTTTAAAAAACATATACATGCACATTTCTAAGAACATGTTCAGAAGAAGGAAGAGTATAGATCTTCTGGAAAAACTTTTTTTATTAAAAGTACAGATTCTGCATGGAAAATGATGTTCAGTAAGAAAGGGACAGTTTCAGTGCATTTTCTGATCTTAAAATATGCCATGGAAACTCTTTAAATTCCTTTTTCTTTCCATTTAGAGAAGGAGGAATGTAATAGTTCACTTTGAAATGATATTTAGGAATTTTAATTAACCTGTATTAATTAAGAAAAGCAAACTTACAGACCTGATCCAGTTTACTGCACTTGAATTTTATCCCTTCAAGATTATTAGTCCAAAATGTCATAGTTTTATGACTTTTCATCTAGGGTTTGGATGTTGTACTGAAAAAATTTGTTTAATCCCTGTTCTGATGGTACCATTACCAGTTAAGCTTTAGAAACAGTATTGGTTTTGAGTAGTTTTTAGTATACGACAAGAATTATAATATGTATTTAGATAATTTATTTATTGTGGCTAGTAATGCTTACTTTATTTTTAATCTAATGAAGCTCCTCTGGAGATACTGAGCCAAGAGGTACTTATTTAAAATGCAGAGGAAAGAAGGTTCTAGGGAAGTACAAGAATTGCAGTTACTGCCAGAGGGGAACTGTTTTTCTGTGAGCTTCTCTTACCTATGCAAGTCACACCTGGACAAAGGCTGCACTATTTTAATTGAAGAAATTTCTAAATATAAATTGGATATCTAGGGGATATAGAATAAACCCATCTGTTCTACCAAAATTGACTTTTTCATATCTGCTATCTTAACTTATTTGTATCCAAGACATAAACAAAGCTTCTCAGATAAACAGGTGCACTTCAGTATTATCCAATTAATTACTGTCAGATGTATTGCAGTGGAAACTTGGTCTGTAGTTCCTCTTTGGGATCAAAACCAGTTCCCTGATTCCTAGGATGCTTTCCTGGGTATTTAAGTCAAGAACAAAGCCATTTTGAAAAATACAAGTCCACCTCCTGCAGTGAAACCAACAGCTGGACCTAGGTTTGACTCAGGGTTACAAAATGCTATAAAGAAGATAGTGATTTTTTGTGTTGAGTAGGTTTCAAAATTGTTCCAACTGATTTTTCTTATTTTTGGGGGATGAGAGATGAAAAGACAGTAGGTAAATAATTTCTGCAGAGATATGAAGGGAAAAGAAAAAAAAGAAAAGCTGCTTTTGGAAGCAGGTGAGTAGCTGCAACCTTATCGGGGATAAGAGTTGGAAACAATTTTATTTTAAAACCTCTTCAGTGGCAAATGTAAAGTGAGCAGGTAATGAATTGTAAGGGCTGAGGCTGATCCCTGAAAGATTCGCAAAGAGCTGGGATTTAGACGGGATTACTTCCCCAAGCCCTCCTTTACTTACACCTTCATTATGAATAATAAAAAAAGTTAAAAAAAATGAAAAGGTAAAAAAGGGGTTTATCTGTCATTGTCACACTGGTTGCTTTAGACATACAAAGAGAAGGGTGAGAAATTCCCTCAGAAGAACCAGAGTTTTGTGATATTTGCTTAAGATGATGTTATGAAGACCTATTTTATTTTTTTTACATATTTCATAGTAGTAAAGCTGACTCTGAGTATTTGCTAACCTCATGCCCCTCTGGCCTGGTCTCTAAAAAGCACTCGGTCCCTCTGCAGGCTGTTTGTTCAGGCTCTCTCTGGCCAGGACGTTCTGTGCCTGGTTCTTCTGTGAGTGCTGAGGGACACGTTCAGTGCAGGCAGCTCACTGTGCAGCTGCAGGGCGAGCCCCAGACAGGGGGACATGAACTGCCAGCCCTGTGCATGGCAAAGAGCCCAGGGACCCGTGGCACAGCCAGGAGAGGGACACTGAGGGACGGGGCAGGAGCTGATGGCACCCAGACTGTCCCGTGCTTGCACTGTTCCTTTGTTCCAGGTCCCTCCTCAGAGGCACCAGCTTGAGCTGTCATTTAGTTATTGCACCAAGATCAAACTCTCTTAAGGCTCGGGACACCTGAGACTCTGCTGTGGGAAACCTGGGGTAGAGCTGGTGAGGAAACCTCAATGTGTGGGCATGGGGGGTGTAGCTACACAGGGACCTCAGCGCCTCCGAGGGTCACTCAGGAGGTGCAAGTGTGAGTCCAAAAGCAGGTCCTGGATGGACAGGGACGTTTCCTTGACATGAATACCCTGAGGCTGGTCGTGGTCTGTCTGTCTGGTTGGCAGGGATCTGCAGTGGGGCTGCAGGAGCAATACAGCTGTGTAGGAGGGGCTTAGTAGCAGGGCCTGGTTGCTGGAGCCGTGGTCTGGAGATGATGTGGCACATCTGGCAGTGGCACAGAGCACTCGGCGCATTGCGGGTGTGTCTGCTCTCTGATGGCAGCTGCGATTAGTCATCTGTTGGTGTCCTCGTTTCAGCTGCGAGAGAGTTAATTTTTCTTCCCAGGAGCTGGACAGTGCCGTGGTTTGCATTCAGGATGAGAATAATGTTGATAACACAGTGATGCGGTTGTTTCTAAATCGTGTTTACTCGAGATTTTCCAGTTTCCCATGCTTTGCCAGAGAGGAGGTGCACTAGGAGCCAGGAGGGGACATGGCCAGGACAGCTGACCCGAACTAGCCAAAGGCATGTTCCATACCAGGGGCACCATGCCCAGTGTATAAACTGGGGGAGTTGGCTGGGAGGCACCAATTGCTGCTGGGGCCCGGGCTGGGCATCGGGCAGAGGGTGCTGAGCAGCTGGACCAGGCACCACTTGTCTTTCTGGGGTTTTATGTCTCTCTGTATTTTTGTTGTCTCCCTTTTTATTACAATTACTTTTTAGTTGTTTCGTTTTATTCAGTTATTAAACTGTTCTTATCTGAAACTATAGGGTTTCCTTTTTTTTTCTGATTCTCCTCTCCATCCTACTGGGAGAAGTGAGAGTGGTGAGCTGGCTGGTTGGTTTCTGTCTGGGGCTGAAGCATGACAATTGGCAGCAGTTTTGGTTTTGTGTTCTTCTTGTATGACACCCTTTTCAAATGATTTTCTAACTGTGAACTCCCCAATTTACTCTCTGTTTCGTTTTTATAATTTTGGAAAGCTATGATGCTCTTTTTGTTCACCATTAAGGTAAAGGATGTGCAAGTAGAAACCTTTGCTACTTTGATATCCCTCCTAGCAAAATGGTCTGGTGGTTCTTTTATATTATGGATTTCAGGGTGAAAACCCTTAGTTCCAAAAACTGAGGCACAACAGGACCGTTCTGTTTGCCAGTTCCTCCTGGGAT
The DNA here is from genome assembly GCA_013396755.1 of Sclerurus mexicanus. Taxonomy (NCBI): domain Eukaryota; kingdom Metazoa; phylum Chordata; class Aves; order Passeriformes; family Furnariidae; genus Sclerurus; species Sclerurus mexicanus. The sequence continues at coordinate 946,043 of VWZF01006903.1, forward strand.
CCCAGGATTGATTATGGGCCTTCCAGACATTCCTGCTTGCCTGTTCTCCTGGGTACACAGTAAGGAGACAACAGGTTTGCAACTATAACCCTGATGGATGTATTTCTAAACTCTTTAGCACATCCTGCTACCACTGGACCAGTCTGCCCAGGTTTGTTTGAACTGCCCTGAACGTCTCTCTCCGTTGTGTCCAGCCACTCATCCCCGCGTTCCTTTTTGGCAGCCTGCTTTCTGCTGTTAACAGCAAGGTGTTGACCCTGGCACAGGAGCCAGGTATTGTGGAAAAGAGTCTTCCCCATTACTAGTCAGCCATTATATCCTTGGAGAGGTTTGCAGTTTCATATTTTTTGAGGTCAGGAAAGGATTGTTTCTCTTCCTTTTTTTTCTTTTTCCCTGCAGAATTGATTTATTCCTGAACATAGAAGTATTTGTTGTTTACTTTCCTAACTTCTCCTTTTAATCCTGCAACTGCCATTATATAAAATAATGAACCAAGTTACTTATTCATAAAGGCAATGTAAATATTTGTTCTCTGCTGTATTCTAATAGAATAATGTTGTCATGGATTATTGGCAGTAAATTATTTTAAGTTATATATTTAAAAGTAAACAAAGCTATATGCATGAAACTATCTGATCATTTTTCATGAAGTATCTTATTTTTTTATCATTGTTGCTATGAGATCTGAAGTCTTAATGCTCGTATTTTGATTTTCAGTGTCTTCTTATTTCATTTCTATTGCAAATGCTTTCTACTGTGAAAATGTAAACGGTTTTCTACATTCACTCTTTCCTTTCCCATTTTCCAATTCTGACTCTATTTTGATAATTTCATTTATATATTGTCACTGATAGCAGTCCTCTGAGTGTATTACAATTCTCTTGTCTGGGTTCTGCATTTTACATTTGGCTTTTGAAACGTAGTTGGGGAGGAAGAAGGGTGTACAATCTCAAATTAAACCTCTATTTTCCAAATTTGTAGAAGCTATTTGCTACTCTAAGAGAAAATAAAGAAAAGATGGATGCTCTTTAATTTCCAGTGTGCTGTTTATCTCAAAAGCAGATTTTCTATTTGATAGAAATACTGTGAGGCATTACTCCCAAGTGCCAACTAGACCCTATGTACATATGAAGTATAGAAAGATCTAGAACATTTTGCACCTATATTAATAATTTTTTTCTCAAAAAACCCCACTATATATTTTAATATGTGAATCCTGCCCCAATAGATGGCAGCACTTTTCCTCAACCACAGTGATCTCACAGGTTCTTTATATAGAGTGCATTTATGAAATAGCCTGGAGTAGATCCTTCAACAGTGCTTCCTGAACAATTCTTTTCTTTTTGAACACAAACATAAACAAATGGCACAATCTTGAACAGCTTGAATAATTAAAAACGGGTGACCACAATCTCCCGAGTGCTGATACATTTTTCCTTTTTAAAAAGTAAAATAAACTCCATGATTTACTAGCATGTAATTTCTTTATTATTCTGAGAATTCTCAATACATTTTCCTGTGATATCACAGGTCTCCAGGACCTTGCTCTTCACACTGCTTAACTTTCATGAGCCTCCAGCAAACCAGTGCTATCAGAAAGTTGAAACCTCTGAGAGGTGCTTTTCAACAGTATTTTTTTAAGGATTTTTTAAGACAGCAAGTCTGTAAATAAGGTGCCACATCTGAAGCACAATATGCATGAAGTTTCTGCTCTCTCTCAGCACGTTTAGGTTTCGAGTAATGGTTCATGCTACGTGTTGCAGTTCTGCACAGAAGACATTTAGAGCTATTTAAACTTGACTATCTACAGAGATGTTTCTAAATACATTTCGAGCTATTAGAATGCAGAGCCATTGACTCTGTAGGAGGAGCACTGAATGGTCTAGCACTCTGATGACTAAAGAGAAACTCTTAGCAACCTAAATTTAGGCACCTAATTTTAAAAACTTTGGCCCAGATATGTGAACCCAGAAGAAGGAGTTACAATAATTCATTTCAAATTCCCTGGCTCTTGCAGCTCCCCAGACTTAGCATTTATTCATACAAATTGCTCACTGTTGCAGATAAATCACAAAATGTGGCCAGTGCAATAACTCTGCACCTGAGCGTGATTTAATTCTGCTTTGCTAATGCTGGCAGTACTTTACTCTTTCTCTACATCTTGCAGTATTTGGCTATTTTGGCTTTGTCTGAACATGTTTGGGGGTGAATAGGAATAAAATGTACAAGCTTTTGCCCTCCTATTCATCACTGCTAGTTTTCCTAAGAGCTGCTGTTCCTCAGTGAGGTGGTCAAGTTTAATTTTCCTGCCAGCTTAAAATAAATGCAACGGAGACAATTACCAAGGGGGACAATTTTTCACTGCAGGCTTAGGAGAGGATTATTTTGTCAGAAGTGTTGTCTCCAGTGGTTCCCATCTGCTTTGACACCAGGTTTCGTTATTTTACCACAGTGCTGTTTAGGATGATGAAGAGAATTACTGCTCCCTGTCCATAGTGATTTTTCTCTTTTGGCGAGTTTGCAGTTTCTCTTTCGGGAATTTTGTCCTTTAAAGGAGTATTTCACCTTGAGGACACAAGAAAGAGATGGAGGTATATGTGTTGCCCACAACTTTCCGTATGTTTGTGTGGACTACACAAACAAGTGGAATTTAAAAACACAGTTATTTAGGAAAGTAACTTATACCTTTAAAAAACAAACACAGTACAAACTAACGTTAAAAATGTTGGTGTTGGGTATTTAGTGAGGTTCTGCTCTGTGTTTTTTTCTGGCACCAGGTAACAGTACTGCCTTAGCCTGTGTTAAGGGTAGATCTCTTGTCATTTCACTGCAGCCTTAGAAGTTGCAGGGGTTTATTCTAAGCCACTCATCTGTAGTCAGTGTCATAAGAGAAGGTGATTCATCCCATCTATTGCTAAATATCTGAGAGGCTTATTATGCAAATCTGTTCTGAAGAGGAAGGTGGTTGATGATGTTCCTGCTCAGCCCAGTGCCACAGTCTACAGTGTCTCTGTGCAAGTGCAATTGTTTTTGAATAGAGTGTGCAAATTATCCAGGTTAAAAAACTTTAGCTGGAAGTATTTTGCTGATCTGTATTTGTTTTTTTTAACCGTGTTCATTTCAGTGATTTATAGGGCCATTTATAACAGAGCAATAAGAATATCTGTTCAATAAATGGGGTCATACTGGCACAGAAGAAAGAGGTGGTTGAAGATAGGAACATTCAAAACTTTGTGTAATGAACTGCCTCCTGAAATACCTGTGTGCACTGGGACTGTCCTGTTCCATTAGGTGAGCTGAATACACAGTAGTAATTGTTTAACCGTGTATCAAGCAGGACAACAGCAATATCGCTAGCAGTGTAGTGTACACCTCTTGGTGCTTGCTCTTGCTTTATGAGACTATTGAGTATCTTGAAGTGGGTTTATCTGTGTCAAACAAAGAGACCGTTAGGAACTTGTATGTATATTGCCAAACCCTTCCCCTGAGGTCCTCGGTACTTGTATTGCTGTTTGTGCTAGCAATCTTTCCCAGTTTTAGCTTCCTAGTGATCCATGAGGGGTACATGTGTGTGGAGAAATATGCTAACTGCTGAGATGGGCTGTTTCTTTATAATATGTAGTGATTATCCAAGGCCATACCAGGAAGCCAGAAAAAGTGACCGTGCAAATCATATCTTTGAGTCTTGTGTAAATATGAAGAGAGGATGACTTGTATGAACTTTACTTGAGTGTGTCAGAGTGGTGTTTTCCATTAAATAGATTGACTAACAGCTGAACTGTGAGTTGTAATGAGGCAGAGAACATGTTTTGGGAGGCATATTGAAAAGAAATCCACCCTAGTCGGATGCATTAGATACATCACTCACAAGTGAAATGTCATGAACTGCATGTTCAGTGCGCAGTTGTTCAGCACAGGACCCTTTGTGTTGATGCACCACCCTGCTCCAGCATGCATTTGTGGTACATATCCATGGTCAGGGTACTTTGGGGTGAGGGAAAGGTGCCTACCACCAATAAGATCCTGTCACATGAAGCAACAGAGGAAGAGATGAAAAGAACTGTACTGAAACCAAATGCTAATAGCAGTGACAACAAAAGAAATGAGCTTGATAGTACATTTTTATATGAGTTCATTCTGGAATATATTTCACATGTTTTATTTATTTTTATTATTATGTTTCTTTTTATTTTTGTAGGCTGTGGAAACCAACCTCGCATCAAAGGATAGTCACTGGGTCTATGTAAATGAGGTAAGAAAGTCAAAAGAGAAAACACAGCTTGCTACATTCATTCATCCCCATTTTTAGTTTCATATGTTTTGGAACACCAAACTGAGCACACACATAGCATTTTTGCTTTTTGAATGATACAAGCTGCAAACTCTGTGGTGTCATTGCTGGATTGTCTTAGTTGAATGGATGAGGTTCAATACCAGAGGTCAAGGCAAAGCTTCCAGTGTATGTCATAGCAGGTGGGAGACTTTATTTTTACCTTCATGCTGATGCTATTTCATTAGCAGTTTAGGAAGCAGAGAATATCTCAAAAGAAATGTCAGATACAGGCATCTCTGTCTGCCGGGAGCTCACCCTTCACTGCTATGAAAGCCCACACGTGGATGCCGGGACAGGAAAGAGCACTGAGGCTGGTTGCAAGCTTAGCTCATTCAAATTTACAGGATACACAGGTTTTCTCTAGTGCGGAACTGGGTGGGTGTATTGGCCAAGATCCAGAATGGATTCAAAATGTGATGTTTCCTCTCTGCAGCAAATGGTGTCCTGTCCTGCAACTATGATTACTCGTTTTACCATAGTACCATGATGCCCTTGGGGAATCCATTCAGATCCATATTTAAAAAGCAATGGAATGTTTTATCGCATATGATAATTTATAAATCACTGATAAATGGCAGTATTTTATATATTTGTGGTTTTAATAGTGATTCATTAAAAGATAGCAAAATATCTAAGTTAAAAAGAACGGAGTTTGCTGTCTTATAAGTGCATAGCCTTTAATTTAATAATGAATTCCTTAGTTAATTTCTCATTCCTTTCTTTGCACCAAGTTAATAATTTTGGATAGGCAACTTTTAATAGTAACTATAAATTGAATTGTGTGGCATTAGAAAGGCTCTGTAATTAAATAGGGGTTAGGGAAAGCGAGTGAAATCCCATCTGTAAAGGCTTTATAAATTCTTTCTAGACCTTGTTTCTTTTAAGTATCTCCTGGTTTGTCAGCTGCAGTAATGACCCACTACAAAACATCAGCAAGATGCCCAGAGAGTCAGTGTTTATATTCACATAAAGATAATACAGTGCATATTTCCCTAAACATTTATAGAGAGGGAGTGTTTGTGAATTTTTTATTGCTTCTGTTATTGTTCAGATGTTAAAACTCACTTCACGAAGCCTGAATCTGTAACATCACAGTAAAAGCCTTCAGCACTCATGCACTAACATGTGCATGCACACGCATGGACAAACACATCACACAGGGGGTCAATTCTGCTTCTGGTTTGGGAGCTTTTATTTTTTCTCTTTTATGGCTAAAGCCTGCATGGGGGAGCTCTGGTAGCAACATGTAAATCTAAAGTATAGCTTTCTAGTGAAAAATATTAGTGCACGTACTTATAAATATCATAAAATGAAATTAAATTCCAGCAGGCAGTTACGGAAGCTTTTTAGACTCATGAAACTTTGGAGAATTCTTTGCAGGCAAAAAGAGGAGAAAGTGTCTTGACTATCCTCTCTCTAACAGAAGAGTGTTAAAGTCTTTGTGTGTGTGCTTAAAGCTACTGTGCAAAGAAGGTCCATCAAGCATCCCCACGGATGCATCTGTAGAAGGATGGCGTTTCCTTAGGGCTTCCTTCTTATTCAAGTGTGCACACCCCCATGCCAGTAAGAAGGCAGACTGCTCATGCTTCCATGGACAAGTTTCCAGGTGGTAGTGCTGAGAGCTGCGTACGTACTTGATGGAAAATGTAATGCTGATGGTTGCTGTGATTTGCAGAAAGGAATTAACTTTTAATTCCCAATAGTCAAATCAGATCTTTTTGATGTAATTCCACAAGAGTAGAAATCCTTTATATAAATGAAACAAAAACTCAGCTAGGCCTTTTTCTCTCCCGGGCAGGTTGAGAAGCCTACACTTCCTGTTCGCCCTGTGTTCTAATGATCCCACTGCAAGGAGAGAGGGGTAGGGCTGACCCACCTAAAGGGGCAGGAGCAGGAAGAGAACAGAGAGAACAGAGAGAATGGGGTTTTTTTCCATTGAGATTACATGTATGACAAGCATTGGGTTGTAAACAAGCTCTTCAGGCTTTTCTCACTCCAGGAAGAATTTAAGGGCCTCGTACAGCTTAGACTGCTGAGGTCTGCTGATCTGGAACACCTTTTACCTGCCCTATCTTCCACCTCTCATCAAGCCAGGATCTAAACTTGGACTTACCTTGCTGTAGTAAGAGTGAATTCATAGCATGGCATTATTTCAATAAGACATTATTATTCTTATTTGTGTTATATCTACTTTTCAGTCTGTGTACTGACAATCCATAGGCATTTTGATATTTGTTCCTAGTGCACCTTCCCACACAGTAAGATAGGAGTTAAGTTTTGAAGTTAGAACATATTTTATCACATTTTTTTAGGTGAGGAACACCACCAAGCTTGGGATGAGCTAACTTAAATCTGTACGGCTGGTAAGGTGATTACACAGCAAATGAACAAATGTGGAATGTAAGAGTCGTTCCCAAATTACTGAGCTGTAGTGTCAAAATCCTATTTGCTAGTTTTCAATAACCCAGGTCTCTGTGCTGGGGTATCTGCGCAGTTTGGATGCCATTGCTGGTGCTGAAGGACTTAGTCATCTCAGTGACCTGGGAGTTGAATTTATTCTGTGGGGTTGGAAGGCTGAAACATTACATGGCAAGTTTCCTGGGATAAGAGAATACACTGGGATGGGTCTTTGCAGGCAATATCATGTCCTCATACATCCTCTGAAGCCAAGTCTTAAAAACCTTACTGCTTTAAAAATATATATTTTTAAGTGTGTCTGCTTTTCTGATTTCAGTCGTTACATTTCAAACTTGCAGGACTGTCAAAAGTACTGGAGATTAGAGGGGGAAAAACGTTTTTCTAAGTACACACCCACTTTTAGATTTATATTTCATCATCTGCACTCTTATTTTTATTCATCTAGAAATACTAAATCATCCCTTGCATTCATTTAGGAAGCAATGCTACCTGAATTCTGGGTTAAACATGCGGAGTAGCTTTTTAAAAGCAAGAACACTTGTGATTTCTGTGTAAATCCTTGCAAAAGCAAACAACCCTTCCAAGCAATGACATGCTTAGCTGTGTCTCCAGAATAATCCAACACCTTTTATTACGTGGCTGTGGTGGCAGTTGCCACTGGCTAGCAGTTTGGACCCTATGGCAGATCTGTTAGAACATATCTGCTGTTATGGCAGATCTGTTAGAACATATCTGCTGTTCTGCTTGTACCTTTACAGCTCGTGCCTTTGATTGCTCAAGTGACCCCCCAGCTTTGACAGATGGGTGTTCTTTCTTCTTTTGGCGTGGCTGGCACAGCTGTGGCTGGCACATACTCCTGGTTTTTTGGAGGTTCATTTCCTGTCTTTTTTCCCTAGTTTTCCTTCTTATTTTTATTTTTCCCTTTTCTTTCTCTTTTATACCTGACATCAAGCATCTCTGTTGGTTCCTCATGACATTTTTCATTTTCCCCTTCTCTTTTTCTGCCTTTTCCAAACAAATGCTGTGCCTTACCCAGGACATATGTCTGTGGGAGAGACTCAAGAGCAGTACTTGAAACTGAGTTTGTGTGTGGTTTTACCAGGAGCAGTGCTCTAGAGTCTGTGTCTGCTTCTTTATTAGCAGCAGCAGTAGGTCTGTGAGTATAAATAGTGCTAGAAACCATATTTCTCTTTTTGTGGGACGTGTCATTGTTTTGAAATTTTCTCCATTCCAAGGGTAGAGAAAAGATAAAATAAACTGTTCTGCAAAACTGGAATATAGACCAAAAAAGATAATCAAATTAAACACAATACTTTATTCCCTCGATTAATATATTTAATACTAATTCCAAGTCTCTAAACATTCATTATTTTTACATGTCAATCAGTATGAAAAGCAATGAACTACTCTTCATAGAAGAGAAATGGGTACTGAATTTGCCTGTTAATTCAATTGAGAGTTGTTTCACTGTTATAACATCCTGCCTTTAATTTCTTTTTCAACAAACTTCCACCACTATTCAGAAGTTTAATTGAAAGCTGTAAGATGTGGTAAGACAAAGCACAAGACTACTGACTGATATAGGAGGTAATTTTTCATGAAAGACTGGCAGGGCTGAAGAGACGGCAACATAATGTAGCATGCCCAAACCATATGTTCCTGCTCTGAAGATAAGGAAAGGTGAGGGACAAAGCCTGTTCAATACTTGCCTGGAAATACACAAAGGACACTAAGGAAGCACTTTTTTTTTTTTAACAAAAAAAGAAAAGAAATTAAAATAAAGGAAGATTTTAATTTCCCTGTCAGTTGAAAAAATAATGCTGGGATACAGACAGGGCTTCACAATTTCCTGTGATTGACAGCATTATCCCTACGTTTAACTTTAAAAAGTTAAGGCAGCTGTCAGTTCAGATTTCATTATGGCTAAGGAAGCCTGAAGATAATTGGTGTGAAAGTGATCGTGACATAGTAGCATGCACTGTTTGGAGAAGGGGAAGGAGTGAGAAAAGGACAATAGGGATAATGGACATCAATAAAGAGACTGTCCAACTTCACAACTTGAGGAAACTAGTAGCACTTTTGGAAAAATGATACAGAAAGTAGAGGATGGCAAAAGAACTGAGGAATTCTGTGAAGGTGAAGGCATAACAAGGTGTTGCCGTGGTTCCAATGGGTTAACTTTACAGAAATTGAAATCAGAGAAGAATTCTAAAGAAAAAGTGTTGGGGAAAAAAAAAAAGAGCTAGGGAGGAGTGTAAAGGTGTAACAAAGTAAGTGACTGTAAAATGAGGCTGTGGTGCAAAATGACTCATGCCACATATCAGATAAAGCAACCAGAAAAAGTATAGACATAGCAGAAGATAAAGGAAAGTATAAGCAAATGTATTCCTCGGATACGTTACTAGAAACATCCTTTGTAGGATAAGGGAGGCACTTACTTTACTCTGTTTGGCTTTGCTGGAACAGTGCTGCAAGTTTTGGGCAGGACACTTTAAAACAAAACAAGAGAATGCAGAACAATCCTGAAAATCTAGAGGAGAGCACCTGGTATGATGAAAGCTTGGTAGAATATGACCCACATGGAAAGGCTGAAAAACTGAGGTTTGATTCCTGTGAAACTCATAAGATGGAGCAAGGATATAGCAATACAAACAAAACAGGAATCTGATCAAATGTTCACTCTGAAAAGATAAAGGAAATGTAGTTTAGTCTTCTGCAGTAACAATGGGATCTAGTATTGGAAAATGGTGTATGATCTCAACATGACAGTGTATAGGGAAAAGTTTCTTGGTTACCTTCTTTCATCTCATCATCTGTCTCTCTTCACACCTGGTTCTGCTATTGTTTTCTAGTCTTTGTTTTTCAGCATCCTACTCACATTATGTAAGTCTGCTAAATATTTTCACATGTCAGGATGGAAAGACAAATACAACTGTGTTTTGAATGCCACGGGGTATTTTCTGATCTGCACCTTCTGTTCTAGGTCTTTTCACATGTCTTTTTTTCAATACGGTTCATGACAGTGACAGTTTATGCAAGAAGTCATTGCACATACTTCTTATCAAATCATTTATTCAGTACTTTTGGTGGCAAACATAAATGTATGGGAACTGTGACTCATATTTGATTTCCAGTCATCATGGAACTCCATCCTTCTCTGTCTACTACTGAGTAAGCTGCAGTGATTGTGTTTGATTAGATTCTGTCAGCCAAATCCACCCTTGGGGCCGCCTCAGTGATTTGACTTAGCCAGGGATGAACCCAGCATCATATTTCTTTATATCACTCATTTGTAACGGGGAATTATATTGCAATTGTATGCAGTTTTGATAGAAGAGTGCCTAGTAACGGATTGCTAGCACTTTCAGTGCTTTAGAAAATAGTTTTAATTGCAAGGTGTAAAAAATAAGTCTGAAAGCTAAAGATTAGAGCTTCTCCTTGACTACACTTTTCATTGGCTGCTTTTCCATTGCATTGATTCTCATTGATTCAAATCAGTCCACACAGATCAGATACAAAGGAGTATTTGTTACCAACACAAAATACCTTCCTTTTTAGTCTTAAAATCACCACATTCTGTACCATATGGATTAACAAATGCTGAAATTCAAACAACATTCCCTTCTAAATTCTCAAACCCGAATCATGGGAATAGAGGGGAGAAGTAGTAGAAATTTCATTGCATTAGTTCCTTGCTGTCCAAATGATCAGGGACTCTCTGGAAAGCAATGTACTGTGGGGTAAAGAAGTCCTCACTGTAGGGCAGGAACCAGCCCCTGTGGGTATTTGTCATGGCACAACAGTTTAGGAAGGGAGGAGGTGATCACTGGCACTGCCCAGTGGGTGAGTGTGTGTCTGAATTTCACAGTTCAACACAGTGCCATGCTATGCAGAGTAACTTGACTCTAAGGCTGGACAGGGGTTCATTTCTTTGTCACGTAGAAGAACTTGTGCTGTCATTTGTCCCATTTGAAAGCAAGCAAACAGAAATCAACCAAGTGGCCTATGCTGCAACACTGTGGGGTGGATAGCAGAAAAGGAAGTTGTATTTGTAATGGCCCTTGCAAATTCAAAGGTGGTTTTTTTAGTAGATACAGTGTGGCAAACCAGTTGATCATCTTGTACTAACTTGAGCTTACTAAGTAGGGCTTTTAAGAAGTCATCAATAGCTTTTACGCTGCTAACCATAAATACAGTTTAAAAAAAAAAAGTCAGGGACTAGTTTGTTATTGGTGAAGATCTCTTTTCAGTAAGAAACCTGAAAAAAATATCACAAGGCTGTAGAAATGGAGTGTTATGCAGATTCAGAATTCATAGAAAGGGAATATATTCAGTAGTTAGAAGAAAACTGAAATTCTTATGAACTTAAATTGAAAAAATAAATTCGCTTTAACACCCAGATGCTTTTGAATATTTTCTCTTTTCAATCCACAGAAAAGATCCTGGTTTGGAAAAGTTGGGGTCAATAAGCACAGAGAAACTACTATAGCAATTGCAGCTGTAAAGTATTTGGTTAAACTCATGCCAGCTATGATGGTACTTCTCAGAAAAGCCCTCATAGCTGAGAAGGAGAAAGGAGAAGTGAAGTAGGAGGAAAAGTTCTTGGAATTTTTTTGCAGGATAGGTAATACAAAGATATGGAAATACAGCAAGAGTACATGTTTCATCAGTGGTGAGAAGCCTTAGACAGAAAGTTAGAGGTGCTAAGGGACTTGGGGATCTCTGAGCCATGTTGAGGTGATATTGGCCTCATCACTTGAATGCGTGTCAAAACTTTGAGACAGCAGTTGACTTAATTCTTCCTTTTTGGACAGGTGACACTATCCAAATGATGCTGGTGGTGTTGCCAGCAGGTTAATTTGTAGGTCTTCAGCTGACTGATAAAACTTTCCCAAGCTCATCATCAAAATGATCAGTCAGAACATGCTGCAGACAAATGGCTCTCGAAGCTTTTTGCTTTCTCCTTTCAGGACAGTTACTCGAAGCAGGTTTCTGCTGATGCTTTCCTGCACTCAGGCTCAATTCTCTTATTTCTGCTGGTTTCATAGGTTCACTGTCTCACTGTCTGTAGGAGGCAGTTTGCCCTGTGAGGGACAACAAAATACCTCATCATCTCTTTCCTGGTGTGATATACTGCTTCCTTTCTGTTTCTATCCTGCAGCTTCATTGCTTCTGCCAATATTTGTTTTCTTTCCTTTCACCACAGCAGCCATGACCAGTGTGTCTGTAATTACTCATCCCCTTGATCTGAGAATCAGGTGGCTTCTCAACTGTCATCTGGGCACTTCTTTATTATTTTCCTCTAGAAAATACTTTTTGAAAGTTGAGAGAAATGAGCAGAAAATAGACTAGTAATTATCAGATAAAGTCTATCTCAGCAAGCTACCTTTTCCCCCAAGGGGGAGCATGTAGGAAGGTGTTGGATAATGAATGATGAGCAGAGGTTTCCTAGCACGTGGCTTGTGGAGCAATACTGGGAAAACTGACTTTGGAAGAAAAATCCCTTATGAATACAGTGTTTGTTCTTCACTTTTGCTTCAATGGGTTTTTTTCCTAGAAATTTCTCTTTTATATGCATTTTGGGTAATGAACAGTAAGACCCCGTGCAAATTTGCTTGTGAAAATTGTTATGGCCTAATGTTCACTTGTGTTGAGCCAGGACTGTCGGATAGACTGGAATTTTTTCCTGGTACTCCTTGTAAATGGAAGTGCCTTTTTTATTGTTTCGTTTTGAATGATATTTGTGTGTACTTTGATAACTAGAAGTTAGTAAATCTTTAACATTTCCCCACATTTTACTTTTGCTTGGAAAAAACCAGACTTTTTAATGATCACTTACGAATGCAAGTGGGGCAAGCATTCTAAGGTATTTTAAAACTATTATTAAAAAAATTGAATAGAAATACAAGCAACACACTGAGAAAATTTCTTAAGATTTAGCAAATAACACATTTCAATGCAAAATGTAATACTTTACAATTAAAATTTATTCCAATTGTATTCCAGGTACTCTATATTTACCACTTGCCTAAGGAAATCTTGCTTCCCTCTGTTTGTCTCCTACCTTTGACACTGCACAATTTATATTGTATTATTTTCACAAAAAATCTGTGCATGTTTTTGATTTTTTTAACTTATATATGATTGGAAGATATACATGAAACTGTACTGCATGTGCACGTGCATCCTGCACAAAGGAATTAGGGTTTATAATTGACCTGAAAAGTGTCTTAGTCAGCCAGGAGCAGAGTTATAGATGAGTTTTGACGAGTTGTTTTATCAGTGAATTCCACTCTAAAATCAACATTGGGGGTTTTTGTTTTGTTTTGTCAGCTTTTACTAACTACCAATTTGTATGCTATTTGCTTTTTTTACTTTTCCCCTGACAGAATTACTTTTGAGTATGGAATAATATTCTGTTAAATCAGGAGCTCTTTTACTGTATAGGCATTCGCTATGATCTGAGAAAGACATCAGGACACCCAGTGCAGAATCCTTGTATCTAGAAATAGAGCTAATTCAATTAAATTATAAATACATCCCTGTAGAGATATTTAGGACCATCGGGTAAAAAAAGAGAAGTGAGGTAATGTTGGATGTGTGGGAGGACAATGAGGATGGGAGTTAGGCAGGTGGTCATGCAGACTTGTATTAGAATGCTTTCTGTGCTATGAAAAATGGATGATGCCCTTTCCTTAAAGGATTAATCTTTATGGATATATCTACGTGTGCCTGTTCATGTGGGATGCAGAGAAGCTAGAATAATGTAAATGTTGAATAAATCTAGGTACAGGGTAAGCTGTGGTGAACGTTTTAAAAAAAAGAGCTAATTGAATGATGTTTTCTGGATTTTCCCTATTTAGATGTAAATAGTGCATTGAGGGAAGTTAGAATAACCCAACAAACACTATTGATACTACTGAAAAAGATCAATGTATAAATCTGTAACTTGTCTCCATGAGCTTTCCTGTCCTCATTGCCTTTCGGTTCAATCCTCCAGTTTTCTCAGGGATGTGCTTTCTGGAAATATGCTTTGGTTGTTTAAATTATTAATGTCATTAAAATTTATAGTTTTCTATCATTACCCCTAGGAAAATAGGGGCTGTAATGTGAAATGTAATTGTCTCATTTTACGATTTGTGTTGTGATAGTTGAGCACAACTAGAGCAGATTCGGATATTCCCCTGAGCAATATGACTAGATATTGCACACTAACTGAAGTTCTCTGTGTGCAGATAAATAAATAGATAAATTAATTCCCCAAATAGCCAATATTTATGTACAAATAAATAGATAATGCCAGAAAAATTTGCTATTAATACACCACATGAACAAAAATACAGTATTTAAAGGAATACCTTTTAAGTGTTGAATCGGGTGGTGAGAACTACTGTTCTGGGTGAATAGCCAGTCTTACACTTAGGTCTGGCTACCAAAATATTTAAGTGCTCCCTGCAATATTGGGAGTAGCCAAAGTCTTTAATTTAATAAAGGAAAACATGAGGATAAGAATTCTTAGATACGAGAACGTCTTTTGTCCCCAGGTAAAGTGTTCTCCCTTCACCTTCATTCAAGAAATTCAGTGTTTACAAACTTTAGGGCAAACTATTGTTGCAGGTGTCAAGCAATAGAGGGTTGGGCTCTTTAACCTTGCTCAAAGCACGTCCCTGAAACAAGCAGAACTCACTATATGTATTAAGTAAAACTTTACCCTCTAATGCAGTAGCAACATCATGGGATCATGAAAGCCAAAAAGTGTGTATTTGATACAGAATTTTTCAAGGAGTTCTTGCCGTGCCCAACCAGCTGGTAAGCTCTACTTGGAATACAGCATTCACACGTGGTATAAATGGTAATTTACTGTGTGCTGGGTAATGATCCAAGAACAAAATTGGAAGTTTGGGATGCATTTGTTTTGGGGGAAAAAAACCCTCTAGAGCCAAATTAAATAATTTGCCCAGTTTCACAGTGTAAAGAATTTTTTTGTATCATGTGCAGGAAGAAAACATACTACTTTTAAACAAATAAGTAGATGAATAGACTTTAATTGTAAGACCAACGTGAAATCTGTTTTTCCTTCTGATTCTGAGTCTTAGAACTACTTTTTTGATGTACGTTGTTAATCTGTTGAGTATAAAAGTAAGAATGAACTTCACATTTATTTCTCTTTCCTATTTTGGCTTGCTTTTATTTAATTATTTCCCCCCCTGTATTTATCTCAGTTGGAACAAAGGTGACCTTTCCGCATGTGACATTTAAGATCTCACGTGCTGCTAGGTCAGGACTGTAGGTTTCTGGAAACAAGTCTGCAGGGTTTCCTGTGCCGGGCAGGAGGAAGGGGTGCACATTCCCCTCAGGGGAATCCCTGGCCAGGCCGGCGCAGGATGGCTGTGCCCTCCTCTCCTCTGCACTCTGGCCTCAGCCCCGCTTTGCCGCTCCTGGCCCTGCTCAGCTGCCTGTGGCTGTACCACTGTGAGCTGCCTTGGAAAGGCCCACAGTCACCTTTAGTGTTTAGGGCACCAGCTCCATCCAAAATGCATGCATAGACCTTTTGTTCCCAGCACTTTCAGCAGCAACTTCTTTTTCCCCTATGCTTTTACATTTCTTAAAAGGAGTCCAGTTTCTAAAAGGGATGGATCATTTGCTGATATAAATATCCATCAGCTGAGAAAAAATACAGGAGCTTTGTTCCCCTCGACATTATGTACTGAACTGAGGCATTGAAGGATTCAGCTGCTGCCAGCTGGTTACACAGAAAAAGGTGTCACTTTCAGGGTCAGATTTAGCCAAATTTACGTTCTGAATTCCCTCCAGAGGCTCCTGTTTTTCTTTGGCTGTATAGTAACATGGCTTTTACATTCAGGACTCACTTGGTGCCTACAGCAAGCGGGAAGAACCTGGTTTAATGTGCCTATCATAACTGATTTCTTTTACTACCTTCTGGAAATGCCATGGAGGAAGGAGTTCTGATCTGCTACAGATAGGCTCAAAAGTCTCAGGTGAAGCATTTTGACACGTTTTGTCACAGGTTATGAGACATCTTTGAAAGGCTGTGTATCACTTGGAAAGGACACGAAATGTGTGTGGTGTGCTCTGAACTGAAGTTTTGGATGATTTGTGATTCCTCTTCTGTTTCCAGCCACTCAGTCTGAGCGTGCCTGCCAAGGGATGCAGCCTAGGAGGTTATGAGTTAAAGCTATGCCATAAAATTGTCTCTCCCTCAGACTGCAGCTTAGACACAGTGGGTGGCTTTAACACCCCCCAGCCCCACAGAAGAGAAATTAAAGGCAGCAGCCTGGAGGGATCTGTAGACCTCGTGGGCCTGCTTCTCTATCTCACTGCAAGGCTACATGTGCTGCCCAGCATTTTCTCTTAAGCTTCGAAATCTTTTGTTTTATGAGAATATATTTATTTTCTGATTCACTGTTTTCATGCCACACCAGTTGGTCTGTTATTAATGCAATGAATTTCACCTTCTGCAAAGTTAAAAATTCATATTCCTAAGAAATTATGGGAAATTAGCAGAGAACTCAGACTAACCTGAGCCAAAGCTACGGTACTAGTCAACCATAACAAGTAATTACAATAACCCCATGGTCATTTTAGTCACAGTTTGACACAGGAAATGGCGAGAAAATAAAATAACTTTTTCTTGAATGTTAGATGCCCAGGGCCACGTTTCACTTCTGATAATGACACATCCCAAGGTGTGGGCCCCGTTGACCTAGTGAATGCAGCAAGAGGGATAATTGGCAGCCCCCTGCCTGCAAGGAGCTGAGACAGCCCTGAGCAGGGTGGGCGCTGGGCACTCAGCTGTGCAGCTGGGGCAGCCCAGCTGTGCTGGAGATGGGCTGGTGGGACCGCCAGTGCTGCTGGTGGCTGTGGGGAGGAGCTGGGATGTAAAGCCTGCGGGATGAGCGCATGTGGCAGTGCCACCGCCTGTGTTTCCTCACAGTGAACTCCTGCCAGGAAGGAAACATCACAAGCTACATCTTTGGTATGACTGCAGGATCTGCTAAGCCTGTGATTTTCAAACTATTTAAAAAAAAAAAGGAGGTTTTGTTTTGTGTGTTTCTTTAAATACAGACTATGGAAAGTGTGTAGTTGAGTTGGCTTCAGTTGCCATTCAAGAGGAGTAGATGCAGGCTCTGTCCCAGGATCAATTAAGAGGCTGGGGCATGGGAAGGTCTGCAAAGAAGCTTTAGAAAGTGCGAACCCTGGAAAGAGTGGCCTGTCCTTGAAATCTCCTTTTGTCTTGTCCCAAATTATTCTGTGTGCAGAAATTGGTGTTCCTAAATGTGTCAAACCCTTCCATGAAGCTTCTCCTATTTTTTTTCCCTAGTACAGGTAACCTCAAAAGACTTCCTTGAGTCATTATCAGGATTAGTCTGCAGAAATTATCTACTGTTCTTATGGGGAAAGTGCTTACTTGTGATGTTGTTCAAGGTATAAGGGCCATATTTCCTGATGCCTATTACGTTTTTCAATTGTTATTTTGTCCTGAAGATATAGTGAGGTTCTAGTCTGTTGAACAAAAATTCTTTCTTTATAAATTTGGTTTCAAGGCTCTTGGGTTTTTTTTATGTAGAAACCTGTCAAGACCATCTTGGTGCTTTACTATGAAGAACTGCATATGCAGTATTTTAGTATTGCCAAGATAAGATGGTACTGTTTTAGGCTGGTCTTTTTTATTTCAGATGATGTGTAAAAAAATAGCATTGTTGTTAATAAACAAAAAATAATAGCATTCTGCCTAGACTAAGCATGTGCATCTGTAACGTTTTTTTGCCTATTGTCTTTTTTAAAACATTTATCCAGTAATGAAAGGAGTGTATAAAGTGTCTGGACAAATACGTGTTTTTAAAAGACTGTGTCTCCATTCACAGGAAATCACTGATAATGAAATATTAGAGTTGGTACATAGTGCTCTGGGGAGGATGACAGTGATCCGGCAAATTTTCCCTCTCTCAAGGGACAACACTCAGAGATGCATGAGGAACAACCACCGGATATCGTCCCTGCTGTGCGACCCACAGGAAGGCTACCTCCAGATGCTGCAGGTCAGTAGCTGCCCCCAGCAGCAAGTCCATCTTCGGGATTTCACATGGGGTAGTTTGCTGTGACCGGATTAACCCAGAGGAAGCATAAAATGAGTACAGATAAATCCGAGGATGTAACCCTTGGTTAACTTTTCTGGATTTAATTATTTTATTTCCCAGGACTGAGTGCTTTAGGTGTGATATTACGCCCATGAAATACCAGCAAGTGGTTGCACTCACTCAGAGCTGATTGGAATATTTCATTCTCTTAAGACTCTTTTTCTATTTGGAAAATACTGTGCCATGATAGTCTTGTGGTATTACTACCATTGTATGGTATTTATGCTTATTAGACATGTGTTGGGAAAGAGTTAGTCTGTGAGGATAACAGAACTCTGTTAGGTATTGAGCTGTGGAGCGTTTCTTATTTAGTTAAATGGACTGAATCCAGCTGATGTATTCAATCTGTCCCATTTCAATAGACTCAGAAGTCTCCAGCAGCTGATAATGGACGGAGCATGTGAAATATGCACTACTAGTTCAAGTGCCAGATTTTGGTAACAGATTTCACTCTGGTGTAAGCAACATCTTGAGATTTCTTGGCAATTTATCCCAGATAGTGGCATTTTTCTTGCCGTAATTTAAATATAATTTCAAGTGCTATTTCCAAGGACAGTACAATAATTTAGAAACACTGGCCTTGGATTTTAAACGGAGGCTCCGTGTTTTTTGGTTTACTTTAGACACAGTTAAGAATCGTGTTCATGTCACTGTTGAAGGTGTAAACAAAACTATAAACTTGATTGAAAAGTTAGTCCTAAGCTGAGGTGAATCTCGTGAGGACACAATGGTTGAGCCTGTGGGATGGCCAGGGTGGGTATTGTGTGGTGGAGTGAGTCTCGAAGGGGCTTGGTTAGGCTGTGGGGAGGGCACTGTGGGCAGTCTGGGTTGCTGCAGCCTTGGCAGGAAGGTGGGCTAGGGTGAGGGCTTCTCAAAGAGGAAACATGTCCTGGCTTGGAAGAACCCCTGAAGAGCAAGGTGTGAGGCTTATGGAAAAGCAGGAGAGGCAGGACATTGTCAGGAAGGGAAGTGGGTCAAGATTTCCCGAGGAACATGGATAGGGGTGTTAATTTTACTTACTTGGGTCCTACTGAAAAGTTGCAGCTGCAGAGTCTGAAATCCTTTAAGGGAGGGATATGGGTGTTTCTGCTGGCTCAGGTTCTGTCCTAACCATGGCGAAGTTTGGGAAATGCCAGTCACACATCCTGTAGTTCTGAGCACTGGTGTATCCTCTCTGCACAGGCAAAAGTCCATGCCCGTCTTGGCTCAGAAAGAAAAGACATTTTTGATCTTTGTTAGTAACTCTGAGGTATGCCGTGATGAGAACAAGGGCTGCTCATTTCACATCAAAGCAATTTCCAGTACGATGAAAAAATTATCTGTGCTGCACCAACAAATCACTCATTGGGGAACAATCTTCCATTACAGCAGGATTTTGACTATTGCTGCCTGTGCTGGTTTGTGAATAATCTAATTCAGAGACTCCTCTGAAGGGCTCTGACAGGCCTCTGAGCAAGTTCCTGTTTGCTAACACAGTAGCTGATGTGCTAGCACTAACAGCCTCACGTGCTATTACTAAATTTCTTTGATAGAGACCCTTTAAAAAGGACCCTCTTCCTGCTGATTCCAACATGTGGAGTTTTAGAAGCAAAACATTCCCAGTTTCTGTCTTCTGGAAGTATTATTCCACCTTAGAAACTGTCCTTAAGGGGATGATATGGTAATGTTATGCTTTGCCCATTAGCTCCTTCTCTATGAACCCAGAAAACAGAAACAGATATAAGTGCAGATGTAAACTATTTAACTTTCGGAAGTGATTTCAAAACATTCATGTCCAGTTACACTGGCATGAAAGATGAAAGGCACATGTGAGAACTCTCAAATTAGCTGCCCCCAGTGTATCTTGTGTTATCTTTAAGTGTCCACACATTGAATATAGGATGCTTTTATCATGTGCATTTATATCTGAAGCGTTCCACAGCTGCAATTTTTTCATAGGCTTTGCCAAAACATCTTATGTAACACCTTGTGGACATAAGGCTCCTATTAATTTCTGAGTATGACCGGCATATTATTAATGGCCCTGTAATTCAGGTACTTCCAATTTTCTGTTTCCTTTTTTCTTCCTTAAAAAATAGTTTTGACCTTTTGCTGTACAGAAGTACATCACTAAATTATCCCTGTTGCCAGAGGCTGCAGTAGCTCCGAGCTCCATGTCAGGCTGCATGAATCCACCAGAGGCAGTGACCGCCTGCCAGCACCCAGTCTTTGTGTTGCTTTGAAGTAGTTTGATTAACGCCACAGTTTGGAAATCCCTGGCTCATTCTCCCTTGGGCAGGCTCATATTAATAATTGTTTGTTGTCAAGGTAACTTACCAGCTATTGTTGGTTAATTATTTATTTAACGACTTTGAAGAAGAATAAGCTAATCTCTGTCAGCCTCTAGCTGTAATATTATTATAGGGGAGAATTTAGCATTTTTAACAAGCTAGTAAAGAAGGAAACATTTATGACATGGATTATTAACTTTGTTCTGGCTAAATTAATGAAAATATTTTTGAAACAATTTTGTTCTATGTGCCTTTAGTGCCATATCCTGGAAAGTTGTTTTTCAGTGGGTGATCATCCTGGTTTGGCATTCTGACAAGGCTTTTAAAGATCAGGCTGTTCTGCAAGCTCATCCGAAAACTCATCTGTTCTGAATGCTTTGTGGAAATCCAATCTTATTCCATCAACCCACTTGTCAAAGTTATGCTCATGCCCCTTATTTCTTGCACATATAATATACTCAGCTAGCTTTCTGCTTCAGCTGGAGAAAAAGCTTTATGAGTTTCTTGTCTTGGTCATTTTATTTGTCTTCAGAAGGCAGCATTTCTCTCTTTCTTATTCTTAATATAGGGATTTTTTTGTGTCCCTCTCTCTTACTCTTTGTAAATAGAAAAGACACAGTTTAGAACTTGCTGTCTTCCATTGGCCACAAGTATCCTGTGGTTTGGGCCATCGGTGTTGTCAGTATTGCCTCATCTGGGGCAAGAATACTGAAGCACTTCAGGATTTATAGCTGAACCTGGTTAGTCCTGGACAGACCTGCAGGGCCTTTGAATGGTGTATACTGGTATAACTGCTATTAAACAGTTTAGATTACTTCAGACATGTTCTTACAGAGCAAATTGGAAGAAATTTTACTGCATAACCTGCTTCTTTCCAAAATCCTTCCCTTCAAATATTAGTTTTGACACTTGATTTGTGATGAAGATGCTTTTTTTATTT
Source organism: Sclerurus mexicanus (assembly GCA_013396755.1). Classification (NCBI taxonomy): domain Eukaryota; kingdom Metazoa; phylum Chordata; class Aves; order Passeriformes; family Furnariidae; genus Sclerurus; species Sclerurus mexicanus. The sequence continues at coordinate 967,163 of VWZF01006903.1, forward strand.
TGGTACAAAATATGTAGTAGGATTAAAAAGACAAAAAGAAACCCCCAACATACCGTGCCACAAAATTAGTGAGGTTATTCCTGACAGGATTGAGAGTCCAACATCTCTGCTGAAGAACTATTCCAGGCATTGCTTTGACATACTTGAAGAGAAGATGTTGCAAAGTGTGGGAAGGTATTCATTGAAAGAGCTACTCTTCTCCCTGTGTAAAAATCTCATTCTTCAAAGACGTGTCCATCAGATATCTTTGTAGGCATCTCTTAGCAGTTGCTCCTACAGAGCTTTTTATTTCTGAACTATCTTTTTTTCAGGACTCACTGCAATTTAATTACTGAAAATGAAGTTATTTTTTGAAAGTGTATTTGGCTGCCTAAACTTAAGGGCCTGATCCTGCAGTTCTGTCCAACTAAATGGCCTTATTCTCATTCAACCTGCTTACACTGCTGTTATTACAAGCTGTAAGTGCTACTGGGGGCAGTACATATTGATTAAGCCCTGTTAAAGCATTCCCCTTCTCCCATAAAGGATCAATGAACCACATTTTTCTTTTTCTTTCATTACAAATCTGTATTTAGATGTCTTTTTAGTAAAGTTTAATTTGGATTTTTGGCCATATGTTCAGTCGGGAGGAATTGTTTCTGAGTACTACATGAATGAAACTTGAACTGACTTTACTGCCCCTTGCATGGCATAGTCTCTCCCTGAAGCCCAATGGCACGTGCTTTATACCAGGTGTGTTAGCAGAAGAATTTGTTAAAAAAACCCCAAAGCACTGTGGGTTCCCTGTGGCCATGGAGGATTTTGTGAGCACTCTGGAGGCTGGAACCCCAGGTACACTCTGGAATGAGCTTTTCTCCTCTGCTCAGACTGCCTCTTTTGACTGCTGGATTTCTCTATTAGCATAATTATTTCATTGAATTTTTGTTCAGTGCTTTACCAGGGAACAGACAACAGTGGCTAGGAGGAAGGGTTAGTACCTCCATTTTTCATTTGTTATTGCCTCTGAAACCTAAATTGCACCCATATTTATTTATAAATGAGGTGGGATAAAATTATATTCTTATACTCTGTTTTTTCAATTCCAGCATTAGCTCCTGTACTCCTGCCTGACTCTTAGTTGCGTTCAGTTTTCTTTATCAAATGTTTCCTACAGGACTTTCCCTGAATGGTTAGTGTTAGCTGTGCCAAATTCTTGAGATATTTAGTGAGTGAAGCCAATGCCTCCAGCTAACAAACTTGAGCATTACAGGGTGATCCAGGCCTCGTATTATTGTTAACATGTTGTTATAAAATGTACTGGGGAAGAAAACACTCATAATTATGTTAAATACTCAAATAGCTGAAGGACAGCAAACATTCAGAGAATATAAACTGTAGGGAAGGGAAAAGTGTTGTGAAATGTGTAACTCAGTAAAAATAGGAGAAAATGAAAAAGCAAAGAAGAGCTGATTATCAGTTCAAAAGAGATTCTGAGAGTGCAGTTTTCCAAACCAAACCTTTGGAAAGCCCATTGTTTGAGATACTTAAAACTAGAATGGTCAAAGAACTAAATAATACACAAGCTAGATTCCTTGCTGCAAGAAGGCTTGAATAATAGGCCTGTCTTTCTGTGGCTTTAGGAGAATTTTATTAATTTTATTTCATTTGCCTCAGTGATACTAAATAAATAGCCCTTTGGAAGTTTGAGACTGACATTTGAGTCTTTAATGAACATTTGCTTTTTGGCTCTGCTTTTCTCATGAGCTCCAGGCTGCTGGCTGTGGTTTTGTTCCCTCTGAGCAGCAAAGCATGTATTGGTAACACGGGCACTCGTGCACAGTCTCACAGTGGGCTGAGGAGGCGTGGGCAGGGCCGGGGGTAACGGGAACCAGCCCAAGGCAGCCCTAGGGAGCAGTGATGGCCGGGACGTGGGGCAGCAGTTTGAGTGGCCGTTCATGTGGGAGGGCACACAGGGAAGATTCCTCCTTGGAGGAGGAGCATTCCATTAGCTGAGTGATGTGACCATAACCCATAAACCAAAACCCAGTACCTGGGCAGGTCTGTGACCACCTGACAGGTCAAGGGCACTCATCCTACCCGACCCTCAATGCAGAATGGTAAGCATTCATCTGAGGGCAGAAACTGCACCTCTGGCTCGGGGGTCTGCACCATCTACCCAAGCGGTGAGTGATGCCTTCACCCAGATGGAGCTGCTGGAGGAGGTGTGTGCAGTCAGAGTACCTCCAAAAGCAGGTGGCTGAGCTGCAGGAAGTGGTGAGGAGGATGACTAATATCAGGGAGGCTGGAAAGGAGTCGGAGAGCTGGTTCCAAGTGCAATCTGCAGTGGACCCACAGCTAAATAGACAAGAACACACAGAAGGGAGGGAAGGAGGGAGGGACAGGGGCAAGTGATACAGGAGAATGAAAGCTTGCAACAAGAGGAAGAGACTTCTCTCAAAGCCTGAGGTGCCCTTGAAGAGCCACTTCACTGCTCTTCAGGCTGAAAAGACCCTTCACATCAGGAGAGAGGCTGGGGCTGAGTAAGGGAGCCCCATCCGCTCCTCGTGTAGCAACCAGCACAACCCAGAAAAGGCAACAGGTGACAGCAGGAGGTGACTCTTCTGGGGGACACAGAGGCACTCATTTGCTGACTTGACCTCTCTCTAGAGACATGGGCTGCCTGTTGGGGGGTCGTATCAGGGATGTCTCTGAGAGACCACCAAGCCTCGTGCAGTCCACTGACTATTACCTGTTGTGGTTGATTCATGTGGGCCCCAGTGATACAGCGATACACCAGTGATATAGTGTAACTGTGTCCGGCAATACTTGAACTTTGATAACTGAAACACGGGTCTGGGGCATGCTGATGTGTGCATATGCAGTCACCATGATATCACTCCCCAGGCAGCCAGTGTTTCTACTGCTGGCAAGCTGTGCTTGGTCTGAGCTCCGATTCCATCTGCTTCATCCTTGGAGCTGACTGCTGTGGCCACTCACAGAGTAATTTTGGCAGCAGCAAGATACAGGTGCCCAGCTTGGGAATGAGGTTTTGAAGTAGTGGCATCTCAGTGTCAGCATGCCTTCCCAGCTGGTCTCTTCAGCATTCTTCTCTGGCTGGACTAAGTTGGGGTCAGTCTTCGTGGCTTGCTGGCCTTCCCAGAAGAGCACTTGTCTCTGATTAGTCCCTCTGAAGGAGGTAAAAGCTATCTTCCTATGTAAATTTAAAAGTAAAATCACTCTGGAAAATCTCATGAAATTCACATAGAAACCTCTATGAAATGACATTTAATAATGTGATAGATTTCCATTCTTGTTGAAAATTTCTGCTGTGCTCTACTAGTGTGTGGTGGATTTATTTCTTTTATACAAAAGAGAGCTTCATAAAGTCTGGAATAATTTCCAGAAGATAAACTGGAACATGCCTAAAATTACTCATGTACAGGAATAATCTTTAACATATTGGCGAAGCAGTCATCATCATTCTTAGAGCAGATAGATTAAAAAGCATTTCAGTACCTCCTGCTCTTACACTGTCAGCAATGGAGTGGAAGAAGAACTAAAAATTACTGTCTCTTCCTCCAAACATGACGGAAATGAAACACTTTGTTCTAGTCTAGGAATTTTTATTCTATTAAGGGGAATCTCTTCAGGCAGATATATGTCCTTCCCTCCTCTCTTCCCCTGTGAATATACAAATAGGGGGAATAAAAAATACTCCAGAGCTTTGCAAGCCCAAAGTAGCCAAGTACATTGCCTTGTTTTTCTTCTCTCTTGCTTTGCTACCAATTCTGAATGCTACCTGATGACTAATGTTTAAGTTTACTTTCTTCTCATGCCTCTGGCAGTACTGATAGAGTCACAGTATAGCTGTACCATAGGTATCTCACAAATTCTCTTTCCATGGTCATGTTTGTACTCAGAGAGAGTTTGATAGTTCACTGAAAACTAAAATACCTGTGCAGTTGCAGTTTCAAGTGTATGCAGGCTATGTTTGCAGCATCGCTGTTCTGGGGGTTACAGCAAACTCACGTTGCAAATACGATCTAGGACATCTGCAGTGATTTTATTGTGTTAAAATGTAAGAAAGGAAATTATTATAGACCTGGATTTACTGTGACATCAGGCCGGGATTTCTGTACCTTAAGTAACTTTTTTGCTACAAGAGAATACATACATAGTAATGAATTCAAGTAGAAAGTGAATATTATTTTGAGAACAGGAGCGCATTTGAGGTATTTAAGTATTTTTATCTGTCTACCTCAGAAAGGAATTAGGGAAAAAAGTAGACGAAAATATACATTATCATAATCCAGTAATATGTCTTACTGTAGGTATTGAAGGAATCAGCTGTTCAGCTACACTCACACAGCACTATCAGACACCAGATTGGGCCCGATTGCATAATTCTGTTTTCTAGCATAAAGTAGTTCCCATTCAGAGTTGGGCAAAGACACTCAGTCTGTGCTGCTGTGGATGGTCAGGAGCTGGGTTTTGCTCTGCCCACTGTGTAGGATCAAAAGGACATCATTTGCTAAGTTACCATGATATTTTTTGATCTTAAATATGTTTTGCACTTCAAAGAGACTCTTGACCTAGAGGACTACCAAAACAGTAGTATCATGTGAGCATCCTGTCTTCTCTACACACTGGTTTTTGATCACTGTGCAAAACCAGATGTATTGACTCATATGCTTTTTAAGTTTCAAAGGCTTTCACCCTTAATGGAGTGGAGTTCTATATTTTGTGTTAATTTATGGTTTAACTAGCAGACTTAACAAAGGAAATATTAAAAAAAGAGAATTTGTTTTCTTCATGTTACAGATCCAGCCTTAGTTGTGGAAGTTTTGACACTGTTTTTTTTCCTAGCTTGTATATTTTCTGTTCTAAAAAAAGAAGTATGGATTGTGTGAATAAGATTCAGCTTACTCTTCTGTACAATATTGACTCTTCAGTGAGTAATGAGTAAAACACAGTTATGTGTGCATGTCATCAGTATTGGAGTAGTTAGAGTATGTTTATGTGAAGAAAGGAATTTTGCTGACTAAAGCCCACCATATACTCATGTGTTGGATCAGGCTTTCAGTAGGAGAGAACTGGAGTGGCAAAATATCAGTGGATAAGTGTGTACAACAGCACAGGCAGAACATTCTTTCCAGGGCAAAAAATAACTTGTATTCTCTGCAACATTGTCTTCTGCTTTGGTACATATATCCAGATATATGATAGAAGGGTATAAGTAGTGGCAGACTCCTCTTGTGCAGACCCTTTCTTGCTATCACTCAGTTCATGTAATTCTTTCAAAAGTAATTAATGGAACAATAGTGATACAAAGTCCATTATAGATCTAACTGAACCGTGAGGATTGGGTTGGTAAACACGGGTTTGGTTCGGTTTGCTCTGCAGCATAAGGTAATTTGAGTTGGAGGCATGCTCATGTAGGCTGAGATCCTCAACACAATTCTCCCAAACTCTCAGCCAGTTATACCTGTGGTACTGGAGCACCTTCTCCAAGAGCAGAAAAGTAGAAAGAGGAAATAGCGTTCCCAAGTGCATCCTCTGTTTTTGGGAACGCGGATGCAGTTTTCCAGAACTGCTAAAGAACAGCGACAAAGGGAGGAAAGACAAAGCATTTCTGATTTGTGGCAGTTCCAAGGCAACAGACAATCAGTTGTCAGTTAAAAGTGAGGGTGTAAAATAAAGCTCAGTGGGGAGCAAAGAGGATCATGGGGGAGCATAAGAAATGGTATTTTTCCTTTTGCATGTAAAACCTATTTCCAAGCAAGTGGATTTTGTGGTGTGTGGTTTGGGGTGGCTTATCTTGTGGGATCTGAGGTTTGTTTTGATGTTTCTCTGTGAAGAGTAGTTTAACCCAGAAGAAAAATGCCCTGTTGAATAATAAGGATCTGCTTGGTTGCTTTATTTGAAAGTTGTTTGGAAAGTATCTGCAGAGTGGGGAAACAAATGCAATTGAGCAGAAGAAAACATGGTTGCTAGAACTCTTATTAACTCTTTAACTACTTGGTTTCTTAAAAAGAGAGGAAATCTGGACAGTAGCTACTTTGGAAACTATTCTAAAAGGAAAATGATTAACTGGATAAAATAGCAAATACAGGCAATGTAGAATGTTTATTCAGCAAGGCTCAAAAGAAAAGGAGGGGAAAAAAGATGGCAATGCCAGATGGGAGAGATTCTCACTGATAGTATCTCATGGGTTCTGCATTATTTTCATATTAAGATCCCTTTTTATGTTTAGTCACTTAAATGGGTGTTCTCAACCTCTTTTTTTGTGTACTTGTTTTCTATTTTGATTCTTTCAAAGCAAATTTTTGTTTATGTATCTTTTGTTCAGATTTGCTTATACTAGAAGGTTTCTTAAAGTGCCTAGGTTCTCAATTTATGTCAAACTCCAGATTACAGAACATGAAACATTTTGTTTCTGAAGATTAGCATCTTAGAGATATCAGGAGTTTACTTGGAGCCAGTGATGCAACAGTAATACATGTTTAAGCTTTCATAGAGTGACACTTTTATTGGGACACTTAGAGAGTGACATTTTTATAGGAGGTATACAGCTGCATTAACTTCCACGTGGAGCCCTTTTCCAGTCTCTAGGCATCACTTTCTAAGGTGAATTAGCAAAATTACACGAGATAAATGGCACATTTGTGGATCACCCTGATTAAAGCCTTCAGCTAGGAAAATATCTTTTTGATAATAATAAAAAAATTGCTGTATTTAACAAATCACATGAACTGGAGATTTGAATTTAAGGAGTAAAACAAAACTCCGGTGCATAGATTTGAAGACTGCATGTGAACTCTGGAAACAGGTGAAGAATATCTAATTATTTTTGTTAAATCACTTCTCAGCAAACTCCCACTGCTAAAGTTTTACCACTTGTGGTAGATACCACTGCATGTCAGAGATCTGATCTTGCATTGCTGGCCATGTCTTGCTTTGAAAAGTGAAATATGTAGTTCAGCATTACTATTGAGATGTTCTGTTCTTACTGGAGCTTTTGTCCTCAACTATTGTTCTTTTTATCTCTCATGTAAATTGAAGAATAAGGAGACTAAAATCAATAGTTCCAGAAAAAGTAGAATAGTCTTCTGTATGTTTGGTGGAGAGAAATGATAAGACCAAAATAATACTGTAATTTCTCCTCGCTCTGTTCTAAACACTTGCATTAATTTGCATTCATGCACCACGCTGTTTCTGCTGTGCCAGAAGTCACCAAGGAGATTGCTCAAATGAATAAAAACCCCAACAACTTAATTCCATTCCATCTCTCTCTCCTTGCTGAAAGGACTGACAAAGTAGCAATCCTTGTCTTTCATTGACAGATAGCTGTACTCCCTCTATAGCTTGAGTTTATGTGTGAACTGTGATCTGCTACTTCTTTACGGCACTGCATTGCAGTGCTGTAGGTAATGCTCAAGCTATGCGAGCGTGCCAGAGTCCCTTGGCTAGAGGGACCCAGGATTGCTGGTATTTGTCTCAAACGCCTTGACTATTGAACATGTCAAACATACCCAGCTTTTAGTTTTTACTTATACCTTCTTTTGTTCTGTTTATTTGCCATTTTTTACACTTTCTTTGAAAGTTGCTCGAATAAACAAAGAGGCTCATTCTTATTATTGCTTGCAGGTTTCCAACCTGTACCTGTATGACAGTGTGCTCATGCTGGCCAATGCTTTCCACAGAAAACTGGAGGACAGGAAATGGCACAGCATGGCAAGTCTGAACTGCATGAGGAAATCCACCAAACCTTGGAATGGAGGAAGATCCATGCTAGAGACTATTAAGAAGGTGAGAAAAGACAAACCACAGTTGTGTGAGCAATTGAGATAATTGCTTCATCTCTACTTGAGCATTTGTAAAGGTTTTTAACTTTTATTCAACTTTTCTTTGGTTTATTACAAGCAAGAGATTTGCAACTATCAGGAATGATCCACAGAATCAAACGAGTGAATGATTTATGATAAACAAGTTACACAAATTGCAGTGTTGCTCCAGCAGTGTGTGTTGTCATAGCTACCTTCTGTGGAGGTAGTGTGGTTAGCAGCAGTCATAGAGATTTCTGCCTGCATTTTATCAAGAGAACAACTGAAGGAGCTCGGAGGGCCAACCAATGATAAGGTTTAAGACTTATGGTCCATTTACTACAGCTCAACTAGCTTTGCATGTTAGCTGAGCATTTGTAGGTATGTATTTGTGTCCTGTAGCCCAGAGCGAGTGGGATCTGCTTTAGCTAAGCTGTCACCAACAGTTACGTTGTCTTGCACCAGGCTGAGTGACTCAAATGTGGACAGTACTGTGGCCTTGCAGGTGCACAGCAGCTTCTTGTATGAAAGTTATTTGATCACAAGTACTGGTGGAAAAAAATACTCATTTTTTACTATACTAACTTTAGCGATTATTCAGAGGAATCCCCGTTTCCCAGTATATACTGATCAATAATTTTCCTCATGTAAAAAGGTGCAATTTGATTGTTCCGACCGGTGCTAATGACACCGTTCTTTGTTGCTAAATTAATTCAAACTTTGGTGTAACTTCAAGCTTCTTTACTCCAAACCCAAAATCAAACTCTGTGATACTTTCACAGAGATACTTGCAATGTTTTCTTTTCTTCCTGCCTCTGTTGGGAGCACAGCAGGCATACTCTTTCTTCTGGACTGGGAATTCATGCCTTTGTATTGAACCCTAGGAATGAACCTGCTGCCCTCAGTTACAGTGAAGGAGCTGTTGTCTCACAGCCCACTAAGGTCCTTCTCCTTTTCTTTGGGGTCTGTTTCTGTGAGCAGTGATGACCTCATGGGCCTAAACAGTGAACGTGTTAGTGCTAAAGTAGTTTTCAAACAAAAGGAAAATAATATTTTGTCTAGTGCTGGGTGTGAGGTACTGAAGAACATGTAATTACCACATTTTAGTTCACTATAAGGGTTTTCAAAGCAGATTTGGCATGCTTTTAATGCAGAGGAGTGTTAGTAAAGGTAAATTTGTTCTATTCTAAAATTTCTGAAACTTATTTCCTTAGGGCCATATAACTGGGCTTACTGGTGTAATGGAGTTCAGAGAAGATGGTGCTAACCCCTACGTGCAGTTTGAAATCCTGGGCACCAGCTACAGCGAAACCTTTGGCAAAGATGTGCGGAGGGTAAAGTCACGCTGCTTCTTTCTTTGCTTTTCCCCTAATAATATACATTCTGCTTCACAGGAGAAAATGTTATTCTTTAAGAACAAACTAGTACTATGCTGCAGAAGAAATGTACTATGAGAAATACTTTCTAATTTATATTTTCTAATTTATTGTGCAACTAAATCTTGAAAAAGTAAAGGACATTGGTAGGCAGGAATCCTCAAGTTGTTTCCTATGTGCGGTGCCATAACAATCCTGTGAACGTAATAATGAAGACAGCACAATCCTGCTCATGTATTTCATTGTTAATTAAGATATGATTGACATAAATATGGAAGATATGATACAACTTGTCTTACTAAGTGTTACAATCTGGTTGGAAATTGTAACGAGGTTCTTTTAGTTGATTGCTCTGAAGGCGAGATTCAGGCACGGAACTCCTTATGTTGGGTCTCAGACAGATACTGACATTATTGAGGGAACAGGAAAAGGGGCAGGCTAGAACTAGGAAAGGAATTACCACCACCAGTGGGAAGGACTTC
>VWZF01006903.1:976859-1001865 GCA_013396755.1 Sclerurus mexicanus
CCGCCGGGCACCTGGGCTTCGGGCCGGCTCCCGGGTGCGGATCGGCCGGGCCGCGGGTGCCCGGCGGTCACCATCGTGCCGCTCTGCTGCCAGTGACACCCCGAGGGTGCTCGGAACGCCCGCGGCAGCCCAGGAGTGTCCCCCGGGCGGTGAGGGCAGCCCAGGGCTGTGCCCCCATCCCGGTGGGCACTGTGTGTGTGTGAGGGGCGCTCCTGGAGCTGAGGGGAAACTGTCCGGGCTGGTTGCTGCTCGTCCGGCTTCGAGGTAATTCTTTCTCGGGTGTTTAAATTGCCTCAGTAATGCTTGTCGTACTTTTGGGAGAGAAATTAATTACTGCCCTGGTCAATGTAAAAACATACTGACCAGTTAGACACAGAGCAGTCTCTTACGCTAAGGAAGATAACTGAGAATATAAATTACCTAAACACACAAAGATGTTTCACGTATAGATGCTACAAGAATTTGAGATAAATAAAAACTCTAGAGATGATGATTTCCAAAATGAATAGTCATGAAAAGTACAGGATGACTTATCAATGGTAGCTGGTGCAGTAAGGACTGATGGGGATTGGAAGGCAGTTAAAATGGTTCCAAGGGCTTATTAACATAAATTGTCTTGGGCTGAAAAGGTTGGCTTGAACACATTCGTGCAGGAGAGATGCTCCAAAAATCTATGAAACTCTCAAGTGAACAGTGAGGTTCTGACTGGAGCCCAGGCTACAAATGGTTTCTAAACTGGTGAACTGGTTGAAATACAGATGTTACCACCATGTGATCAGTGGGTCCTGCATTAAACAGACCTGAACAAAGAGGATTCCAGGAATAATTAAAATATATGACATTACTGATTTTCATCTGACCCTTTGTTTCTGTGATTTGTTTTGATTCACATGAATTACAGAAGTCTAAATGGAAAAAAAAAAAGTAAAGGACTTATGTTTACATTATCATTTTTATTAGCTAAACATGAGATTCTTTCAGAGTCTAATTTGGCACAAGGATTCTGGACATGGAGCCAAAGGCATGTGATATCTATTAGAGACTCAACAGAAGGGAGATAAGTATTGGAAATGCATAAAATTCCAGGAGATATAATTGAAAATTTTCTGTTGCCAAAAAAACGTCTCTGAACACTTCAGACTGCCTAGGCACCCTCCTATAATGTGATGACCAGAAAAAGCTATTTCTTGGTCTGCTTTCATTTCTAGAAGAGGAAAGTGAGGAATTCTTAAGTTTCAAACACCACCTGAATTACGAAAGGTTACCCTTGGCTAAATTGTCTAAATTTTGGGAAGAGTGTTGCCTATTTAATAAAACAAAGTTGGCTTTGGAGGTCTGGGAATCAGTTCTGGTTCCTAGTCAGAAGTATGCTCCTCACTTTATGCAAACCAGAAGTATCTGGTGCCATGTGAGATGCTGTGGACTGTTCCCAGCTGCCACTACAGAAAAGCAGGAGTGTCCTGTCAGTGCTGTGTTATTCCTGGCATATGGATGCCATGGGGCGTTTGAGTTTGCTTCCATTTTGTTACAGAATTCCCAAGTGACTTTGCATAAGTCCCATAATTGCTTGATGCTTTGATTTACCCTTCACTAAAATTGGCATGAACACCGCTCTGCACAGGTTTGAGCCTTACAGGCAAATTATGATGTGTGAGTATACTTTATTACTTTTTTTTTCTAATGTGCATTTCAAATATGGTAACACAGATACAAAAGCTCTCACTTCAGTATGTGTAGCACGCTGACCAAATTGGCATATAATCCAGAGGTGTGAAGTGGAGATAGCTAAAACATCACTCAAAAGGGACCACAAGGCAAAGAAATAGGTAAAATGACTAAATGGGAAAATTACTAAAATAGCTTACCTGATATACTACTGATCACTTTTGATCCCTAATGTGCTACTTTGGGAGTAGGTGTTTAATATAGGAAGGCTCAACTCTTTAGATGTTAAAAGCAGAACACTATACAGTTCCCAAAAATGAAAGGGAATATAATTCTATGTGGGTAAAAAGCTAATGGCTGTGGAATACTGCACTGAGCTGAAATGAAATTCTGGAAATTATCCTTTTAGTCTAATATATAGGGAGAGTAAAATGTCAGCCATATGCTAGAGAAGTCTGTAGAGGAACTTGGAAGAGATAATACCTCTTAGAGCGTAACTGCCATGGAGCTACTGGAATTCAATTATTTAGGCAACCTGACTTTTTATTATTGCAGCAAAAAAAAGGTTACAGCTTAGAAGTGCTTTTAACAACTCACAAAGTCATGCTTGTCTTGTTTATGTTCCTTGAGTGAGAGGCCAATTCTGATTTATTGTCAGTTGTTTCCATCTCAACCTTTGCTCAGGTTTAGCTGTGGAGACACATATTTTGGGTAGAAAACAGAGGGTTCTTCTGCATGGCTTTCTCTTCCTCTGTATGAACAGCATCTGTATTTATTCACCCCTGTCCAGACCCTACAAAAAAATCTTTGCACTTAGGATCTATGACAGGGTAGAGCAAAGACTGTAACATTGAGTGTTGAACCTTAGGTGGAATCCAGTCAAAAGCTAGTGGACTTTTGACACTCAACATCCCTTACAAAGTATCTAGGGGATCATTTCCACCAGAAAGACTCCTAGGAGGGTGTTCAAGATAGTAACTACAATCTAGCAGGAATTTTCAGAGCTATTTTGTAGAGGCATCTTGACTCTCAAGTTACCCTGAGATCTAGTCTTTCTGCAGACAATTGTTCCTTCCAGTAGCTGTGATTTAGGTATGAGTGCAAGTAAATATATGTATTTGCTCGCTTAGTATACCTTCTCCTATTTTCAACAAGTCACTTAGTATGTCTTCTCCTTTATTACCCAAGTCTAACACCATGTGGTTTTGGTAAAGGCTAGTAGTGCTTTTGCGTGTATCATTTATTTTCCCTTTGGGTGTACTTTAGTGAGAGGAAACTTCAGAAAATGCTCTAATTTCTTTGGTTTAAACATAAAAGAACAGGGTATGTCCCTTAAGGTATATCACCTTGTTTTACAAAAGGCTCAGGTAATTGCCTTCTATTCACTGTGTGCATGTGGAGGTTTAGAAAGCATAGTTTATTTGTGCTTAAAAAAGACATTTGCATGGTGACTTATTAGGGCATTTGAAAGTTGAAGATTGTTAGACAAATTGAAAAGGCTTAAATGCCCAGTGCTTAACAATTACAACTATTATTTATGTTCCTAGTGTCTGTAAACACCTTTAGAAATAGCAACCAGAGTATCTGTATATTTTAAAAATATATAATAAAAATAATTGAATATAAAGTGGTATGGGAAGAGAATAAATCAAAAAGGGAAAAGTAAGGATATTGCTAACCACCTGTTATTGGTTCTTATTGATGAAAGCCTCAATGTAACTCAGAACATCTGAGCTGGTTCATACTTGGTATGTTTCTGCGCTTGGATGGATTCCACACCAGACAAGAGTTTGATGCTCCAGCTGTGAAAGCAAAAGTAACCCCTGGTGGTATTCCTGGCAACTCCCTCGGTCACAGCGAGCTCTCGAGGTGCAGGATGTTTGTTCTCATTGGAGCGTGCGTGCAGGGAATGCCACAGCAACTACCTGCCCCTGTAGGGACGTGATAAGGCTTAGTTAGGTGGCGCCTGGAAGGAGCTTTATGATAATCTTCGTCTTTGGCAGGAAGATCTTCTGTAAGTGTGAAATGATGTGGTTATTTAGTTTATTTTATGACAGGGATCATATTTTTTCTAAAGCAATCTGCATTTCTTTCCCAAGCTGGCTGTAATGAAGCAGAATTAATGGTTTGCACACATTCAGTATTTCATAAGAAACATTCTGTTCAAAATTATAATGTTTAGGATTGGTTATTCCTTTCTGTTAGTTGGTATGTTTTAATTTTTTTAAATTAGGTTTTCCTTAAATATCATCTGCTTCATAAACAGTTATAGTTGTTTCCTACAGCACTTCTGAGGCAGATTGGAAAAGTCACCGTAAGTAGTTTTTGTGATGTGTTTCACAGTTGTTGAAAACCCATCTTTGAATTCTGATACTGTGGTTTAATTGGGATTGTTACTTTTAGGCAAAACCTCATCATTATCATGATAAGAAATCCTGTGCTTATTATTCTTTGTGAAAAGGAATGGTATTTTTAGGGATTTGCAGTATCAAGTGCTTTCATCTGTAAGAATATCACCAAGTCACATCGTATGCTGCTAAAAGAGTCATCTTAGGTGGTTTCTACTGTAATTGAATCAGTTTTACTTATATGGAAAAATACAGAACTAAATTGCCTGAGTGGGGCTGTAAAACAGACACCTGCACTTCATAAGCGTATACTAGATACTTAGGTATAATATTGCAGATAACCAGTGTGGCCTCAGTGTCTTTCAGCAGAAATGTAAGACTGAAGTCTTGGCTGCTTTGGTCACTAGACTCCCCCTTATTTTGCTAATAATCCTTTCATTCTGGGTAAAATACAATTTCCACACGTTTACATTTGGTTAAACTTTCTGTTGGAGTGGATTGAGAGTCATGGTGGAATAATTTGGGAAAAGAGTATTGTAATTTACCCTCTGAATAGGTTGTGTCAAACTGAAGAAAGAACTGAAGTATTTTACTCAAAATAATGAACTTTAAATTTTTAGTTGTAATTTTCTGTACAAGATGGATGTAAGGAGTAAAAGTAAATGCATACCTTGCAAATTGCGTGCGTCGAATTATTCATGGTGAAAAATAGAGCTGAACATGTAGGAAATGGCTGTGATCAACCAGAGAAGAAACACGGAAGTGAGATCACAGTTTCCCAAAGTTCTGAAAATTGGGCCTTTTTTTTTTTTTGTAATTGAAATACTTGATGTTCTGTATGCTTTTACTGTAAAATTCTAGCTGAATTATTACACTCATGAAAAAGTAGATAAGCAATTTTAAAAATGTATCTTCTGATGCAGATAAGTGATGCATATTTTATTATTTTATGTTTTTGGGAAACATTGCCAATGGGACCAATGCTTGTGTATAAACTTGCTTGTATTTGCAAATACAAAATGCTGTGTATATTTGCAAATTGTACCAGTGTCAGCCCTGAGTAAAAGGGATGTCTTGCAAATTTGAGTTGGAAGTTCTCCAAGCATGAGATCATGCTGGTCTTCTTGTTTGGAAGACTGCTCAGCTGTTTCTGTGCCATTTTCACAGTATGAAGCTTAAGTCTGGATTTTAAGAATCGGCCATATCCGAGTTAAAAGTGAGCCAGGGCACCTTCAGCAATGAAGGTGTTGCTAAAGCTGCCACAGCCCTCACACACTGCTGCCAGTACGTTCAGAAATTCTGTTTGATTTGTAAGCCACATGCTGTATCGTACCTACCAGATCGAATCTTGGGTGTGGCATCGTTCTTTTTTAACACATTATGCAATATTGCATAGTGAAATTGGGATGCTGGGAGTGTTAAAATCAGCCTTGTAAAAACACATCTTTAATTATGGAGTTTTCATCAAAGCTCCTATAATGTACTGATGAATCCTAGGAGAGTATTCAGAACGGGGGGGCAAGAAAGCCCCTTAGCCCGACTCATGAAGAATCTGTGCTGAAATGTGGACACCATAAAGAAAATTGTATTTCCATACAGAAAGAGGTCAAGATTTTCTGAGCTGAACACACACACAAAAATAGTATTTGAAAAAAACTTCACAAATTCCTTTTACATTTTTGAAAATGCAAAGACAGAGATTATTTGCTACTTTCTTACTCACAACATTGATCTTCAACAGAGACACTACTCCCGAAAAGAGAGACAGTCCATCTCTTTTAATTTCCTGCCCTAAGAAATATCTTTGATACATGATTGTTGTTTAAAATTCACACCAAATCCAGAACTTTCTGTTGAGTGTCAGAATAGTTTTTGTGGGTTTTTTTGGATAACGTCTGTTTAGTGAAATCACTTTGAAAGATAATAATGATAATGCCAAAATACAGTTATTATAGCTGTCAAATCAAATAGGAGTCAGCTTGGTTTTCATAAGTGCATAAACTAAGGAGATCTAACTTCATTTATAGCATGACTTCAGTGTCAGGGAGAGTCGCAAGGACTGTATGTTGAGGGAGCCATGGACAGTTTCTTTGCTGTAGTGTTTGAAAAATGCATTTAATTCTTCTAATGGTTGCTGCCTTGTATCATTTGGTAAACTGAAAATAGACGTAGGCCAAACATAATTTATGAAGTAATTAATTTCAGCAATAATTTTAAAGTCCAGGATAACTTTGTGGGTATATGGTTCGGGTATATTCAGTATGTCAAAAAGTGGATGTTTAAATGTGGGTAGTTAAGCTATTTGGTTATGCTACCGTCATAGTTTTAAGAAAAATGAAAGTATTTTATGGTTTCTCTTTAGTCTTATTAAAATAAAAAAAAACACATACATAGAAGTAATTGAAAATTCCCATTCTATTTGTGATTTTATTTCTGACATTTCATGCCAAATTATATTATTGCATATGAGTAAGTACTTTCACATGCAGGTTTTCAAAAGGCAGGTTTAGTGATGAGCTCTTAGTGGTCAGTCCAAGTGTGGGACATGAGGAACTTCTGTGGCACAAAGTGTCACAAACGATCTCACTTGCTTTGCCTTGGTTTTTTAATTTCATTAATCATTTCAAAAGAATAACATTAATTCCTCAACTTCCGTTTTTGGAAAGATACATTCAAAAGGGCATCAGAGTTCTGATTAGATTTCTTTGTCTGTATTTGCTAATTCACTGCAATTACAGTACTTGGCAGAGACTGCCTACTGCTGTTCCAATTCCTGACAGAACTGCCTTCAAACTTAGGGCTTTGTGTTTTCAGAGTACACAGAAAACACCCAGTTTTACCTTAAAATAGGTACAATCTATAAGCATATATGTTATATATGTGTGTGTATATATATATCTGCATATAAGCAGATGTAATGAAGAGCAAAGGATAAAAACCCAACAACTATTCTAGGGAGTCTCTGTTTTAGTGGAAGAGTAAAGGGAAATATCCTGCTGGTCATTACTGACCAAAGCAGGTAGCCAGATACAGGATACAGGCTTTCCTTTTTTGGTAGAAAGAGCATAAAACCAGTTAAATCTGACATCAGTTATTTGTTTTCAAATTGCTTGCAAAGATCAGTTTCCCTGAACATGAGCACTATGAGCAGAAAGAGAGCTTCCTAACTGTAATCAGTAAATTCCTCTCGATTGGAATACCATCATAAGGTCCCCAAAGGTTGTACTTTACTCAGGACAGCACAGGCACTTCTTGCTGCTGTGTCTGAAATTTCTGTGCTGTCCTGCCTGGTCCTGCCTTTTCTTCCACCATCAGAGAACTTTGGGAAATCAAGTGGGAAGTCAAATCCTTTCTCCTACATGTCCTGTTTTCTGGAACACTGTGTCTCTGGTGAAAGTGCTGACGACACTTTTGTGTTCCGTAGTTTACAAAGAGGCTGCTGGTTCTACCAGCGTATCGAGTGAATTGTTGCTTTCAGCAGACGGACTCTGAAATCTCCTTGCATTGTTGTAAAGTCTCAGTTTTTTTTCACATTTTATCCATTGATAATATTATAGTACAGTGCCATGAGAGAAGTGCTTATGTTTTAGAATAGTTGCAATAATACCATTTAGGGGTGATACTTGGCTGATATCAGTTCTTGGGCATTTGAGTATTTTTTGGCAGTTTTTGTGGTTTTTTGTTGTTTGTTTGTTTTTGGTTTTTTTTAGTAAGGAGTGTTATCTAAATATACCTAAGGCAGACAAAACACAAAAATAGGTGTACTTTTACAAAGCAGTCTAAGGCTTTCTGAATCCTGTGCTTGGGCAGATAGGTGACTGCAGGCACTGAAGCATTTAGTCCCTGGAGCCTTACCAGAAAGTAGTCCTGGGCAAGTACAGCAACAAGCAATTGCTTCTGTGAAGGGAAAAGTGCTCATATCTAGTAACTAGGAGGTGACATTTATTCATAGGAGAACATTTCAGTTTGAGTAATTCTAGCACCATCTATAATTTTCTCAAAGCTTTATGTGCAATTTATTCTGCCGTAAGATTAATAATACAGTCAGACATACGTTAGTGGATGCTTTGCAAGATTGCTGTCTGAGCTGTGTGGAGTGTAAACCGAGCTCATTCTCTCATTCTTTCTCCTCTCATTCATGATGCCATTCAATACCCATCTACAAGGCCGTTGTAGCTATTTACATTTCAGTAGCACCTGGAGGCTACAGTTGTGCTATAGCAAGAGTTGCCTGGGTAGTTAATGATATTCTTATTGTGTGATATATAAACCATGCGGTTGCGTGTTCAGAAATCTGCTGCTGTAGTTTTCCCATTGTGACAGGAAAATGATATCATAATCTAAGTTTTGAGAACATCCAGCTTTGGGACTTCTCCAGAGGGTTTGCTGAGATAGGGATGAATGGTTCTGTGGATCAGGTGTAAGGTAGGATTTCCAGGGCAGGTGCAACAAACAGTGCTGCTCGTGGCTCAGACTTGCAGAGAGGGACAGCAGCTCACTTCCGCAACAGAAACTGAGGTTGTGGCTGCTTTTTTCTTTCTTTGCTCCTAAATTTTAAAATAAATAATTGGGAGGGGAGTATTCCGTAGCAGGTTTTTCAAACTTTTCTACTTTACTACTCCATAGGTTTTTTTGTTTGTTTATTGGGGTTTTTTTTTGTTTTTTTTTTCAAGGCAAGAGAGAGCACAAAGCATCTACTTTATGAGGGAAGTATACTGAGAATTTGTTACTATTTTTCATGAACTCTGATTAGTTTCTGAGTGTTCAGAGGAGGACTGTTCCTCAGTAGACTAACTGAAAGAATATTCAGCATTCAGAGCTTTTTTTTTTTTTTTTTAATTCAATCACAAATAGGAACACAGTAACCCGTGAAGTGGAAAACACAGATTTGCTGGCTGAGCTGGCTTAAAATGAATCTGAATCTAGGGTAGAGCCCACGGAATCTGCTGCTCTAGTGTGGCCCTCATTACAGGACTTTTCAGTCTCTTCCTTAATTAAAACAGAATGTCTAGTCTTCTTGGGATCTCAAGAGGAATCTCTTATGTCAGAAACTTGCTCTTGGAGTTTGCTTCTCTTCCTCTCATGCATCCCCCAGTTTCAGACCCAGCTACCTGGTCCTCACCTGTGTGTTGCATCCTGTCCCCTGGAAGCTTCTGTAAGAAGTAATTATCATCTGGCAGTTGAGCAGTCTGTGAACAGTCAGAGCCACCATCACTGAAACCTTTCTTTCTGCCACAGAGCAACTCTGCTTTGGAACATAAAAAACCTTCAACTTAGGGGAAAGGGTCAGTATTGGTGGAGAAAATGAGGCTGGACCTTTCTCACCATCCTCTTTTTCTCTGTCTCTGTCTGTTTGACATATGTGAAGCACATAAAGTTGAAGTCTGCTGGTGCCACCTAGCATACAGCAGCAATCGTCTCTTTCTTATTGGCATTATTTGCATGCTTGTGATTTTGTCTAGTTGCTTTTTGTCTTGTTCAAAAAACAGTGCACTGTCTGAAAATTATGTTTATTCTTTGTTATTTATAGCAAAGATTGTCTACAAAATGTCAGAGGAGTTCACTGCATTTATAAATTGATCTATAGCTGCCGTTATAATATTTTATCCTAATATTATCAGGAACTAGATTTTCTTACTTAAAATACATCAGTTGCACTTATTGTACATATCCTCTGGTTTGAGGAGAAGAGGTACAGGATCTTCACCTGCACACTGGTCCTGCCAGATAATCCTTCTCTGTTCTCACCGATTTTGAGCCAAATAAGAACTTTAAGAACCTGCACTCATTTTGCTGGGGGTCTCTGTACAGGAGGATTGTTGGTAGGTCTTTTGAGTGTTGATACGGGATTTTGAATTTAAGCTTCCCTGTTTTCTCACCCTTTATAAAGCAAAGAAAAAGAGTCAGCAGGATATTCTGGTAGAACAGGAAGAATTGGAACAGCAAGGATCCTTGAGCTGCCTTTCCTCCCGCGTCTCCCAGCTCAGCCTGCCCACAATAATAATCCTCATTGCTCCGTGGCAGTTAGTCAGGCTGCAGCACAGATTAAATATCCTTCCCTGTAGCTGAATTAACTTTCTAGATGTAGGTGGTACAAAAGAGGTACATCGATGTACCTACTGCCTCTCTGGTTTTAATTAGTTCAGAAATTATGTCTCTTCTAAATTCGTAATAACTGTGAGTATTTCCAAGACTTGGAGGGTTAGGGTCAGAGTAGCAGCAAGGCTCTGTAGAGGCAGACTTTGCTGTTGAAGTGAACTGGTTTGATTCTGGTTTTGAAACACCACTCTAGGATATCTCACTTCCCTAGCTCTGGCTTGCTTCAGTAGGTATTGCATGGTCCAGTCCAGAAAGACAGTGTATGGATTAATGCTGCTCCAGATCAATGTGCAAAGGGAGCGATTGTTTTCTTTTCTCCTCCCTCTCTGTTAGAAATTAACACACCTTAAACCCAAAGCCATTCCTGTGTTTATGTACAACCATGATCCTGCCTCATTGCTTCAAATCCTTCCATGTTTCCCATGCTTCCCTGTCACCAAAAATAAGCATTAGCAATGTGTTCAGGATAGAAATTGGGATGTCTGTTAGTTTGATTTATCTTAGTTCCAGAATTTCTTAGTTTTCTGCAGGCATCTCAACATTCCTGATGACAAATTAAATGGGGCATAGACCCAGACAGCAGCAGGATGCTCTGTGAGGGAGTGCACCAAGAGCACAGGCAGCGAATTTGAGTAATTGCAGAAAGCTGGGGATGCAGTGATTGATGAGGAAGGCACCTCCAGCTGGCCTGTAACTTCAGCAAGCTGACAAAGTCTGTTGAATTAAATACTCCTTTGACTGACAGCATCTCAACTGAAATCCACATCAGGATTACTTCTGTTGCCTTCCTGCTGTGTATTTATACTGAAATATGCCTGGTCTTGGCTATCTCAGACTTTTTTATGTCATAATGTGCTCAGTTGTAAATCCAAATGTTCTCCCTGTTTTGTTACTGTAAGCCATTTGCATAAAAATGCTGAGTCTCTAAATTGTGGGAAAGACTATAAAATATGCAAACTCCTATACATGTATACATGCGTATATAGATTTCACTGTACCTTAATTTTCTCTGCGGCTTATTAGAATCTGCTTTTCTTGCCAGTCACTTAAAAATGTACAAATCAACAAGAAGGAATTCCTCTGGGAGCATTTTGAAGGCATTATATGGACACATTAAAAGATGACAAAAGCATAGCAGTAAGAAACATTATTTTACTTTGCTGTGCTGACTAATGCTGTCAAAAATACAATGTTGAGAAACAAGACGTGCCTAGTGGTAATACAAGGGTGTGATAAAAACAGAAGGAATTTATGGATAATGTCATCAATAAACCTGACAGACAATATCAGTCCTTCCTTTAGTTTATTACAAGCTGGAAATACAGCACTGCTTTCCAGACTGTACATTTGAACTTACATTAATATTGCTTTGAGGAAGAGCCTTTCCTTATTCTCTCTGCATAATATTCTGCAGACAGTCATGCAGTGTCCCTCCTGGTTCTCTGCTCCTGCCCCAGCTGCCTGCTCGGAGCACAGACAGTGCTCAGCTCTCACCCTTCCTCTAGCAGAGGGTCTGAGCTCTGGCACCCAGCAAGGTGACACACCTGGGTACCACCTGCTGTGGCCGCTGCACGGGGAGAGCAGCCTCACATCTGCTCAGGGGATGGACAGACATGCTGGGAAATACTGTCAAGGTGGTGACAGCTGGGATGCTTCAGTTTCCTCCAGGACAGGAAATCTTTAAGTTCCTGGATCCGTTTATCAGCTGGTCAGGATTTGATAGATGTTTTTGAACCATGCCAAAAAAATTGGCAACGGGTTATCTGGTAACAGTTTAGAAGGAGAAATAGAGGGGGCAAATTTGACTGTGAAGAAAATGCAGGCTAGCACATGTGCAGCTATTTCTTATTTAAATCAAATTGTATTTTTTTAAAACAATAGAAGTTTTTCATAGACTAAGAGTATAGATCATATTCTATGTCAAATTTCTCTCCATTTTCAGAAAGTTAAGAAATATTTTTGGTATCAGTTTTATCATTGTGATTTTCAGTTTCAGGCCCTAATTGCATATAGGGATTTTTTTTGTATGTATGTATTTATATATATAAATTAGCTCTTTTCATGGAAAAGATAAGGCTTTCATGTAAAAGCCTAGCTAAATGTTTCCCCCGTTTCCCCGATAATGAGCAATTATTCTTTGCTCTGGCAGTGAGTGCAACCAGGCTAAGTAGGGGTTCTGTTTTCAGAAAGGCACAACATGCAAAGCAATCTAGATAAACATGCAAAACATACAGTGGTCCTCTAGCTTGTTTTTCTCTGCCTGTTGTTTCTCTTTGCACCCATTCTAAACACCTTTGATTGACTGTGCGTCATTACCAGGCATATACATGCCTCAGTTGAGAGATTATTAAAAACAGGTATATTCTATTCATGAATCATGTCTCTGATTCTCATTTATAAAGTCTCCTTTATTAAAACTTAGTCTCACTTGGCATTTCTTTTAATTATCTGAAAGACAATGCACAAACTTTTTCTTTTCATTTTTCTTTTGTAAAGGCTAAAATATTGATTTCTAGCTAGCTGGATGTTATTGTCTCTCTTGCTGCTGCTCTCTTTTGTCTCTGTAGAAATACTGTCTACTTAACGTTACCTTCACATGAAGACCTCTGTACATCTGCAGATCTTTATTTTCCTTAGGAGGAAATGAGGCTGCCTTGGAAATGGGTTTTGAATGGATTTTTAAATTCAAAGAATTTCAGTTAATTTGTAATGAAAAGAAGAGTAACTAAAAGAGAAGTGTTTCATGCAGAGCTCTTTCTAAACCATTCTGACCTTTTGGTCACAGCACATGTGGTCAGGTTCCACAGGGCTACTTGCAGCCAGTCACAACTTTTCGGAAAGGATGCATGTGAGGGTTGTTAGCACAGACCTCTTAACAGTGGGAAGACTGTCTTGCTGAGCCAGTAGAGTTACTGCCTGTGTGCAGCGTTGTGATCCTGCACAGGCAGCAGCATCCAAGTGAGCGGGGCAGGATGTTCCTCCAGGTGCAGAGGCAGTCACAGGCTCTGGGGTCTGTCAGCTCTAGGGCGCTGCCAGGGACTGACTCAGTCAAGGCTGCAGGAAAACAATAAGCAGTTGTGTCAAATTGTTCCAACAGAATTCATTAATAATACAAAGAGGTTAATCTTCTGAACCAGCGTTGTATATAGTGTAAATATGAGCTTCTTTCCTGAAGACCAAACTGGAGAACAAAGTGCATAGTCACATGATCTCAGATACGCTTCAGGGCCCAAACCTCACCAGCTGCCTCCGAGTGGCAATAGGTGTTTGGCATCACTGCACTCCATTAATTAATCACTTAAAACAAAATTCGTACTGTTTTGTAGTTATCTGCTTTAAGAAAGAAAAAAAAAAAGAAAAAGATCTGTTTATTTGCAATGACAGAAGGTGCGATCTACCTGAACATCTCCCAGCTAGATAATTTGTAATTCTCTTAATAGATGTGTTCGGAAGATGGTGACTTATATAGAACCATAGATTACATTGAGTTGTAAGGGATCCATTTATTTAAATTATTAATTAAATATTGGGTTCCAGGATACAAGTGTATAGAAACTGCCTTATTTATCAACATACTTCTACCAGCATCAGCAGTGTATGTTGGTTTTGTATGCGTGTTTTAAGGGGTATATCTGGAGCATATGGGGTGGGGGAAAAAGGCCATCCAAGAAGAGCAGCTGCCTGGCTTCTCATGAAAATCAGATGCCTTTAAGATGACCAGAGTTAAATGAATGAAGTCTGAATTAATTTGGATCTGACCACAGTGTGACTGACCCTGGGGGTCTGTCTCCTGTGGCCAGCCTGGTGTGTGCCACCAGAGGACAATGCCAGGTCTGTCTTGTTACACTCCTGGACCTGTCCCATGGTGAGTGCTCACACTGCTGTGCTCCGTGCACACAGCCTCTGAGGCATCACATTACCCTGGCTGCACCGTCCCCTTCCGATCCCAGCTTATGTCTCCTCTGTGCATATAATGTTGGCCGTCATCTTCTGCTTATCCTTCTTGCTTGTACAACAGTGCACATGAGCCCATTTGTGTCTAGCGGGTTTCTCCTTGAAGTTTATTTTCGGTTGTGTTGTTTCTCCGTGTTGGAAGCAGATTCTTTGCTCTATTAGTTAATATGTGATGCAAACTGACTGGTACTGAGGTCACTATAAGCTGCTAGTATCCATCTCCCTGAAAACTCCCTGGACTTTCTCTCCTTCTCCACCTGCTGCGTACTTTGAAATGATTTACCTGGCATGTCTCAAGCTGTTGACATTGTGAAGCTGCTGTTACATTTCACCACAAAAATAACTGAATACATGTGCCAAAAGATGAAAGGTCCTTTAGGACAAAAATCTCTCCACTACAACGATTATTCTGACTGATGAAATGCTCAACTGCATGTGGTTCTTTTTTCTTCTAAACAAGAAAAAAAATAGAAAACATTGAAACTTTCAGATGTGTTATGAACTTCTGATGTCGTTTTTTGAAATAAAATAGCAGACATCTACCTCAATAAGGTTTTCAACAATCTTTCAACTTCAGGACTTTGTTACATTATGCCCTCGGGAACCTATTCTTATTATAATTATGACCCAGAGGAAATATTCTTGAACAGTAAGACTTTTTCATGGTAATAGCACAGTAGATGTTACACTGAATTGATGATTGTTTAAAAGCCTTTTGCCAGTATGAGGTAGAATGATCCAACATGTTTGAAACAAGATACTAACTTTGGGTTGAATCAAGAACTGTAATAAGGAGAAATAAGTTCTTAGGCAACACGTTGAAAATTAGTAGGTTGAAGATGAAAAGACTGAAATTATTAATAAGAGTGTTTCTTTCATTGCACAAGAACAACTGCCATTTGTGCTGTTGGAAGTTTTGTGGCTAAAAGCAGAGGATCTGTGTTCTCTCACTGCTGTTGTGCCACCTGTTACTTCAGTGACAGTGAGGCGTTGTCAGGGGGGCAGCTTCATAACCAGCAAATGCACAGTGCTTGGTTAACATTTGGGGTAGTTTGATTAATACTGTCAACACCACAGCCATAATAATTATTCTGTACTCTAGAATTTATATTGGAGCCCAGAACAAACTGAAAATTGTCAAAACTACAAAGTACATTTGTAGTCTTCCCTCTGTCTAGGAAGGAGTCAAGGCAGCTGGAGGTATGGTCCATGCTATCAAGCTAGCTTTGAGAACTGGCATCTGTGTCCTTTAATTTCAATGTTTCCATACTTTAAGGTTCCCTTTTGGGCAGCAAGCTAAAATCAAAACATAGAGAAATCAAGTGTTACTGGTTATGTTTCTCAGGAAGTATTGAAAATCCTAGCAGAACATTCTCGTCTCCTTTACTCTGTGGGCTAATTCTGAAAGCGGTTTGAATGATTTAAATCTGGTTAGTATCCTCTTTGATATCAGAAGTGTCTCTTTCAGGGTTTTCATGTATTTCTGATTAAAATGAGGAGAATCCTGTAAAACAAATCTGAAAGCCCCAAGCCTCTTTCAGCTTTTGCTTGTTTTGTTTGGGTTTTGTAAGTGTGTGTTTGTGTGTTTTCCTCTGTTTTTAAAGCAGAGCAAAGTGTCCTCTTGAGTTTTTCTATATGGGGATGACCAACAGTTGAATAACCTGTTTACAGACATGGAATTTCCTTGAGTTCATTTATCAGGTCAAAGTTAGATGTCTAAGAGACATTGTATTATTTTAATAGAGACTGAAGGCCGAGCTGTTTCTCTTCAATCCTTAGTACAGGAATCCAAAATGGAGTAGTCATGGTGACCTCTTCTGGGCTTAAAATCCAGTTTAATATGTCCAGAATCTGATCCTGGAACTGCCTTTCACAGCTGGTTTCCATCATGGGAAAACCCCCAATGTTTTGGATTTCATCTGCCTCTGATTTACCTTTTTTGAGACTCTTATTTTTTATCTAAAAGTCAGGTCCAAACCTGGCAGTACAGGGAAATATCCCTTAATACACAAATTCATTTATTTGTCTGATATTTTTCACCTTACTAAAAATAAAGCCTTGTTTCAAAATTAGATATGTATTCTTTGGACTAGTGTGAGAGTGAAAATGCTTGGAGCTTGGCTTTAGTAGAAATGTTTAAAGTTTTGGTTTTAATTCAGAGTTTTGGAATCTATTCAGTGAAGAGAAAGCAGTGTGGAGTAAGATACAGAAGTGACTGAAAAGGGGAGGACAGAGTTGGGAATAACTGAAAGTTTTAAAACAGAGGATGTGGCAAATAATTGTATTTTCATCTCAAAATGTGGTCGTTGTTTGTATAAATTATGATAATTAATTGAAGCAGTAGATAAAAAACCCCAAAAAAAACAAACCTGAAGAAATAAAGAAGATGCCAAGCACAGCGGTAGTAATTACTGGGATAGCCCTCTGATAGACAGGTCTAAAATTAGTTTCTCTTATTTATTTAGGTTGTAACAGAATGTTTGTCCCATGTCTGCTATTGGAGATTAGACGACGTTATTGACTCTCCTTCCACAAGAAAACTGATAGCGATTGCCTGCAAGGGGAAGTTAAACTCCTTTAAACCAGATGATTAACCTTGTCATATTCCTGCCGGTATAGTGGATAACACTGTCAGATATTTTGGATGGTTTTTCTGTATTCGACGTATTTTAATTAATTGAGGAGAGAAAGGAGATCAGTGTAGAATAGAAAAGGAATAGGAAAAGTAACATTCTTATTTTCCTGCGAGTCTACAGTCTTGAGCAATATACTGAACTGAGTAAACATTACATTGAAGTCCATATTTGTAAAAATTCTTTTTCCTTTCATAGACAAACCTTTGGAAAACCTCTACTTCCATAAAGTTAAACACAGTCTTATTTTTGTGCTATAGTTTCAAACTGTAGTTTTCCTATACATGGAATGGCATGGCATGTTGACAACTTTCATTCCATTAAAACAATTTAAGGTTTCTACTCCACTTCAGGAGATGTAAAGAGACCGGTTTGCCATTCATTTATATTAGTGGTAAGTTAGGAATGACCAAATGAGGCTAATAAAAAGCCTTCAAAAATAAAAAGCTGTAAATAAGATAATTGATCTCTAAGATACCAGTTTCACAGAGATTTCAGTATAATAGTTTGAGATATAATCTCTGATGTGGATGTCCAGAATATGAGGGCAATAATTAAAGAGCACGTGTACTGGAGTATATGTTCCTGAAATGTTCCTGTTAGCACAGACAGAAAATCACTAGGAGCACTTAGCAAAGATATCACTGCTAAAGAGTCAGCAGGAACTTCAGTTTTCATACAGTCCTGTAAGAGCAGTGAAGTCAAGGGATATTGATCAGGTTTTGCCAATTAAGGGTCTTGCCTGGAATGTTTTTCCAGTAGGATTATAACATCTGTTCGCTCTGCAGGCTCTGTAATAACAGTTCACCTAACCATATCTAACCTAACCTGAAATTAGCTTAGGTATTAGGCTGGTTTTATTTCCACAGAACCGTGAAATTCACACAAAGACTGCAAAACCCACTTATGGATTTAAACCTAGCAAAGGGTAGTCATGTGGATGCAGTAAATGCAGTGCAAATATTGTGGACAGGATTGCTATATTAACTACTAACATTAATGATGTTTTATGTTACTTTTGCTAATAAATGCTGTTTAAGTAGGAGAATATCAGTGGTCTAAAATATTTCATTGTCTCACCACATTATGCTACCCCTGAAAAACTTGTCTTTTACCACTTCACGGGGCGGTGGGATTTGTCTGTCTTGCACCTCTCATGATAAATTCAAGATTGTGGGGGTTTAGAAGACTAGAGTTCTGATCTGGCATTATTTTAGGCCTCTCATGTTCACATTTCACCTCAGTCACGGTCACAATTAGAAAGCATAGAGTGCAGTGGCTTACTATATTCAAAGTGCGGGCTGTTTGGTTTTGGGGGTTTTTTCCCAAACAATTTCATATTGCTCATAAGATTCTGACTACCCAATCTCAGGTTTATATTGTGGTTTCTGTTCTTGTCAGGTTTCTCTAAACAGCAGAGGAGTTATCTAGCTCATGAAAAATGCTAATAATCATATTTATTTGTTATGATGCTCAAAACTTCCTGATGCAGCAAAGCCTTTAACCCAAACCTAATCCAGAAATTCACAGTGACTGTTGACACGTTTGAATTCTTTGCTGAATAGAGACTGAACCTGTGCCCATTGTTAATGTCCCCAGTTATTGCTGACTGCAGGGAGAGCCTCATGCTTGTGTCCAAGGGCAGATGGCTGCTTATGCAGAAATTCCAGCCCATAGGGGAAATCTGGAGTGACCCTGATGACTGTGTCAGTCTACAATGTTGTGATTATCTTGCAAGCTCTCTTTACCATGTATTGGCATTTCTTGATATGGAAAGATATGAACATGAGAGAATTTACTGAAGATGTTTACTGTACCGTGGGTTAAATTATAGTGTCAGTGCTACTGTTCTGGTTAATAAGTTAGCCATATTCAAAACTGTCAAACATCCCTGATTTCTAAGAAATAAGGGGAGAAAATTAACAGAAGTAGCATAACCGTGACATGTCTGCTGTTTTCCTTTGAGTATTTATTCTGAAACAATAAACTGAGGTTGTCTTACGTAAATCATAGGCATGCTTTCAGATGTTAATGCTTGATATTTTGTATTTTGGAGTTCTGCTTTTTCTGCTGTAGAGAAAATACAACATCTTTACCAAGTAATTTGAAGTTAGTGACTTTATGGTATCTGCAGAATGGTGGAAGGAAGAAGCCTTGAAGATGTCTTCATTAGATATTTCATCAGAGACACAACTAATAATATTTTGCCATGACATTCCGAGGGTGCTCTGGGAGGAACAAACAAATATTCCTCTCTTTCTAAAGGATGCTATTTGGCTAATAGGCTGGTCAGCCTGTCAGGTACATGAGCAGTAAGAGATGCTGCTGCTGATTGCAATCCAGGAAAATAAGCTGCATGTTCCTGCTTGCCTGCCACGTCTCCTGTGCCGTGGCATTCCATCTACTCAGCCCTTAGTGCCTCTCCTTTTCTCCCCACCGTCCTCCCACCTCCTGGCCTTCTTGCTCCTGTTTTTCCTGGGAATTCCCTCCTCCTCTTCTCAACCCTCTGTGCGCTGCTCTGTGAGATTTAAACTGTGTCCATACAAACATGCATGTTCTCTTCTTTGTCCACCAGCAACATGGTGTCATGAGGTGTATCGAGTCCTCACAAACCTCCTGTCACCTTTTCTTTTGTGCCTGGTTTTCCATGGTTCGTTCTGTACTAAATTAGTATTAGGATTGTCAGTGTACTTTTCAAACCAAATAGGGTGGGTTGGTTGATTGTTTATTGGTGGTGGGTTTTTTGTTTTGGTTTGTTTTTGGGTTTTTTTAATACATATTTATTTTATTTTACTCTTCACCTGGAAAGTGATCTGTCTAGAGATTTGTGGTGTCTTAGAAGAATGCCTTTGGTGTTGTTTCGTAGATGAAAATGTAGTTG
Organism: Sclerurus mexicanus; assembly: GCA_013396755.1. Lineage (NCBI taxonomy): Eukaryota > Metazoa > Chordata > Aves > Passeriformes > Furnariidae > Sclerurus > Sclerurus mexicanus. Next base: position 996,440 of record VWZF01006903.1, read on the forward strand.
GAATTTTACAGTGAATGATTTGATCATTAAAAATATTCAAAATTAATAATTTAGTATGAAACTTTAAAATTATCATTGGACGTGGACAGGGAACCTGCTGGAGGGAGGCACGTAATGTGCAAATGAGATTTAACCTGGAGAGTAGATGGCTTTTGTTGCAGTTGAAGGTTTCATGTTTTTTCATTCTCTGCATTTAGTGTTGTGTATTAGAGCTTTCTCTGATGTGTGGATTGCTGTGGCCAGGTCTTTATTGAGGGGAGAGTTGATAAACCAGATAGTATTATTGTTGAAGTTCAGCAAAGTTCAGCAAAAAGTCAGATAGGACCTACAGATTTGCATCTGTTTACTTACTGTTGGCACTTCTGTTCCCTCCTACAGTTTTGCTTACGTCCCTCTCTTCACTGTCATGTACTTTATCATAACGAAGAGGGCAAGCTGAACTCTGAACAAAAATCCTGTGTTGAGTGCCATTACTTAAAAGTTTTTATTTCCCCCAGCAAATGTATTTGATACCTCTTACGTTTTCCAACAAAGATTTCCCTTCATAGCTCCATGAAGAAAGAAAGACGGGAAGATAATTGTAAGTGCTTTTTAATTTATCCACATGTAAGAATGTTTCATCTTAACATAGTCTATTTTTTTTTGTTTGTTTAGCCATAAATTCTAAATTTCTCCTTTAAAATTAGAGCTATGTTAGCCTTATATGAGTCAGACTTCTGGAGACTTCAGAACTTTTAATCACACTTGCTGGCAGCATTGCAGTTGGTGCTCACAAACTAATTCATAAACCAGCTAACCTTATGCATCATGCATGAGCAGAAGGAGTGCCAGTGCTTCTCTTTTATCTTGCTAAATAACTTCAGCCAATAAAATGATAATTTATATGCTTTCTGAGCAAATTATTGTTCTACCTGTTAGGTGGCAGAAGTGTGACATACACAGATTTTCTCAGATTTGGCCCAAAATATGTTCTGCCATGCCTTTTGACTCAGTTTCAGTATCACATATTATTGAGTGCTGATCGTCCTAACAGTGAAGTTTTCCTGGGATCTCCCCTCTGGAACCGTGGCCAGCATCCTTGGTTCCACAGGGGGACCTTGCTGACTGTAAAAGGGACTGAGCCTTGATAGTTGAGAGAATCTAATTAGTCAAGTAAACTCAAAGAGAGCTTTTTAGCATGGTGTTTAGAAAAATCAGATTGATAAAAATGTGGTGGTGATAGCTGGTTGACAGTTTTTCATTGAAATGATTTTCTGGGGGATAAAGTTGCACAGGAAAACATTTATTTTGGTAAAAAAATATTAAATTGAAATGTAGAATTTTTTTACTGGCCTGAGGGTTTAATTTTGACAAGATAATTAAAAAGCCCCCACAGTATTGACCTGTTTTAATATCTTCTGCCTTGTATTGTGGGTCAGGTTATCGTATATATTTCCCATACATGGTGATCCTGAGGGACTGGAGTGCAACTTCAGGAATTTTTTCAGTGGGATATTTATAGTATGCTTAACAACTGATCTATAGAAAGAATTTGAGAACTGGGATTGCAGTGAATGCAAAACAGGGAAATAGGTTTTAATACTGGAATGGATGAGATCCGCAAAGGATTTTTCCAAGGATTCCACTTTGTCAAAACATTTTGCTTGAATTCAACATGTCTAAACATAATGTTTTGACACTGCCCAACTTAGATTCTCCCTGTGGAAAGGCTCCGCTCTGCATCTCATTTCAGGAGGAAATCAAGCTGCCTGGTTTCTCCTACAGTAGTGGTTCCAACTTCTTCTCAAGTCTAATCATCATACCTCCTTTAAATACATGCTGAAATTAGTGTGATGTTTCAGATAGGAGGGTTTCTTGGGCTGCTTCTGGAAAGGCAAGCATTCTCCTAAGGGAAGGATGCTACGTTAATTCCTTCCTAAGGGAAGGAATTGGTTCTGAAAGGGTTCTAGAGCATCCATATTTGAAGAAGGCAGCAGAAGGAGAAGGCATCAAAGTGGGTCAGTTAAGCATTCCTGCCGGGTTCCTTCCCATCTGAGTGGTCCTGTGCAGTGTAGGTAAATTGTTATGCCAGCAGTGTCCTAATTCAGCAGCATTTTACTAGTGAGCTGCTCTAACAAAGGAAGGCTATATTAAAGTATGCATTTGGGATTTTGGTTATTATAAATTACATTCTTTGAAATCTCATTTAGAACCAGAAACTAAAATGATGTTGGAAGGCTCAAAGGATTAATTCTTCCTGAACAATAGACTGTCACTGATCACTCTGTAAAGTAATTATGCCAAATTTAATTATAATACAAGCACATTGTATGATAGTCATAGTGTGCCCAAAAGAGAGCTTGAAAAGGTGTCTCACAAGCATATGGACTAGCTCTGGGAGCACACTGGCAAATTACAGATGTTGTAATTGAGTACAACTTAATACCAGGCTTTCTTAATTAAAGGTTTGGGGTTGTGTGAGGTGGGTTCTGGTTGGCACACTTTGCTTTTCAATATCTTAATGGAACATACGGACTCTTCCCTCCCCATTTTATGGATTCTGCCAAAAGGCCTTATGACTTCCAGTGGTATTAATGTGTTCAAATCAATTCCAGTATCACTGCAGTGAAGAAACCTGGAGTAATCAAATTGTTACAGGAGTAGAAAAATAACTGTTCCTCCTTCTGATGTTTCAGGAACTGCATTATCATATGTTGCTGATACTTCATAATAATCTGCTCATGCAAACCTAAGGCTCCTCCTTCACCCTGTCAGACTTCTCCGTTGTCCATCCATCTTCCTGTTAGATTTGGACAAGTTATGGAAATACACTCCTGTTACCAATTCCACCCCTGTGTCAGGCCGGAGTCGAAACTGGGGAAGCCACCAGGATCACAGCCTTAGCAGAGCTGGTCCAAATTTAGAGTAGTGTTAAGATGCTTAGGCAGAACCTCTCCTTGGGAATGACAAAAGTTGTGTGAGCCAGACATAAACAGACGAAATGAGTGCCAATGCTTGGGGAAGCAGTTCCACACCAGGAATGGCATGGTGTGGTTAGGCTGGGATGGAGTCATGTTACGTTAGGGCAAGTATCCCAGGAGAAAGCTTAGGAGGTCTGGAGCATGGGTGCCAGGGCAATGGGGCAGGAATGGTGGCAGTGAGAAGCAGATACCTTTGGTTTGTGTTGCAACATAAGGTGTTTATTATAAAGCAACAAAAAGGGTTAGGACCACCGGTCAGCACCAACAAAATGAGTGCAGATCTGCTGAGTTTCCTGGGTTTGTTTTCACAGCAGGCTTCAATTTAGCTTTGCATCTCAAGGGAAAATACAGAAAACCTGTGACGAGGAGGAAAGCCAGTCAAATTCAATGTGCCTTCTTTTTTCCTTCTTTAACCTTATTTCTTTCATATGCAACTGCTTTGTTACACAGGAAATCTGGCCAAAATATGAGACTGGTGTTAGTCTTCTTACATCTAGCACAGAGGCTACTGTCTCACAGAGTTACAGGTGCAACTTCCAGTTATGCAGAGGACAGTGCCAGCACATGTCCTTCACTTTGCTTTCCCTGTTCCTCCCTGTCCCAAAATGCCTCTGTTCAAAATTGTTCCTCAACAGAACTAGTGAAACTCTTTAAACAAAAAAAAAAGTGAGAAAAAGTGTTTTCTCTGCTTTCTTCCAGTGTAGAACATTTTGTTTTCCAGGTTGTCTTTACAGCAGTATTGTATTTTTCAGGAAAAATATAAAAAAACTCACAAACAACCCTATATGCGTTTTGGTTATTTGGCTTAACAATGCGATAGTGTGGAACACATTAATAGCCAGTCTGCTGTAGTAATTTGCATCACTGAAATGTTTATCAGATCCTAAGCCATATCTGCCAGATAGGGAAGAGTGTCAGTTTGTTTTATTGAGGAATATCGGATGTGAAATCGTGTGTGAGCTGTAATGTCAGCACTCTGTACAGCATCCACTAAGTGACCTTTAATGTGCCTGTGAAGAAATCTGTGTTGATATGGTTATGAGCTGTTATGAGGACAGGAATGATGTGCTGGTGACTGTCATTGTCTGATGTGTTTGCTGGTCTTTCAGTCTTAGCCAATTCCTTAACCAGTAGTTTCTGATGTATTCATACGCAGCCCATTATACAAATAAGCCTTAGTTCTCTGACTTTCTATGTACATGTGCAGCCTCTGTAACATTGCCAGACTAACACAGACCAAAGGCCTGATGAAAGTCATTAACGTGAGATTTATTCGTGCTAACAGCCAGCTCCTGCTTACTGAGAGGTCCAGTATTCTTTCTCCTTAACCAACGTGGTACTACTTCAAGACTAGGAAACTTGGCATAAGGAGACAGAAGCATCTCAAAAGAAGAACAAGTAACTAGGTTAAAAAATCTGTGAAAACTAGGTTAGATTATTGGGATTTTTTTTTTTCCAGTTCTGTAAGTTTTTTTAAAATTGTTGCTCTCTATAGTGACTGTGACATTTAGTACTGAAAGGCAATTTAAACTCAGCCAGATTCTTATGAGGGATAACTGCACAGACTTCATGCATACATATATATCTGTCTACATATATCATGTGTATCATATATATATATTTAATGACAGCTGCATGTTTCTTAAATGAGAGATGAAGAAATGCCATTCTTATGACAGCCCTAGGTGAATGTGGGAAGGGATATATTTTTACAAGAGTACATTTCAGCTAGTGCAGTTATGATCTTAGATTTAGTCTAGGAGAAGTCCTTCACTGGAGGAGCTGTCTCTCATCAGGATCTGCCTTTTGAAGGACCACCTGTAGAGTTGCATCTTGCTGCTCGTGGGATGCAGGGCCTGTAGCCTGGGTACCCAACCCATCTGGCTAGCCAGGCCTTTCAATATGTTTCGGATGAGAAACATTCCAGTGTTTTTCCCCTCCTGGAATTCTAAAAGCGAGTGTGTGCTTGTGCTGGTAGCAGACTGACAGCCTTCAGTGTAGGAGGCTTCTGAGCAATGAACAGACACAGCTTTCCTGGCCTGAGCTGCCAGTTCTGGAAGGACCTCAGCTAGTGGAGTTTCTTCCTGTTACAGTCCGGTTCCAAATTGTAACCAGGTTCTTTTAGTTGATTGCTCTGAAGGCGAGATTCAGGCACGCAACTCCTTATGTTGGGTCTCAGACAGATACTGACATTATTGAGGGAACAGGAAAAGGGGCAGGCTAGAACTAGGAAAGGAATTACCACCACCGGTGGGAAGGACTTCAGGGAGAGGGAACAGGTACCAAGGAGGACGGGGAGGTGAGGGCGAGAAGAGGCAGGCAGGATGAGGGATGATGGAGAGGCAGGCAGGATGAAGGGCGATGGAGAGGAGAGGCAGGATGAGGGACAATGGAGAGGAGAGGCAGGCAGGATGAAGGGCGATGGAGAGGCAGGCAGGATGAAGGGCGATGGAGAGGAGAGGCAGG
>VWZF01006903.1:1002344-1106760 GCA_013396755.1 Sclerurus mexicanus
CCGCCGGGCACCTGGGCTTCGGGCCGGCTCCCGGGTGCGGATCGGCCGGGCCGCGGGTGCCCGGCGGTCACCATCGTGCCGCTCTGCTGCCAGTGACACCCCGAGGGTGCTCGGAACGCCCGCGGCAGCCCAGGAGTGTCCCCCGGGCGGTGAGGGCAGCCCAGGGCTGTGCCCCCATCCCGGTGGGCACTGTGTGTGTGTGAGGGGCGCTCCTGGAGCTGAGGGGAAACTGTCCGGGCTGGTTGCTGCTCGTCCGGCTTCGAGGTAACTCTGCCTCGGGGGGTTAAAGTGTGCCATGAGCTGGTTGTTCATCTCTAACGCGGGCCCTCACAGAAGGCTGCACTCGAATATCACGAACTCCTAAGCCGACGGACAGCCAGCAGATTGTAGGCGCTCTCAGCCACCGGGGCTTCTCCTAAACCCGCTCCGACTGCTGGGAATATTTTGCCACGGATATGTGCACACAACCCCGTAATTATTAACACGCTGTTACTTTTGTTTCCTTTAATCAGTTTGATTTGTAAACAAAGACCGTGGCCCTCAGACAGTCTGGGGCCTACAAGGCAATTCTGTGAATTGCAAAAGTCCGTGTTGGCTGGAGCGCTTGTGGAGGCCTGATGTGCTTTATGGAAACAGAGGTACTGGAAGTTCAGCAATTGCTGCAAATTCCCCTTAGCCTTCTGAAGAGTTTTGGGCACCTAATACCAATAAATTATTAATTTTTCTGTGGACCTAGTGAGGGGAGGGAGAGTATTGCTACCTCATAGCTTGCTGCTTTGTATATACCACCTTCTGCTTATGCAAGAGAAGGGATTCAGGAATTCCCAACAAATACAGAGGAGGGTGTTAAAATTTTTTTCTAACTAATGAAAGTTGTTTTTCCCCAAGAAACATCTAATGTAATTCCACATCTCACTTTGCATATAGTAGGTAAGCATTTATTTTCCATTTCCTAAGTATGTATTATCTAAATATATTCAGTTGCTATTAGTGACCTTTGCTTTCTTTTTCCTTGTTCATCTGTTTCTGCATTTTGATGCTGAAATCCAGTGTTGAAGGTTTTTAAGGCAACTCTTTTAAGATAATTTTAAAATAAAGGTTTAATACTTGCACCAGAAAGTTGACTTTCTTAAGGTCAAATTTTGAATTTTCCATGGGCTGACTTTTGGCCAGTCTCTGATTTGAATTGGGTTGGGATTTTTATTTCCCGCCCCCCAAAAACATATGGAATAACTAGAAAAGATATAAGAGGGAAAAGGGTGACTAGAGATATCAGATTGCTTCTGTATGAATAGACTATATAGGCCACTATTTTTCAGCTCAGTAAACAGGCAAAAGAAGGGAGTGTGGCCAGGTGCTTAGGAACCAAAGAGATTACAAGACGAAATGGGAACAATTATTCATTCTTTTCTCATAGCTGAAATGTAGATGATACTTAATAAAATGAACTCATAGCCAGCTTACAACCTGTAAGAGAAAGTACATTTTCATAGACTGCGTGCTTTTATTTTGAAATTCATTGCCACTGAATATGTGGAAGAGAGAAGTTTAAATGGACTCAGAAGACCTTAGCAAAATGAATGTCTGATGGGTCCACTGAGGAAATAGTCTTTATATTGCATTAAGGAGATATTTCTCATACTTAGAATTTCATGAGAAGGAATACTGATTTTTTCTTTAAATGTATAAATGGCTGGATAACAATCACCATAGCAACAACAAGAATATTGGGTTAAAGCGGTAAGAAAGGGATTTAATGACTATAACGTGTGTGGTTTTTTCCTCCTCGGATATGTTTGTAGTAATTCTTTGCCATATTTCTGCATCCATATGTCTCTGAGAGCGTTGCCCATTTTAGTCCTAATGCTGCATACAAATACTCTGCTGTTTGTTGTTGAAGGACTACCTGCCCTGCAGTGACCAAGAGCCATTTACACTGCAGAAATAAATCTTGTAGAGTTTTAAGGTAGGGTGATCTTAAAAGGAGGTCTGACCACTGGGTCATTCCCAGAGAGCTGCTGCCTTTCCCCCAGCAGCAGCTCTGCTGCTTATCTTTGGCCCTCCACAGGCCAGAAGAGGGTCTCCTCCCACTGAGAAGTTTGGACCGTGCATAAATCCTGTCCTGTTTCCTAATTTGGTCAGGCTTGACCTTTCCAGAAGCTTTTTCAAGAGAAGGCATCTGATATTAAATGAGCTTTGTAGTAATTGCATAAACTTACTAAATCAGTGAATGCTCCTAACCGTGATGTAGGGTTCAGTAGAGATCAGTGCTTATTTTTAAAGCTGTGGTAAGGAAGCTGAAAGGCAAGCCTTTAAGCATCACACATAGTACAAGCTCTGTTTCTTACCTGCTTTTCTTTCTTACCTTTGATTGCTTTGCTGAAATTACCACATCCTTCCTAGTGATGGAGTTTGGCTGGTGCATGTCAGTTTGTGGAGCTTGGGAAAAGTATTTATTACTGTAATCTTTCTTATATACCCTATGTGCTCTGTCTGTCACTGTGTGAAATTGCTCAGAAGTTCTGAACTTCCAGGATTCTTTTAAAAAGGTAAAAATTCTCCTGAATGTTGATTTGCAGCAGGGAAAAATGAAGCAGGGCAATAGGTTGTAAGTCAAAGGTTTGTAAACAGTAACATGAAAAAATGTTTTTCATGCTTACCACAGTTGCTTTATGAAGGCTGTTCCAAGATTAGCTAAGTGTATTGTTATATTCCTGGTGAATACTTAGCAACTGGTATATAGTTTATATAAATGATAATATCTATTGATATAATGTTTGTATATTCTCTGCTAATTGGCTTCATGAACAGGATGATTTTATTTGCCTTATAAAACCTGCTCTATGTATGTAACAAAGCCCAAGGGATAAATATATTTCTGAAAGCTGTTTTAATATAGCTTGTTGTTAATTAAAACCATTAAATGCCTATCATTACACAGAAGGAAAGTCATGTTTTCCTTAATACTATCTACTGTTCTTCTGTTTCTTGGAGAGGTGATTATCCATTACCAAACACCGAGTTATGGTTCTTCTACTCAGTGATTTTCTTTGTCGTAGAGAAGAAAAACATCTGCAAATTTTTTGAGCCATTTTGTGTCAGTATGTATGAGAAGCAAGGAAAAAGACAAAGCCATATTGTAAAGATCAAAATAAGGGAAAGTTCAGTAAACCCAGAACTTTTAAACTTATGACAAGAATTTTCAGTGTTCCATAGATATGTGCGAAGATTCCAGTGCCAATAACCAGAGCTGGTCAAAATTCACTTAAAATCTTTAGCAGGGAAACTTTGACATTTAGGGTTGTTACTGATGTCAAGAGAGAATATTAACTTGTCTTGACAATTCTGATAAAATATTAATTTATTTTTTTAATGGTCATTTTAAAGTACCAACATTTTATCTAAGACTTTGACCTCTTTGTATTAAGATTTTGAATTTGTTTTATAAATTACATTTTTAAATCCACACCTTTTGAACTAAAATGGAAAGAGGATATTTTTTCCTCTAGAACATTGCCCTTATTGTTATATCAAGGCCACCAAAATATCTTCAGGTAATTGGATAACAGCAATGGTAAGAAAATGGAATAAAGTAATAAATGTATACAAATGTCATGGAAAAATGTAAGAAGACAATCTCAAAGGTTTGCAAATGAAAATTTTGCATAGAATTTTATTTTTTAAATAAGTTTCTAAAAAAAGAAATGGCTCTAGAAGTTGTGGATCTTTTAAAAAGGGTGTGGAGTGTGAGAGAAGAGCAGTTTTCAATGGAGAATTGAGAGCTGGCTCAATAAGTGGTACCAAAGAGTGAGCTGAATTTGGCTTTCCCTCTGTGATAACTCAGTGCCATCACCCAGAACCAGAAAGCGGATTCACGATGGCCAGTCTTCAGAAGGTAAAATCTTCTGCAGCTGTGACAGCACACCACAGCCTGTTGGTCATGGGCCATGTGAAAAGCAGAAATACGGGTGGCTTTCGTGAATGTTTAGTGAGACATCAGAAGCATTCAGCTCAGATAGTTTCCAAGAAATCCACTAAGGAATTGCAAAAAAGAGCATTTTTGGTTTGGTTTGGTTTGGCGTTTTTACATAGCCAGTTGTAGCGTATGTACCAGTTAATTCGTAAGTGCGGAGCTCTTGTGTCTGGAGAAAAGACAGCAGGTCCTGACGGCTGTCCAGATGCACAAACCCCTCTTGCTCTCCCTCCCCAGTATGACTATTAGAACATCACTGCACAGGAGTCCTTGGTTACTACACTGCACAGAGCAGGACAAGAACCTATAGAAAATCAGCATGAATTCGTATTTGTTGTTAGATCCAACTTTCTGATGACTTTTTTGTTTACCAAACAGTCTGCTGAGTTCACTATTGCATAGATAACAAGGGTGGTAGCTCTCTCAAAAGCTTATAATTGCCCACCGAAAAGCATTTGGAAGCTTTGGAAAGAATCTGTTCTCTGTGTGAAACAGATTTGTTTCCATTTTACCCACACATAATGAGTAATGGTGTTGGGAATTGGTTCAGTTTTGTCCACCAGCAGCTACTTTTGAGCTACCTGCTTTTCAGTGTTTAGCTGTAGCAGTCAGTGTATCCCTGGAGTCCAGCACCTGTTGTCTCTCACTGAGCAATGACTTTGTTTTCTAAATGGCAGAAGAAAGATGAGAGGCTTGTTTGTCTTTCACATAGGTAACCCAGGAGCTCGTGCTGTAGGGTTTTTGAGTTGGTAACTTGTGACATCTGTTGAGGATTTTATATCTGGATTGGTCTAACTTTTATGATTACTTAACAGTTTTAATTTTATGCTTAGAGACCTGGTTATCCATATCAAAGGGTAATTTAAAATGCCCCTGGCAAATGCCTGATTCAGCAGTATCTTGGGCACTCACACTTAATTCATTTGACCCTTAAAAGGATTGTGGTGCTGCACATACATCTTTTGCTGTATCAGTGCTGCCAATCTGATTCAGCAGCATTTCTGCACTATAGCATGTTGTTCATCCCTTAAAACCTTGAAAAGTGGCAAAACTGCAGATGGAGAGGGGTACAAGTTTCCTGTCTACTTTTCAAGAGAGAACCCTGCGAGTTTCCTGCAGAAAATATCTCCAATTTATTTTCAACACCTTTTTCACCACATTTTGATTTTGTGTTAGGGAAATTAAACACGAAAAATCCAGAGACAGAGCAATACTTGCCTGCACTTTATAAAGAAGCCATCAGAGGATAATATTCTTGTTCATATTGTTTTCATCACTCTTATGATCGCTTCATTTAGTGCTACATCTTTTTCAGTGCCTGTGTTGCTGCACTAATAACATCAGCATGTTGCAGTCACTGCTCCTTCAAAGACTAGTATTAATTGAAGCAATTTATTCTACCAGAGCTGAAGATGGCCTATTTATACTTTTATATAATGAATATTAACAGGTTACATTTATCTTGTCATGTCCTTTCAGCTCCTTTTTCTGCTAAGTGTGGATTTGCTGCCCCAGACATGCTTTGCCCAGGCTCAGCACAGTAGAATGTGGGTGTTTCTCTGTATCGCATGAGAGGTCAGAGATGCTCATCAGATATCACAGTATGGAAAGAGGAGCAACCCCAAATTGGTATCATTGCTCCTTCAGTACTTACTAGCAAAATAATACCTCATTCTGCCAAATAATGGAGCAGCATCTTATTTTAGCAAAGATGATATTCATAATTTATATCCTCTACCATAATATTAAGTTATGTATATGCAATATAAAGTATATGGTGCTGATCCATTCCCAAGGGGTATAAGAAGTCTTACACTGTCAACAAAACCTGTAGGGTTACAGAAGACTACTGCTTCAAGTGGTCGTGAAATTCCTCAGTCAGGTACTGCAGAAAGCGGTATACACAAATGCACGTACGAGAATATCGTCACTTCCTTAATATTAGTAGTGTAAGGCATAGTGTGTCTAATCTTTCTTTATGTGTAGAGCTCTATTAGATGTAAAATAGTTGGCTTTTAATAGTCGTTACATGGTCATTATTGTTAATTGAATTGATCTTTGACTAATGGCAAACAAGGGAAAACAGGTCCTCTCACATCAAAATATTTTATATTCTCCGTAATGAGGAACCATAAAAGTTGGGGAGCAAGATACTGCTGAGTTAGGACAGGTAGGGTCAAAATTGTTAACTGCAATGATCAGCAGAATTTGTAGAGCAAGAGCTGAGTAAAAGCACAGGCTTTTAGAGAATAAGAATATCAGTGCTGGAATATCTCTACCAAAGCCTCTGCTTGTAGGCTCTGTCCTCCTAAACTATCCCCACAGTTCTGGGCTAGCTATTGTAGTTTTGCTCCTCTAGAGTTTCCCTATCTATTATGTAGGATTTATTGTAAATGCCACGGCGAGAGACTATATCCTAGACTCTAGTTACTCTCTGGATCATAATGGTTAAATGCTGTAATTAATCTTACATGACAAAAAAAGTTTGTATAATTTGTCGTTTGGTTTAAGGCAATGACACTTTTATAATTTCTCTTTGGTTTTGAGCTGTTTGAGTTATTTTGAAATTTTTATTCCAATTTTTTGCTTGTTACTATGGAGCTTCTTGCTGAAGTACATTTTATTTGCACAATTGAAGATTTGTTTTCTTAAATTTTAAATCGGAATTTCGTGGGACTGTCTATGTGGTAATGACTCATTTACTGCTTCTCTTCTCTCTTAATTGTGGGCCAATTCCCTTGCAAGATTTGAAGGGCATTTTGCTGCTTCAAGGGCAGACTTTATGTGGCATCTTAATCCTAGACATTTGCCGTTTATCTCTCTGGCTTCTCAGGCGAGCAGTGGTGTATATCTGTTTCCTTAGGTATGTCACTTCAGGTCAATTGCTCTTTCCCACTCAAATCCCTCCTTCAGTGTTCTTGAACTTTCTTTTTTTTCTATTCTAGGTCTATGCTCAATTAATTTTATATAAGTGTAGCTCTCAGGATTCAGTGGTATTACGTAGGCTTCCTAAGTTAACGATTGTAGGCTGGGACCTTAAATTGCTCCTGTGCACTTTCTACATAATTTCTCCCTGGCTGAATTCTAGGAATGGCTTCATTTCTGCAGTGGGGAATGAATTTTTCTACTGGAGATGAAAGTACCTGAGCTTTTCAAGTATTCAGGAATTATGACATTCTTCAAAAAGACTACACCAATACCTTTTACCTTTGTGAATAACTGTACTAGCCTTAAAGATGGTGATTAATCCACTCAGCTGAGAAATGGCAAACTGATAAGATCACAGGTTAAACCTTGAACTTTCTGACCTGAAGGTGTTCCACGCCTTTGGCTGGGATCCAGCATTATGTGGAACACTGGTTCAGATCTGATATCTCTGGTGAATTCAGGAACCGCCAGAGTGTTCTTTGATTCCCTTTGTATGGGCACTTCCTCATATCCTGGATGTGCCAAGCCTTTCCCATGAGAAATTGTTTTGTTTAGAAATACTGAAAAAATCACTGCCCTTTTATCTGGCATTTCACAGTCTGCATTGAGAATGAATAAATGTTTCTAGGAAACAGTTTGTATTTGAAGTCTCTGTAGATTATTAGAAGTTAGCAGCAATATTCTGTTGCCTTATATCTAGTTTTGTTTCTAATTTTCCCATTTCTTAGTCATCGTTTTCTTAAATATTCACAGTTGCATCTTCTATTGTTTTTGTACAAACCACCCCCGTAGTATTTTAATGCAAATTTAATTTTTTTTTTTTTGCAAATTTATGGTGCTATATGTGTAGTATTTGTCCTGTTCTCCTTTGGCTTTCTTCCAGCATGCCTAAATCTTGTTCAGCCAGATGCTAAATACAGTATTAAGACTGTATATTCTTCTCAGCTGTGTTGCAGCTACTCTCCGTGCAGCCTGTGCCATGAGACATTTGGAGTCCAGACCCGCACTGGTACTTTGGCAGCCGCCCTTTGGTACAGGCTCACCATCATGTGCAGCTCACCCTGCACCATTTCTCAACATTAATTTCTGTTTATTTCTTCAGTTGAACTACCTCTATTTCCCATTTTTCTGTTCCATCCGTGCCCACTTCTACTTAGGCAAGATGCATATCATTGTTTCCTTCGTACCACTCCCATTTATTTTTCTCACTGTACTAGTCTGACGTATTTTCAGAAGTTTTATCCTCATCTTGATACATCATTCTTCATTGTTGCTTAGAAACTAGTCTGTAAAAACTGTGATGTCATCCCTATTCAGGAAACAAAATCAGATTTTCCTATGTGAGGTTTCATAAGACCCTGTGTGAACTAAAAGTAAAATTTAGATACAAGCTTATTATGCCCTTCTCTTCAGCTACCTATTAATTCTGCAGTATTATTGAAAAAGCAGTCAAATTTTTTCCAGAATGACTTATTAATTTTTACGTCTTACTACCTCATGCTCATCTTCCTGTGGTTCTCTGGAGAAATTTTATTGTCATTGATATAGCACCATAAATTTGTAAAGAAAATAAATTTGCATTAAAATTGGAGTAAATGGCATTCTTGTCCCTGAGGATCTCACATTCTTAAAGGCCTGTTAAAGCATCAAGAGTCACTGCAGGCAGGGTCATATCAGTGCCTTTCAGGGCACGGTCCTGAACAGCAGGTTCAACAAGCACACTTTGGATGATGGCTTTTATCATTTGGCGTTCCCAGGTTGTCTAACCATGTAATTGTTTTGTTTGTTTTGTTTTGAGTGTGTTTGTTTCGTTTTGAGTGTGTTTGTTTCATCCTACGTGGCTTCTGGAGGGTGAAAACAATGTTAAAATTGTGACACTCTCTCCAAGCCTTTCCTTGTAGTTCTGGTTGAAAATGCAGTAAATATTCATAAAGATCAGAAGCATGTCTTGAATCAGAATTTTCCAACAAATTTCCTTTTTGTCTGAATTCCACATTTGTTTCGTCTGGTTAGTCTTTATTGGATGATTTAGCTTCTGATATGTGACTAGGACTATGGGATTCCCAGCAATAAGACTGTTTCAGAAAGAGAAGCTAGGAAGATTTAAGTTGAAAAGATTTCATAAAGCAGCTGATTTCAAACCTTGAACTCACATAACCAGGTAACTTGAGAATCAAAAACTCGCACCCAGGCTACCATTAAATACATGTTCCAGAGACCATTGATTTTTTCTTTTTAAACGCATCCTGCAAGTGCTGATTCTGCAAGTAGTTGTTTGTCCTAATCAAGTCTAAAAGCCCTTTATCTCCTATCAGCTGATGGCTGTGCTGTAACCTTTGGCTTCAGACTCCTGGTAGAAACTTGGTACCTATTTCTACAAAGAATGAAACTCTAATGGCCTTAACAGCAGTACTCGTTGTGTGTAACAGTGCTGGAAATTAGTTTCTCAGGCACTGATCTTGACAGGTCAGCTGTCACAAATTGATAGACATATCTGTAAATACATCAGCCCTATAAACAAAATTCTGTCTGCAAGAAGTGGAGGCTAAAATTGGCACAGTTCTGAACAAGTGAAATGTTCCGAAGCACAAGGATGCACAGGAAAAATCCCTTCTGGAAATGGTTTTCCTTAAGTTCCATTTATGAATTTTATTTGCATAGTTTGCTTTTTAGAGACTGAAAAGTTTGTGCCTCTGCAGAGAACACTGTGGAGTTCTGTTCTGAAGTGAAATACGGTTCTCCTTGCATTTACCCCTGCTGCATAAAAGAGGAATCTTTGCCTTGCTCCCTTTGAATTAAAGCAATAAGTTTATGGTTTTGCACTGGCACGTCTCCAGTGGTTTTTTTTGAATTCTTGGAGTTAGTGCAGAATGTGAAACACAGGGTATTCAAGAAGACTAAGTCCATGATAGTTTTTGAAAGGCGAATGTGTCGGAGAAGGAATTACTATGTGAGTCCATGAGAAGTAATAATTTAAATGTGTTACATTTTCCTTACTTTTATTAGATACTAAATCATCACTTGTCAATTTTGCAAACCATTTTGGCCAAAATCTTAATCATATACTTGGTGCCTAGCACAGCTGAAGAAGGTTTAAACAGTGAGCTTTCTTTGCAGTTTGAGACACAGTCTATACCACACACAACTAGACTGGCCCTTGAAGGCTGTTGAGCCACACTGATTTATATCAAATGAAAAATCTGTCCATTTGGTGTGGCAATAGCAAGAGTAAGAAACATCTGGAAATATTTCAGAGCAAGAGTCTAAATTCAAATTCAAAAGATACCGTGGCTACAGGTATTTATCTGCCTTTGTCGCTACAGGCACCTTTCTGTGCAGAAGCTCGTCTGTCACTCCAAACTGGCATCACTGGGGGAGAGTTTTCAGTCTGAGATAATTTAGCTTTCAGACGTGTCATTAGAAAGCTGAATATTATTCATTCATTCTCCTCCTCCATCCTCCAGGTCACCTCGCTAAAAGGAGGTGTACTTTAATTCTTTCCTCTCCTGTGTCTCAGCTTTCAAGGTTTAGTGACTATAGAATAATTTTCATCAGCTGTGATAGTTGCTGAATATTCACTGAATGTCCTGTTCTTTTCTAGTTCCCTGTTTATCAGCTTAGTGAAACAAAACAAAAATAAAACTGTACAGATCTCTTCCATCACATTTTATTTGTTGATATGATTTGTGAGGCTTTAGGATAAAACTGAAGTCACAGAAATAAATCATGTAAGACATCTAGCCATAGGCATTTGCAGTGAAGTAAGTTCTTTCCAAGAAGGTTTTGACTTGTTACATGAAAATTAGCTCCTGGCAGGAGGAATCCATATTTCACAGATCTTGGACTGTGTTTAATTTCGACAGGGCATGCCTTCAGCTAACAACACTGCTTCCACATATGCGAGATAGTATTGGTGCTTAGGAGTAGAGCTGACAAAAAAGAAGGAAACAGTTTCTACTCTATACTACTTACGACTCTTCTGAGCAAAATGACACTGTGCATTCTGTTTGAAGGCAAAAAGAGTGTCTGACTGCTGCTGCTCAAAAGCATGTTTAGTTTCAGCAATCCAAAGGTCACTTAAGACTGACTTTTCTATTTTACCTGTTCTATTGAGTTAGACTGCATTTCTCTTCAGAAAATGCAGTATAATTGATTTTTTTAGCTGATACATTTAATTGAAAAATAGAATATTTAGATGAGAGATTCCAGAGAGATATCCTGAAAATATGCATACGGGTACATCTAGCAGATGCACAAAGTAGTGGTAGGTATGAGATACTTGTTCCTCAGAGCTTGGGACCTCAATAGGCTGTTATTGATTTAGACATGAGGTAGAAGTAGGGCAAGAACAGAGTAAAAAAGGTTTAAGATAGGATCTGAAGGAAGTCTGAGAGAGGAGACAGTTTGACACCATAGAACTTGTGTCAAGAATTTGAGTATCAGTGAGCAAAAATGTTGTGTGACAGGGAAAAAAGGTTGGTCTTTGATAAACAGTAGGGAATTATTTAAAAAGAGGCAGGGATCTGAGCAGAGAGGGAAATCTGGGATAGCGAAACCGCAGATAATCCTGAGGACTGTCAGGCAATATAAACCTACTGAAGAGAAATGTCATATCAGAGTGATCTAAGTGAAATAATACGACAAATACCACAGATAGTAGAGCAGTTATGTGACACACATTGATGAAAGGTACTTGTTTATCTCTGAATCTCACTAATTCTGATTCTGCATTAAAAAAAGCCACACATCTCTCAGCCTCTCTTTATGAGTTCTGGATTTGGTCAAGCTACCATTAAATATTTACGTAAATGCTGAAAGATTTCTGCCTAAGAGTGCTTCAGGCTCGCTGTGCTTTCTCTTCTAGCTGGCAACGTGGGACTCTGAGAAAGGACTGAACGGCAGCCTGCAAGAACGACGGCTGGGCAATGACTTACAAGGAGTGACACTCAAAGTGGTGACTGTCTTGGTACGATCCTCTTTGAAAGATCTTTCTTTCAGGAAACAAAATGCTCAAAATAAAAAGGATCTGACTGAGTATTTTGGGCACTTCACACAGTGGTTTTGCCCATCATTTTCAGTTCGGTGTTTTCGGATGATCGGTTACATAAGCAGGGAAGTTAGATGATGGCCTTTTATTATTTTATGTGAGGCTGTGCACTGTCAGAGATACAGAGCGTTTGTTTGTTTGCTTATGCTGCTTTTCTGCATTGTAATTCCTCCCAGGCACAGAAGCAGCACAGGGCCTGAGTGCACAGGGGCGCATTCCAGACACCGTGCTTTAACTTGGATAGGCAATTTCCAGCATTTCGTGGATTTTAAGATCAGATGGGGCCAATTAGGATAGTCTAATCTTGGCTTTTGTACTCTACAGGCTGTAAAATTTAATCGAGTGTTTCCTCCATCAAGCTCATAAATTCCCAATGAGATAAACTATATCTCTTAGAAAGGTGTCATCTTTCCAAAAAAATCATTATGCTTTGGGGACTACTGTCCCTTACACTCTGAGTGGTAAAAGAGGTCCTGTCAGCCAAGTGCTACATTAGGGGCAAATCAGGGCTTAAATGCATTGCTGCCTGAACTATTTTAGTCTGCAGATTGCAGAATGTGATTTTTTTTTTTGTGGTGCTTTTAAATTCTCTTTTTCTGAATCGTGGTACCAATAGGCAGTGCCACATAAGCTCATTGAGACACTCCCTCCAGCCTGTAGCTTACTTTTCTCTATTTATGCTGTGGCTGATGTGGGAGGTGAGCAGATCCATCACCATGTGAGCACCAGGGTACAAAGGCAGCCAGCTGTGGTGGCTGTGCCACTGACACGCCTGTCATTCCCCTGCAGGAGAGCAGGACAGCTCTGCCCAACAGAAAACATACCCCCAAGTGCTGTGTTTCCCCGGTCCCAAAACAGACTTTAAAATTAAAATACTTCAGAAACCAGTACCTATGAAGGTTATTCTTTGAATTATCAAAATGCTAAGTGTTTGCTAAATGCAGTGTGTTTACCTCGTTTCAGTATGTCTCCTGGATAAAAGATTAAGCATTGTATGTAAAAGATGGTTTTCTAAATGTGACGTGGTCATGAGGTACATGGGCAGTGGTAAACTTCCTGTCTAGAACTCATGCTTAACTTCATATCTGTATCCTAGACAGCTACTTAGGACACTAAGTTAGGTCCCTGTGCCCCCTTTATCATCAGTGAGAAGGGGCAGATATTTCAGAGAGAAGCTAACTCTGTGGGCACCAGGAAGCTGCTAGAGGAGACTGTGCTGTCTTCTGGAGCCTCTGCCTCTTCTCAAGAACTGTGGGAAACCCAAGGCCGTGGATAGGGCTCAGGTGCTGAGGAGGTGCTGCCCAGCTGGGGTGCTTCACACCGTCCACGTGGCCTACAGTTTTTGCCCCAGAAGGTTATGAGTATCTCGAAATCTGTGCCAAGTTGTGCCTGATTAACTCAGGAAACATTGTTTTGCTAAGAGAAGCAAACTAAAAGTCTTGTTTCAAGTATCTGTTAAGATGTTGTTTTGTTCTCAGGAAGAACCTTTTGTGATGGTGGCAGAGAACATACTCGGGCAGCCAAAGCGATATAAAGGATTTTCCATTGATGTCCTGGATGCACTTGCCAAGAATCTAGGTTTCAAGTATGAAATATATCAAGCTCCTGATGGGAAATACGGACAGCAGCTCCAAAACAGCTCATGGAATGGCATGATTGGAGAACTCATTAACAAGGTACACAGAGAAGTACCTGCCTACAAGAGGAAAAAAAAAAAGTAGTGTGTCAAAGCTTTATAAAGGTGTTGTTTAAATTTTCTCCTTTCCCCCTTCCAAATTACAAGAGAATGAATTAGGATGAAAGCACCAGTTCAGAATGTTTCTGAGCTATACATGGTTTGACTCTGATATAAACTGCAATTTAAGACTCTTTATACAGGATAGGAACTACAGGGTCCTTTATTTTCTCATAGGTGCTTTCAACTTAAATATTATATCAGTGTAAATCTGTGCATTTACATAGCTGTAAGAAGAGTGCATGCATTTGTGTGAGGGAATGTATATAGAAAATAGAGAAAAAATATAATATTCTCCTTAAAATATGAATTACTATTATTTTAAATTTTGTCATTACGTCTTTACTGCCTGTTTGTAGATGGGACTTTATTTCTGTCACTTTGTGACACTATGTTTGATAATGGTCAGTTGTTTGAGTCCAAAGCAGGAAAAGTGGCCCTAGTAATAGGGGACCAGAATTTAAACTGATGTCAAGATCATCCATTCATTTAAAACAGAGAGGACCAAATTTCTTTACTTAATTACAGTCTTGCAAATCCAGGAGTAAGTTAACTGAACCCCATTTAAATAAACGGGGAAAGTTTGTAGCTTAGAATCTCCCAGAGAATGAAATTAGAGTATGTTTTGTTAATGTTCTTGCTATCTGACATGGGACAAACATTAATCAAGAATAAGAATCAAAGGAATCAATATTCCATGTTGCTCCTCTTTGTAGGAAATGTTACTCTGCTGCAGTGGAGTTATTACTGAAAGTGAAACCTTTCTCATTATCTAGTAAATAAACAGCTCAGTATCTGGCAAGTAGATGTTTAAGAAATAGAAGCAATTAAAGTATGTGTCATAAGGAGATATTCTTGATTGGTTCTAGGAAACATAAAGAATTTTTACCTTATTTTGCATTGGCATAAGCTGTTTGATTCTCATTGATTTAAAAATAAGGTAAAGAACCATGTTAAATCTCTTTGGAAATTGCTTTCTTTGAAGCGATACAGTATGTTATGGTATATTTTAAAAGTTGTTTCTGCTACCTGTTGTTCCACTGACTCCAAAGGATTTTAAAGCAGATCTCCCTCATGTAATACTTGGTTTACTTTCCCAACAAAATTAGAGATAAGGAACAGAATGCACATTCCATTTTTTGAAGAGAACTCTTTTTATTAAGATGGGAAAATATTGAAAATCTACCTGCAGCTCTTCAAAAGCTTTGGGAATCTTATTTATTAACTTCTATTTCATTCTTCATTGAGTTTGCATACTCTTTGAGAACTGTCTGCATGTAAAACTTACTTGTTTCAAGTGTTGATGTCAAAGCAGTTTCAGGAACTAAGTTGCCTTTGGTGCATTCTTCCTGGTACCAGATTGTGCAATCTCTTTATTCATTTTAAAAAACAGACAAAATCTTCTCCCCCGTTGTCATATAAAGTCTCTTCATGAATATGGAAAGTTGGCAATTCTGCAGGGAGAAAAACAAACATGGGCTTTTTGCAGCAAGCTAAATAAATGGTGTACCAGGTGAATATGATTTGGAGTTTCAGGCCTCCTCTGGAAAACAAGAGAGGGATAAACTTTAAATAAGTTGCACTTCTCCCAGAGAGGAGTCAGAGTGATGCTTTCTGTTCCTGAGTACCTTGACAGGTTGTGTTTCACTACTCTGCTTCAGACCAGTGCAGTTAACTAATGCTTAAATTATGAAACTGAGTCTGGTTTTATTTTTAAACGATTTATATAAGCTACAGAAAGAAACAGAAAGTTTCTCCTTAAGGTTCCCGCTGTCCAAAATCGCGGTGAAAGGAAGAGCTCTGACCTCTTGCGTTTGTCTCGCAGAGAGCAGACCTGGCCATCTCAGCCATCACTATAACACCCGAACGAGAGAGCGTTGTGGACTTCAGCAAGCGCTACATGGACTATTCCGTGGGGATCTTAATCAAAAAGCCCGAAGAGAAGATCAACATCTTCTCTCTCTTTGCTCCTTTCGACTTCGCGGTGTGGGCCTGCATCGCCGCAGCCATCCCTATAGTTGGCGTCCTCATCTTTGTCCTGAACCGGATCCAGGCCGTCAGGGCGCAGAACGCCTCCCAGCCCAGCCCGTCCGTGTCCTCCACCCTGCACAGTGCCATCTGGGTTGTGTACGGAGCCTTCGTGCAGCAAGGTACCCACCCCTGGCGACACCTCTGACACACCCTCACAAAGGGGCGAAGCGGGGCGGGACATCAGCCTTGGCCGCAGTGGTGTAAGGATCAAAGAGAAGGCTTGTCTGGGGAGGTGTAGTATGTTTTAGTACCCCAGCTGATGGAAAGTGGGAAGAGACAGGTTAGTTTGGGAGGGCTTGTTTCTCCTTTTATTTCATGGCATTCTGTCGTCTCAGTAAATCCAGAAAAAGCACTAGCAGGCTTTTTCTCTTGGGGAAAATTGTTACGGTAGAAACAAACCACAGGGCTGCTCGGTGCAGAACTGCAACACTCCTCCAGCTCTGAAACTAGCACCTTTTCTAATTGTTTATTTTTAGTTTATAGATATCAGTAGAAATTTAGATGCTTTTCAACTCATGTGAGACAGTTCATCTCTTGGTTCTTTGAACTGAATATGAACATGATTTGTGGTCTTGTAACTAACTTTACTCTCAGCAATCTCTAGGCATAGGACTAAACCTGAATTCAGTAGGACTGCTATCATTAAAAAAGTTACTTTTGTAACTAAGTGTTTGCAGAATCTGCCCACACAGTTTTTGTGCCATACCTGTAATGTTAGTTCTATTTCTAGAAGGCAGGTTGAACGCTGACATGTAAGTAAGTTGTTACATTTTTTCTACATTTTTTTCCTTGCGATTACAAGCTTATAAAGGTTTGGTTGGAAAATCCTTCCTATTGCTTGGTGCCTCCTCTCCTTAGGGTGGCATCCCTGATGGCTGTAAGTGCAGTAAGGTATAATCAGCACAAGGGTATGCTGAAGTGACTGGCACTGGCTCTGTGGTAAAGTTTAGTCCCCAAGGATATTCAAGCATAGCCGTGCTTGAAGATTGCTGGAAAGAAATCTTCATGTTATTTGAAATCTTGTAAAGGGTATTATGTAATGACACTAATGCTTCAGTCGTTGCAGATTTAAATACAACAAAGATAGCACATAAACCATTGGGCAGCTGTGTGGGTGTTTTCCCAGTTCTAAAATGGTAATTAAAACCAGAACGTTACTATATTCTGAGCACTGTAATGATTTAATTCCTGCACATTAGTTGTGCTTCATCATTCAACTTTCTTTATTTAGAACATTCTGCACGTTCTTTAGATTTGATCCTCAATAATTCTCAAGGGAAATATTTTGAAAAATGATTTTCTAGAATACTGACTAGGGCAAGAGGTTGACTGGAGAAAATACTTTTAAATTATCAGTCTTAACAGCAGTGCTTTTCTCCCGGTGAACGGGTGGGCTGGAGGGTGAACAGAGGCAGCTCCAACACAGTTTAACATAACAGGGCACACAGAGGGTGGCTGTAAATGGAAGCTGCTGAGACACCCTTATTTTCTCTGTTTATTTGTAGGGGGCGAATCTACTGTCAATTCTGTGGCAATGCGCATTGTAATGGGAAGCTGGTGGCTCTTCACCCTTATCGTGTGCTCTTCTTACACAGCGAATTTAGCAGCATTTCTCACAGTATCAAGGATGGATAATCCCATCAGGTAAGAGCCTCTTCTTAATGTGAAGCTGGAAACCTGGATTTCACAGGATGGTATTATCCATTTGAGCATTCACTCTTGCAAGAAAGAGATAACTCTCTAATAAAATACTCTGCTTATTTGCAGTGTTTTTCTCTCCTCTCCCTCTCTCCACTCCAACAGCCCCTAAGCAGTTTTGACTGGTGCATGGAGGGGACAATGACACTTTAATTGTGTATTTTGCCAGAAGAGAGGTCTTTCATGTGCTCCTGCTTGTTTGCTGGCAATTTGTGTGTGTGTGTATGTAACTTGGGGTTTTTTTCAGCAAATTTAAAGGCTAAAGAATGTTTTCATTTTTCCCCTCACAAAACACGAACAAAATTCCCAGCTTCCCTGGCGTGGAGTACTGGGAGTGCCATTGGTCTTTCACACTCAGTATTGACAGGGTAAGAGCCTGGTAACGTGTGTTTGATCTGGTGGCAGAGGAGTGGAGAGGTGGCAGTGCAGCCCAGACTCCCCTGCTAGAAAATTCTGAGCCAAGGATTTCAGGTGCGAGAGGGTGACACAGTGAAGCTGTTGGTCTGCTTCGGGATGGCACTGGAAGACTGGGTCTGAATGTTTGTGCTCACTTCCTGAAACAGAAGCATTGTCTCTGAGGTGGGGCTGGTACTTAAAAGCCACTTTTGCCTTTTCTGTGCTATCTGCACAGGAGGACGTGGATACGTGCATTTCTCATAAACATGAGTTCAACACAATTTCCAATGTTTAGCTTTTCAGTGTGTACTTGCAGATATTGCAATGCTTTGTGTGGATATAGTCTTACAATAACAATAAAACCTGCCCAAAACCAAAGCAAGCTTTGGTTTTAAATTAGTTTTCTGTTAGTTTGGCCAAAAT
Source organism: Sclerurus mexicanus (assembly GCA_013396755.1). Taxonomy (NCBI): domain Eukaryota; kingdom Metazoa; phylum Chordata; class Aves; order Passeriformes; family Furnariidae; genus Sclerurus; species Sclerurus mexicanus. The sequence continues at coordinate 1,020,576 of VWZF01006903.1, forward strand.
AAGTGGCCGTTAACAGTAATAGAAATAAGTACTCTGAGTAATTTATGGAAATAACATGAGAAACTAGATAGAATAAAACTATCTCTGTGTGAGGCCTGGATGTACTGGGGAAAAGGTTAAGCTCAATGAATAAATTCGTGTGAACCAAGACACAAATAGCTATCCAGAAAGCTTGAATAATTACGTTCTTTAAAAATTCTGAAAGTTCTATTTCTTTCATTGCAGAAGAAATTTTCTGTTTAGGCTAATTAGCACTTCCCAAAACTCAGCAAAGTTCAGAGAAGGACAAAAGTTGGAGTGTAATTACATGGGGAATCTCCAAAAAAAGACAGAGGTTTAAGAGCAGAGCTATGAATTTTTAGAGGAGACCTTTGAGGCTGAGCTGTTACAACATTTACAAGGGGTTTTGATTTCCTTTCTTCTTGAAATGAAAGGACAGTGCTAAGAATCTTGAGGAGAGAAGTTTTTTGGGTAAAGGAACTGCTCAGTGTTGTTTCACGAGCAAAGAAGCCAGGCGCCCTTCTGCTGTTAGAGGTGGCAGCTGGAGAATGATAATGAAATGCCTTTCTATACCTATCAGTACCTGCCACTTTCCAGGTTCCTGTTGTGCCTTTGTGCAAGGTGAGGATACAGAAGGAAAAAAACACTCTATTGTGATTTGAAAACATCAAGCAGAGTCACTCAGGTGCCAAAATGTAAATGCCAAAAGTAATTTAAGCTGCCATAAGGTTCACTGCCTGTGCTCCGGTTACTTGGCTATGAGGTCAGGGGTCTCTATCAGGTGTTGTCAGCCACAATACGGATTGCTCATATTGCCTGAAATGTCAAAAGGGGTCCTGGATGCTGTGGCTTAGGTGGCCAAATCATTGCTGAGGTGCTCTGAAATGGAGCCGTCAGAAAGCTGTTTTAGTTGGTCACAGGCTGGCGTAACTGAGACAGTTAGGAGGCTGGCTTGGCTTGGCTTGGCTTGCCTATGGCTATTTTACAGGGTTTGTGTAATCTCCCCGAGATGCTGCTGCTCTGAGAGACAGAGATCTGGGCTAACCCCTCTCACTGAGAACTGTGACTGCCTTAGGAAAGAGGGGATGAGGTAAAGAAACAGGATCTCTCTTCATCCATCTCTAAACTATGATGAAGATACTTTTGTGTCCCTACTCTTTAGAAGAAATATCTTATACAATGTTTTTGTCATATTCAGAGTAAATTATTTTTGTGAGAAAGTAAATTAATGCCCTACCTGAATTCATCATGGCCCTGTGTCTCGGCTCTCAGTACTAACTGGCTTCAGCATCCTATGATGTGAAGGGGCTATTTTTGCCTCTTTAACTCTGCCCTCAGCTTGCTCACATTATATCTTTCATGAATCCAGAAAGGAGTACTTACGTGAAATCCATTTTTTCCGACCCAAAGAGGCACAATGAGTTACAGCTGAAAACTTGCTCCCCAGCTGAGAGCTACCATATCCATCTGTATATACTTCCATTGTTAAGAAAAAACAACCCCCATCCCTTCAGTAAATGTGTGCTGTTATCTCTCCCTCCATAGAGAAGTCCTCTGGTGTTCAGTACTGCTGCTGCTAAATTGCCAGCAGGAGAGAAATAAGGATTATGGTGCTGCACTAGCTGCTACATAGCTAAGATTTTCATTACAAGACTGATTTTCTTCCCAAGCCCTCTACAAAATGCTTAATAAAAGCTGTTTCAGCATCAAATTTGGCATGTGTGGTCTGCAACTAGTGGAATAGAAGTATGTTTGATTGAATAACTAGGTGTCAATCAACCCAGTGATCACTGCCTCTACAATTTCACTGCAAAACAAGTGTGTCATAGAAATCATAAATTATATTTATTAGAAGGGGCTTGGTGAGACATTTGCTGAAGTGAAGTTGAACTGTTGGAAGGCAGGTTTTTAGAATTAGAATGTCAGATAAAGCCTGCTCATAGGTGAATAATTTTTTCTTTTAAATCTGGAATGGTTAAGTCTCACAAGTGTATTCCACCCTGCCATGAGTTTTAGGGGCTGACTGTGGCTCCCAGAAAGGTGAAATACCCAGAACTGGAGGCATTACAGAAAGCAGCTTTGACATGTCACCTGTATTTCTCTGCTCCCTGACAGACACTTCCTAAATCCCAGGCAGGTTCCCAAGTGCTGTGCAGTCCAGGTGCTCAAATCCCATGTAAGACATGTGCCCATCTTGAAAAGAACAAATATCCTTCTTCTTGGGTTTTCCCCAGCCCTCAAGGGTTTCATTGTACGTGGGCTAACAGGAGGAGGCACTGGCTTTCTGGTCTGGCATAGCAGCATGTGCTGTCTTACTCCTCACATGTCCTGTGTGCCCATCACTCATCCTGGTGTGACAGGGTGGTGGGGAGCATCTGAACACGGAGTTGGAGGCCCACACCAAAACCTCTGTGCCTTCAGGAGGTCAAGGCTGGCAGAAAATACTGTGAACTTCCTCAGCTGTTCTTCATTTTTGGGTGCTAGCAGCTGGTACTTCTGCTCCCCCTTTAATGCTGCTTCTCCAATCCCTCTGCCCAAATTACCTCCTGCACTTCGCATCCGCTCTCTGCCCCAACCTCGCAACAAGGGAACAAAGGCAATGTCGTGGTTATGTCAGGATTTCTGTGTTCTTGGAGATTCACAGGCAGGGCAGGGAAACGTCAAGCAGATTTCCTGGCCACATGTGGGCAGAGGAGTGAGATATTACCCAGTTCAATAAAAAAAAGGCAAGGCTGTTTGTGCGAATGGACTGGTGGCAATGGCTTTGGAGCTCAGGCTAGGAAGCTGTGGTCTATGTTCTAAATTGTAAATGAGTAGTTCCCAATTTTTGTACTGAAATAGAAATCTAGGTAATATTTAGAGCCTGTGCTAGTCCTTGACAAACTCATTTAAACCCAAATAATTTGCATTTATTATTCTAATACTTGTCTTCAGTACTGTATGCAGCTGAGTCTTCTAATGGGTCAGTCTGCCAAGTAAGGCAGAATTATCACATGTGAGTTTTTATTTTGTCTTACTACGTTTTCAAACAGCTCTTGGATCTGCTGTCTGACCTTCCATTTGTAATTATGAAGTTTAATTAGCAGTGACTTACATTCCAGCTCCATTTCTTGTTAACAAGCAGACTACACACAGTTCAATAGCTGCACAGATATTCTGAAACTCTGGTTTTGGAGAGCTTGTCTGACAAGAGGTTAAGAATCATGCAAGAAAAATGGGACATAAAAATGTGTTCTATTTGCAAATTCAGAGGAGTTTAAATTCAAGATTTTATCAAATTGATCCTTAACATTTGCACATGCTATGAATGTTTTGACAGGCATCTGTATATAAGCATTCAAGGACTGCATACAAATCCGTGCTGTGTCTCCTTCTAAGTTTGCAGCTGTTGTTTCATGATTTGGGATTTCCTTATTTGCATTTTAATCCCTAAATTTCTTGTGTTTTGGTGACAGCTGAAGATTTACCGCAGCTTAGTTGAGGTGATAGGCTGGCACCTGGAAGACTTGGGTGCAGATTCTTTTTCTACCACAAGCTTTGTTTGATCTTGGCAAGCTTAGACTCCCCTCTGTCTCGGTTCTCTTTCTGCATAACAGAATAATAATATTTTCTTATCTTATACGGCATGTTGTCAGTTTAGCTGCTTTAAAGATGATGGCCAGAAATGACCATATTATAGTAGCACTGCAGGTATCAAAAAAGATAGATTTTCTGTGTCGCATACAAAAGAGAAACAATCTCAAAATATTTTAAAAGAAAATGAGGAAAGTACTTGGAAGATGCTAGCTAGGGGGAAATGAAAAAAGGTTTCATCTGCTGTAGTTAAGTGAATTTGATAGGGTTGGTAGCAAGAACCTCGCAGGAATCCCTCTGTATCTTCAGCGATTTTGCCCTGAAATCCCTTGTATTTGAAATCAGCCTTTCTGTTGTTCCTATCATATGTGGCTTTTTTAATATTTCATTGGATTATCTTTTGTTATGTTTAATTTGTACTAGGTTTTGTGGTGTCTGTGCAGCACCTGAGGCATTTTGGCAGAAGGCATATATGAATGAGCTTGATAAAAAATAATTATTGTGATTATTATTTAAGGCCTGTGAGCAAAAGCTTCAATCATTAAATAACTAGATTAAGTTCATCCATAAAAAAAAAAAAAAGGCTGAAAAAGAATGTAAGAAAGATACAAATGAATGAGCAAGGAGAAAATCTCAAAACTTTTCCTTTCCAGAACATTCCCTGTTTAGAGCACGTGGATGAAATTCCCTGGGAAGTGCTCTGCAGCCTGTGCTCAGGGGCAGAGCTTGCCTTCAGGCGCTGTTCAGGACAAGGCACGGTGCTGTTGCCAGTGCTAGAACCCCCATTGTCTGGCTTTCATTTCCCTTCTATTGATGGTGTTGCTCAGTGGGTGCTTCTGGGAAACCCGAGGCTTCACAGGGTCTGGAGCCTTTCAAAAAGCTTTCTGAGTGTTGGCATATGCTGCTCAACCACAGCTCAGAACGGATCCTAATTGCTCCTGGAACTGAACAGGCAGGCGAGCGTCTAAGCACAAATATTTCCCAAGGACATTTTTCTGAGGAAAATGAGAATGCACAGCTAAAAATCCAGCTTGCATTCCATGTCTCCAGTTGCCCTTCAAAAATGTGGCATGTATTGGAGATCAATGGCAAACCAAGAGGTTTGTGATTCCATACCTCTCCAGCTTGACTTTTGCGACACCTCTCTCATAGTGTCTCTTCATTTGTTCGTGTTACGGAGAAGTTCTGTGACTTAGGTGGTTGAGGCATTAAAATTCAGATGCATGCACAGTTTAGAGAAGAAAATGATTTGGATATAACATTAGCAAAATCTGCCATCTGTGCAGGTAATAAAATCTCTTTTTCTATAATTTTTTTGCTTTTGCTTTGAAAGGATGAAAATCTAGGAAGAGTAACATCCCTCCTGACAGCCCATCAAAATGTACAAGGAGCGGTTTAAATCTGGTGTTTGATACTCAGTCTCTTTTCAGCTCAGGTTGAGTCGCCTTTTGGGTCAGATTGTCTCATATTAATATAGGTTATTCAGTGGCTGCCCATAGAGTAGCTGTATGCTTTCTGCATACATTAAAGCACATTGGCCCCTGACTTAAATCTTCTTCGTTGTAGCGTGAGGCTTCTTTTTATTACAGGGATAGTACCTATGGCTTATTTAGTTGGGTTATATTTTCTACTTGACTCCTAAGGGATAAACAGTGCAAAACGTGGTAATAGAAGATTTTTGCTCAATAGGATATTTATATTTCTATTGTTTCTCTCTACAGAAGCAGATTTAATGTCTTATATGAACTGATAATACAATCTAATACAGAAGGATATTAAAAAAGCAAAATAATTACTACTATAGCAAATCTAATAGGAACAGCCTTAAAGCTTCAGACACCTCCTAACTGCTCAATCCATCACTTCTAAAGACTAAAACAGGAGTAAGAAGAAAAATTCCATGGTGAATTCTGTTTTGGAAATGATTCTGAGTGAAGAACAACCATTAAAGAGGCTGGCCAGTGTGCTCATCTGTTTGAATTTCACTCCTGCAAAAGCATTAGTAATTTTTTTTCACTGTTAAAGGCGTATATTTCCTTGACCTACAGTGCAAAATTACCCAACTTCTTTTTCCATGTTAATATGCTATTGCATGTGTTTGCCTGCTTGCTGTGCCTGCTCTTCTTTTGAAAAAGCACGGACTGTCACATGCCCCTACGGTATATATCTTTGTCAGAAGAATATTTTAAAAAACCCACTCTCAAAGCCAGGTAGAACCTGAAAATGTACAAATATCTTCACGACATTGTCAGTCAAGCAGCTGTCTGGGAAAAAAACCCCAAACCCAACCCCTGTGAAATAACTTGTGTTTTATATCATCTATCTGTGCTGGTCAGAGTCATTAGTGTAACAGTGAGCCTTATTATCAAAGCCGTGTAGGTTGTTCTGTTATGGGGCACTATAGTGCATATTACTGCATAGGCTTCCGATTTGTCCAGAGTCACAGGGTCTCTCTGAGAGCATCCCTGAAGCCAGAACTGGCAAATAAATTGCATTCACAAAACTACCAATAATTAGTAAAGACTTAATCACACTAAGTTCATTCCTCAAACCATGAGATGAAGCTGAAAGTCAGTGTACTGACTTGTCAGAAGGGAAAGTTGTACCCTTTTTTACTTGCTGTCAGCTCAGATAGGACATACATGGGCCTCCAGCTCTGCTAATGTGCAATATTTTGGGAAATGCTTCTTTTGCTCACGTAAAAAAAGTATCTTCTCACCTTGCACAATTCCTCACCAACATCCCCATATGAGCAGTGGCTCTGTCATTCTTGTGCCATGATTGTTCAGCATCGGATTCTCTCACCCACCTGACAGCAAAAGTAATTTTCCCACCTTCTGTTCATGTATTCAATGTTAGCAGGCTGACTGTGAGTAGAAGAAACATGCACTGAATTGTTTATTTCTTTAGATTATTTTCAATAGAGGGAGGAGCAGGGAAAGAAGGGAAGTTTCCAGATTGGGCAGAGGAAGAATGCTTGCCCAGCTGGTTCATCAACACTGAGCAGTGCCACTGTGCCATGGCCAGCCCGGTGCTCCACTTAGGTGCACCATCTTTCACATTGCAAAGTTTGAATAGCCTGCTATAAAAATGAAATAAAGATCATACCTCCTATAGCCTTACAGTTGAGTTTCATGCAAGCAATCCAAAAGCTGATCTCATAGGAAAACATTCAGCAGCTGTTCTTGCAGAGACTAGAGGCTGAACGTGCCTGTGCTGTAGGCTGTGAAGGTAAGAGTCTCAGTTTTGGTGGTTGAGTTCACAGTCATCTGTTGCATGTTATACTGATGAAACCAGCCATATATTAAGAAACCAAACTTAGGATGGGATAGCTGAGGTACAGACGTGTCTTTTTGCCAGCTCTGGACACTGAACTTCAGTCAAAGGGGAACGCAAATGGCTTTCTGCAGTGGCATGTTAAATCATACAAGCTAAATTCATTGATGTTGTGAGGAGGATTTATTTTTCACTCCCCGTTTGTTCATCTCCCGTGCATTTGTACAATTCTCGTGCATTTGTAGTATGAATGCATATTTAGGCAAATGGTTGCACTACTCTTTAAAATCACTCAGGAAAAAGAATGCTTTAGGTTCTCTAGGTCCTGAAAGAGCTTTTGCTGACAGTATAATTTCTTAACAATTTCTGCCTTCTTATACTTTCTTTTAATACTCTCATAATACCCTCATGTTAAAATAGTTTGCATCTGTGTCTTTGATATGGTTTCTTTCAGAAACTGTCAGCCCTTTTGTAGCCCTTTGTTTTTCAAAGCAACACCCCAAGAGATTTTCTTCTCCAGTTCTTGAAGTTTGTTGAGCCTGGCCTTTTGAAATGTCTTATTTTTATATTTTTGTTTGGTTTTGTTTCCCCTCAGGTTAGTGATCTCCATCATCTTGCAAACACTTTTAATCTGGTTACTTTTCTCTTGACATTTCCATTCAAATCTGTCAAATCTAAAATGGCCACTCCCTTTATAAATGTCTTCATGATAGGAGATCATTCATTCTCACACCTTACATTCTTAACACCTTAACTGGTAAATAGGATGGTATTTCATCTGCTGAAATGAAAGTTGTTCCAATACATTCTAAAATGTTTATAGATCATCTTGTGTCATGAGGTGGAAATCTGTAAACTTGCCATTTAAAGAAAAAGCTCTAAAAATTGAATAAGGAGATTTAGAAACTATTCCTGTGTATGTAAAACAAAAACCCAGAAAACAAAACAACAAAAAAACCTCCAGGAAAACATTTTTAACTGGTGCAGGTGATGAGTGTTTAGGGGAGAAAGGAGCTGGGCATTATTAGTTTCTCTGGGAACTAAGATACTACTGTTTATAACCATGAGTGCTTTTCTACTAGTTCTTAGTTCTTGTGTTGCAGAAGATTTTCTAGAGAGAAATAAAACTTTTCTAGAAATAGTATTGTGTTGCTAAGAGAAGGGTTGCATATGTACTTTCCATTTCCTGGGCTCATCTGCCTTACTGAGCAATGTTTTCTTCTGCACGTGTGCCCCCTTTATAATATAAGACAGGAATGTTTCCAGACTCATCTGGAGATGAGGGAGAGAATGGTTTTGCCTTAGAAAAGCTATTTTGGTACAGATGACAAAGTTTGTTACATTAAAAGAAATGTAATCACATGCACTAAAGTTGTTTGCCTTCTGAGCCATTAAAACCAGCCTAAGAGAATATGCCACTGATTTAATTTAATTGATTTATGAATAGTCATAGCTATCTAGAAAAGAATAGAAAACCATCAGTCAGAATGGGGTGGATGTTAACTACTGTGTTTCTCACATATGGCAATAATGCAATTTCCGAGCTCATATTTCAAGGTATGTAGTTAGGCTACCCAATAAACTAATAAATCTCAATATAAAGAACAGCTAGTTGGTTTTGATGCGGTGCTTTCAGCGTTTCTGGTAGGAGGTTCAGTATTCAGGCAAGGCTTGTGTTGAGGGTGAGGAGAGGGCGAGACCAAGGGAAGGCAAGGTCTCTTCTGCTGTTTACCCCTCTGTCCATCAGAGTGCCTTGGGAAACACACCATATACCATGTGCCTGTGGTCCTCTGAGAAACAGGCGAGGCTCCACACTTTAAAATATGCATGTGTGCTGTGCGCACTTTAGACATCAATAATAGCTGATGAATGCTATATGTGCTTTCAGTATTAATGAAGAGCCCTATGTTTTGATTTCCCAGGAGTATGCAGCACATGCTCTAGCAATCAAGATGCCTCTTCAGAGCCTTTCTGTTTTCTTCTCTTCTTTCTGTCAACACCGACAGCTTCTGCTTTGCTCCCTGTGGTAAGGGTAGGGTGTGAAGCTGTTTTCCAGCATCACATCACACCTTTGATAGATAGGAATTCACCCAGCTCTTCCACCCCAGCTATGAGGCTGCTGACATGCAACAGCTCCTGATAAATCAAAACTTAATAAAGAGTTGAGTAGGACCTCATCCCACACTGGGATTTCATGGACTTTAATGGAACTACTCACAGGATAATGATATCCTAACAGTCATTGTATAAAGTACCACTAACCCCGAGTAAAGACGTTATAAGCCAGCGCCAAGACGCCAAGCTTATCCGTTCCCCACTCTATTTAATTAAAAAGCTGCCCTTTGTCATCTGAGCACAAAACAGAATGTCACTGCTATCAGTACTTATAACACCAGTTGAAAAGGAAGAAAGCAATTTCTTCCCTCTTGATCTTAATCATTAATCTTCATTAGGATTTTTAGCTTCCGAGTGTTAGTGGTAAAAGACATCAGTGTAGCAAACAATTTAAACTGCATCTGCATATATAATATAGGTAGTTTGTTATTTTCATTATAGGTAAAAGCATGTGTCAGTTGCCAGATGTGTTTGATTCAGACAGTGTGATTTTCATGCCAACTTTATGATATGTTTGATTTAGGTGAAGTGACTAAAACCTGCTGTTGGGACTGAGTTGCTGTTAAACACCAGCTGCAGTTTTTATTTTAATTAATAATTTAAGGAGTAGAATACCTTGCTTTAATTAACATGTTAACCCGTCAAGCTACTCAGAGAAAGGCCACAATGACAAAGTGGTTTAAAAGTAAAGCAAGAAAATATTCAAAGGTAGTCCAAATAGGAGTATTTATTTCATCCAAACATGCTACAAACTTTTTTTCACCTTTTCTTTGCATTTTAATTTCCTCCTCACTATTGAATGAGGATATGGAGTGTGGGTAAAGACTCCTGGCTAATCCAGATTTTTTAGCAGGACTGATTATTCTGGATTTGCAGAATGAGCAGCAACTTGAGTTTCTAGAAATATGGAAAAATGTGGTTGTGGAAAGGGGTTCTGTAAATGGCCTTTTTAAATATAAAGGAAAGACCGTCTTCTGACTTCACTCCCTCAGTTAGACATCAGATGAATTCATACACAATTATAAATGCCCAGGCATGAGAGAGACTCCATCCAGAGATCACAGACTGTGGGGCACCAGTGGATCCAGCTTTGAGATGCAATGCTCAGAAAGTACCTTACCTTCCACTGTGGCCACGGTTAGTGGAATTATTTACTATGCTATCTTTTGGTTGTGAAAAAAATTCAAGCAAAGTAACCATAACTTCTACTATAAGGACCATCATGGTTCTTTACAATATGATAACAATTCATAAAATATGGGACATCCACGAAGAAAAAATTTACAAATAAGCACTAAAATAAAAAAAAAAGCGGAAACTAGTTAATGGGGAAAAAATCAGCAATCTAAGTGACTTATGCTTTTATTGCCTGGAGGAGGTTTGGAGAAGAGGGTTGGAGCATAGTTAGAAACATTGGACTGGCAATCAGGAGATGTTTAGCTTTATTTCTAGCTGTTTAACAGATTTCTTTATGTGCAGTGCTGGAGCAGAGCCAGTGTCAGCTCTAGGCAAAATGAACTTCTCCGATCCAGCGACAAGTCAAGTCACACTCGTACAGATCACTGCAGATGACTGGAGCTGCTGAGGTGGTCCTGAGGGCATCATTTAGAAATAGCAATGGATAGGAATACCCGGGGGTCTAATTTTGTTTACAGAAGAACCTGTTTTACTGATTATGATGAGAATCCAGTTTGATTTTTGGATCCAAATTTGAGCCTCACAGCCAGAAATACTGTTAAGTCTTTTTTTGAAAATGGGCATGTTTCCTAAATAAACTGCTGGAAGATATTAAGAAGTTCTGTGAGCAATGGGACACAGCCTAGTTGTATGAGGGTTTGTCCTACATTCTCCACACGTTGGCTTTAGCAAAAAATGCTGCAGACTGTTCTGAGATTGCTAAAGACAGAGTGAGATTTCAAGTGCTGGTAACAGAACGTATTTCTGCTGCATCCCAGGCTCTTAGAAAGTACGCAAAGCCTACAAATGTTTTGCCAATACAATGTGTGTAGCTAGTAATTAATTACTCTTAAAATCGTAAACATGACAGTCCATCATTTAATTGTGGCTCGACTGTCTGCATTTCAGTGGGTTTACCTACCGTTTGTTGCCTTCTTTTAAAACTCAGTCGTGCAGCAGCTCTGCTGGAACAGAGTCCCAGTGGAAACAAGGAAATCATTGCTGTATGAGGAGTTAAGAAGACAGTCAGCTTAGTTTAGTTTAGTTTACTTGTCTTTCCCTTTGCATGTAGGAACTGAGGCTAGTGGAAGTCATTAAATCAGTTTGGAAGCTCCACAAGTTCTTTGTGTACGTATTATTTGGCTATTTTGTTTTGTGTTTTTCTTACTCTTTATGTTTTTGTCTCCAGTCCTGGAAAACCCTCTTGTGCGCTTGAACAGATCTCAGCAATACTGGTATACCTGTTAAGTCCATTAGGTAGCCTAAAAAGGAAATTTCTTTGGGGCAGGAGGAGAGAGAGAGAGGATCCTGATCCTACACTGGGTCGGTGACAGAACTGTTTCCATCACACACAGCACACGGAATGTGTAGCAAACCCCCTCCTCCTGTGGTAGAAAGAAAGATGACTTTAGCTTCCTTTCCCCAGTAAATCCATAACTGAATGTTGCATTTTGCTTTTGGTTGCACCTCATACAGGGCGGTGAGTCCCAGTCCAGACAAGGTCTCACAGATGCCACCACACTGGCAGCAATGACCATTATCATCAGGAAAGCAGCTGCTGCAGTGCCATGACCTGCTGAGGAGTTAAATCACTGTTTGGTTTTGCTGTAGTAAAAGTATGTAGTTGACATGGCAACATGTTGCGTGACACGTGTCAATTGATTGCTTTTTCCACTGGAGGAAACCCTGCTTCTTTGAAATCCTGGGTAGCAGCTGCTCCTGCCCCAAGATGATGACAAGAGCAGACACAGCCTTAACTGTCTGCACTGCTTGTCTCCCCCTGTGATTTGGAAAGGTTCAGGCCTGGTGTGAAAGGCTGCAGCTCCACTGATTTGGTGTAGTTTAATCTATCAATACTGGTGGCTTCCCTTGTAGAAACTCCCATGAGGCTTTTTCTGCTCAGGCTTTTGTTTAAAGTGGATGGTATTTTTCATGGAGAGCTGATGAAATGAGTTTTATGTGAACTATGAAACAGTATGTATTTGCTAGTGAAGGACTTGATCCAGCAAAGTGTATACTAGTCATGCAAGTGCTGCTTGCTGATTTCTACTGGACTTACCTCTGTTGGTAAATTTAAGAATTTGTGTAGTGTATTTGCTGAAGAAACCTGTTGCTCTGCACAGAGACAGAATTAAGAGCATTAAAGTGACTTGATTTGCAGTGAAATGGAACAATGCAGAATTTGAGCATGTCTCTACAGAGAAGCTGGCAATTTTACAATTGCTTTAAGAGCTCAGCTTGATTATTCAGAATTTCAAAGAAAGTCAGAGATGCACAAATTAAAGCCATGGACCCAATTCTCCTGGAGTCTAAGGTTATTAGGTGTAGAGATAAAACTTGCTTTCATTTTAATATTCTCTGTACTAAGGCTACTGCCCTTCTAACAATACTTTGAACAGTTTTATTGGCCTCAGTAATAATTTTTGAAGTAGCCCATATTTTAGTTTATGTATGTTAGTTTATGTAACATTCCTATATGGACCTGGAAAAAATGTGGAAAATATATAGAAATATGGAAATACGTCATAATACTTCTTATTATTTTAAGGGTATTTTCTTTTTAGACTTAGAGGTGCTAAAGGTAGGTCAATTCTAATGCTACCTCATCGTTCTGCTAATATAACACACTTTCCCCTAAAACTGAAGGCTTATGAAGTATCAGTGGTGCTAAAATTTAGAGATGCTAACTGCTATTCTCTCATCCATTTTTAAGTGGGCTGTGCTTTTGTAACTTGGATTCAGCACGACAGTGAAGCTTTTCATGCAAGTCTCTGAGTCAACGTGACTGTCATCCCCTAGTGGCAGTTTGTATCCACGACAGAGGGATTTTTATTTTTTTCCCCAGCTCTTCAACCAGTTAAACTATTCAGCCTGGGGAGTCTATGTTTCAGGTGTTCTAAGACAAGCTTTACCTACTCATAAATTTTACTTAAAACTGGAGATCCAAAGTCCAAAGGTTGTTCATTTGGAATAACGGACTGAGGCTCAAATCCTTTGCTGTATATTTTTTGGATATAAAAATTAATCATTACTCAGATCAGGACTGAGGTTCTGAATGGTAGGATCTTCTGCTCATGTAGCTGTTATCTGTGCTTCAACCTTCATTCAGCTTTGCAGATGATTTTCTCCCTGGAGGCATCTGCAAATGAGGAGCGTGGCTGGCAAAGCTTGCTTGGCTTCCACGGTCATCTCTCAGTGGGTGAATTGAGGTGGTCAGCAACAATTAATGCCATTTCCTCATTTGTTCTCTGTGTCATGGAAAATTCATCCATGGAGGGAGTAGTTCTGAGCAATTTTATGTCTCAAAATTCTGCATTTTTTTGCAGTTCACAGTAGGCAGAATTCTCTTTCAACTCGTTGCTTTCTGCTGGTGATGACTTTATCAAATAAATATCCTTTCAGATGGGGTTTTATATTCTAGGTTTCAACTCACAGGTGTTTCCTGGCCTTGCACTGGTGCTGTAAGGTTGTCAAATCAGTTCAGATGCTTTTATTTTTCCATAGAATTTTGGTGGGTTTACTGTTCCCCCAGTGCATAAAACAGGTATTTCACTCTCATATATCCTGTGGAGAAAACAGTTCTAGTTAGGAACTGTGCTTATATTTAATTCTGTAGATGTAATGGATACCTAACTTTTGGAGAAAAAAGAGCTTAAAAGAAAATAAAGTAGCTTCGAGGTATTTAAAAATGGAAATTTAGGACTTGTGCCATACCTTTTTTGCATGCATTTTTAAGGCTTCATTTAGGCAGAGCAGCTTAAAAAGTCTCATCATCTCTGGGACACTTTATCTTGATGGCAGCCGTCACCTAAAATATTATGGTGCACTGAGCAAAAATCTCAGGGTCCTGGCTTCCTCAGGTAGAGGAAGAGCATGGCTTGCTCACCAAATCTGGAAAAATCAGTAAATTTATTTTGCTGTCTGTATATGGCTTAGGGATTAATATTCATTAAGAAAATTAATTTTAGTTGAGAGGAATTATGTGTATCTTGTTGTTTGAAATGTACTTACAACCAGGCAGAACAAGGACGGGAGCTAAGCATGAAAGAATTTGCATAATTTTAGAATAATACTGTGGATTCAGAAATGCTGAAGTATTATTTTTTTCTGTAAGAAGTAGCAGACTGGAAACATCTCCAGTTTTACAGTGTCAGAACGTGGGCAGTTGTGAAGACTAAGGAGAAACTACCTCTGAATCAAGAATCTGTCAGGCTTTCCCCATGTTGTTTCTTCTGAAGTCAAGATAAAATGCTGCATTTGTTATGGTGGTGTAAAAGACCACTCCTAGATGACCCTGTGGTGCCAGCCACTGGCCTGTTCACAGTAAGAGACTTTGCACACAGCCGTTCAGATGTGCAGCTTGCTGCCAACTTTTTTTGAAAAATTAACAGTAAGGATAAGGAAAAGCTCAATAAGCAAGTTTTTTTTGCCTTTTCCCCTTGTTCCTTTGTTTAGCAGACCCTATTTTAATTTTAAAAAGAAAAAACAGATTCTCCTTTTTAGAAATGAAAAGAACATGTTTAGGTTTTTTTTGAAAAATACTTTGATCACATCTGCTGATCCTGATGGCTCCAGTTGAGTTAATTGATCAGCAGTTACCTCAAAGCACCTAGAGTCACGGTTAGTCTGTCATTTATTGTCCATGCAGAAGCCTTGGGCTTACAGCAGTAGCAGAGTAAAATAAACCCCTACTGGCAGCATAATTTTGGTCTATATATCTAGAGCTACATGAGGCTTTCACTGTAAGAAAACATCTCCAAAACTCGTAACTTAACCAGTATTGTTATTCTGGCAATTCTTTCTTGTGGTCTAATTAAAAATGCCAGTACAGCTATTGCCTGGCTGTGTCTTCTGCAGCATTTGTCTTATGTCAGTATGTTTTTAAAAAAACAAGCAGAGAGCCCAGTTTTCAGTTGACTGTGCTTGAAGTAATTGCTCTTCCAATGGAAAGCACATATCAATTGTTGCATTCATCTAGCAGGCATAACTGCAGGCATTAAATATTTTGGCTGGTACTGCAGTTTTAAAAGACACCATTTTTCTTTGAATTGACCACAGATATATTTACTTAAATCAATTGGTTTACATGTACTTGTCAATTATAGCAATCACACAGGGGATGTATTTATCTACAAATTGGAGTTGGGCTCCTGTAACTGTGAGGAACATTGGCTTTTTCTGCTTTACTAGCTTTATCTTTAATCACACTTACAGAGAGCCTTTAATGGGTTGTGAGATCCAATAATTGAGGTGGTAAGGTTAATGGGGCATCTTGTTATGCTACAGGTTTTTGTTGCAAATAATTTTATATGTTAAATGCATGAAATCTTTGTGACAGGAAAGGGAGACAAGAATTTAAGTGGCTAAAGGAGAGGCATCCAGCTAACAGTTGGTTGCAGAAATAAACCTTAAGAACAATGACAGCAGCTGCCTTTAGAGAACGGCACAATTGTATGAGACAGCCAGTATCTGAAATGTAGTGAATGATTTTGTCTGGCAATGGCAAATCTGAGGGAGTTGAAATAACAGGGAGCTAAAACCTGCTCTTGTAGTTATCTTGCTTCACTCTGTAAAAAGTAGGACATACTCATTTCTATTCAGTATCTGTTATGTGTGTGACTGTACTGACCATGCCCAAATCCTCTGATCGCTTCTCCAGCCATTGAGATGCTGAGCATCACCTCCACTTTCAGTGCAGAAATACAGCACAGAGACATTTTTTATAGAGTGAAGAACTGTGATCTAGACCACTCTCTGTCAGGATAATTTCTGAGATAGGTTTTTGGCTAAGTCATCTGTTTGGTAAAGGCATAAGATTATTTTCTCACTTAGTCACCATCCTTCTCAATTTATGCCACAGGAATCACTCGCAGGGTTAGTTACCAACTGTGCCCCTCTCTGTATCCTTTGGTGACTCTCTGTGTCTCTCACAGGATATTTCCAGTGATGGGAGAATTTCCCATGTCACTGGCTGTTCTTATAACACATCAAACAGTGCACTGTGAGAAAGGTGCCTGTAGTCCTTGGGACACACAGTACTCAGCATTTTCCCTTCCAAGGAAATGCTGCCAGCTAAAGGGTTAGTCAGCTTATTCCCCACACCCAGCCAAGGCTGTGCTTCCCTCCCTGCCCCCTGAACTGATACTCTGTTTATTACAAAGTGCTTGATTTAAACCCAGATTTGCCCCCTCTGCCCTGTGACGCTTAGAGAATTGAAGAAGCTCGTGCAGCAACATGTCCTGTGCTTTTGTACAGTACTGATTGTCAATAAAATGTAATTTAGCCAAAACAAAAATACCAATTGTCAATAAAGTACAATTTAGCTAAAAAAAAGAGGCACATTTCCAAGTAAGAGATTCTGCAGCATAAGAGGCAGTAAAGTGATACAGAAAATACTGATGATAGTAAAATTGCATGTTTAATTTATTTTTTTTTAAATATTCAGACTCTCATGTTCAAACTTCCAAACAGAATGGCAATACGAGCAGTGGGCATTTGTAAAGCTCATACCAGCTGAAAGCTGTGTTAGAGAATATTAGCTAAATATTTTTCTGCTATTGTGCTTCTACCAAACATGCTGTCCTACACATGCCAAAATCTGTGTGCTAAACCTGGTGTGAAAAGGTTCCCACAGAAACTTTCCTGTGTGTTTTGTCTTTTGTAAATAAAATAAACAGAAATATGTGTCTCTTAACAATCGCATCATCCATTCTCAGGATGTAAGCAACTCTATGGGATATGATGAAACTTACTTTGAAAAATAAAGACAAAACTAAATACAGCATGTAATCATTTAGATCAAGACTGGAGGAAAACTGACCCCGGTCAGTGGAACTTACCTGTAGATTTAGGAGGCCAGAACAGACCTTTCAGGATTGTTAGAGAGAAGTAAAACCTACACAAATTCTCTCATTTTTCATTAGAATTTTGAATTTCCAACAACATCAAGAATGTTTGTTTTGTGCTTTATCAAAGCGCCATGTAGGGAGCTAGGGAAATAACAGAAGGTTTGGGGTTTGGTGGAACTCCTAGAGGCAGCCCAAATCCACAAGTGTGCAATGTATATAGAGAAAAACTGTTCACACAGTCTTACTTAAAGCTGCTTAACAGCTTAAAATGATAAAAAGTCCTTAACACAATTTAAGAACTTAAACCACTTAAACTGTTTGAAGCAGCTTGTGAGTTTGAAGGGTTTGGGAGCGGAGTGGTGGCGAGAGGCATCCCTGGCGAGCCTCAGGCTGGGAACAGAGCTGGCAGCATCCCACGTGGTGGGTCCCAACAAGGGGGCCCTTTTGCAGCTACACTTGGGAGGCCTGGAGCACACATGGTGGAGGAGAGAGAAGAGTCTTCTACATATTTTTATGTGGTATTGTGTATATGCCCAGATTGCTTTGCTTCAACCAGTGTTGCACGGGATCTTACAGGAACGTGAGGTGTCAGCAGCAGCATCTCCCCAGAGAAACAGGGAAAAGGATGGGAAAAAAAAATACCGTCTCTGAAAAGTGTGCAGCTGTGGAAAACAGCTTTGGCTCATGGGCCAAGGGAAGGCTCCTCAGGAGCATTGGGGAGAAATCTGCGCCAGCTGCAAGGCAGAATGGTCTGGGTTTGTCAGACCAGAGTGAGGTGGCGTGAGCGGGCCTTTCAGGTGTGTTGAGGAGGAATTTTTGATTCTGAAAGATTGTTTTTAGGGAAAAAGAAATGGAGGGGGGAAGGTAGAGGCAGGGAGGGTTGCTTTAATTTGACTGATCTCAAGTAGTGTTAGTTGGTCGTATCAGAAGCGTGTTGTTAGTATGTGAAGTCACATGTTTATAAAACATAAAATAACCCATTATTTTGGAGGTCCAGTTTGGTTCCTGCTGCTGTGTGTAGCGGTCAGTGGTTGAATGTGTGTTCGTGTGTGTGCTCAGAAGAAAAAAATTGGTGGCACTGCTCAGACGTGATACTTGAGGGCAAAGGAAGGAGGCGCAGGAATGCGAATGACCATCTGAAAGGGAAAGCAGCTAGGATGCTGCTTCTGATGGCAGTGATGCCACCTTAAATGCTATGAAACTTGGGCCGGTTTTCATGGATGCAGACAGTGATTTACACCTTTTGGTGCAGGAAAGGCTGTAAAACAGGAGTGAATTACATTCTGTACAATTTGAAAATAAATTGTGCATACGCAGCCACTCAGGGTGAGGCCTATTTACACTTCCAGAGTGGTATATGATGAGTTAGTCCTGTGTGTGAATGAAAAATCCCTGTTTTACCAGAGGCTGTGAAAAGAGAGAGCAGGAAAGACTTAGTGGAAATTGGAAGCGAGACTTTTATTTGTTTGTTTAAAACAGTCATATTGATTTGGAGTCAGAGAGAGCACTGGTGTAACTGCAAACTAATTCCACTGAATTCTGGAAGGCATTTCTGGTGATGCTGATGGGGCTGGAACTTTATGTTTATAATGTGAGTTTTTCCTGTGTCCAGGTAAGTCTTTATCACATTATATTCTTGTGCGATCTTGGTGGCATAATATTTAACACAAATGTTATCTGTCCAAAAACACAATCTTCACTGGGGAGAAACAGAGCTTGGGTATAGTTAAGATCAGATAATCTCAATACAATGAAATAACTTCTTGGTTTTCTTTTATGATAATGAATGAGATATGCAAATGTTACTTGGTGAGGGTAAGTGCTTTCTGACTAATGAGATATAGAAAGAAACCCTTTAATTGATGAAATGTTGCTGCTGTGCCTGTAATACTAATATCTGAATATCGCTTGAATTTCAGAACTTTTCAGGATCTGTCCAAACAAATGGATATATCTTATGGTACAGTCAGGGATTCAGCAGTGTACGAATACTTTAAAGCAAAAGGGACAAACCCTTTGGAGCAGGATAACACATTTGCTGAACTGTGGAGGACTATCAGTAAGAATAATGGGGCAGATAATTGCGTTTCGAACCCCTCTGAAGGCATCAGGAAGGTAAGACTGGATCACAGGGGTGTTCTTTTAATTTTTGTGTCACTGTTGTTTCTATGGAGTTAATGTTAAGTTTCAGGAAAGAAATTAGTCATTTAAGGTCCTTTTTGTACCTTGATGACAGATAAGAATCATATTTTGGGGTTACCGATTTGAATTTAAGTACCTTAGCTCTGCCTACGTCTTCAGGATGTAAGTCCTTCTTTGGATCTGGTCATAAGGTTTCTCAGCCTCTTGGGAGTTTTGATAATGTTTTTTTGAATGTCATTCTTTATATTATCCAGGTACAGACTTGTTGTGTGCTCATTTGAGTTTGTGGGGTTTTTAATGTGTTCGCGGCTTGAACTTATTGGAAGCAAGAGTAAGAATCGATGGATTCACAGAACATATACTCACCTCTCAAAACAGAAATTTCATGCAAGAGTTTTCTTTGTTTATTCCAAACTTTGAAAAATGCCTTCACCTGGCACCATGCTTTCACCTACATTTTATTTCTCTCAGATAAGACTACTGTGAGAGTCAAGAACTGATTTGTAACAGGTTGGAATCGTACACCTTTGTGCCAAGTCCTATGATCAACAGTACTGGTTCAGATCAGGCCATTACAATATCCACACTCTCTCACAGACTGCCTTTCCCCTCTACTTCTATCCTGAAGCTCAGCAAAAACAGATCCTACCTTACATCCAACCCCATGTGTCCAGGAGATGAAGGGATGCAGACATGCTGGAAGCTTAATGTGCTGCTCCTTTAGTGGAAAGTGTCCTCTTTATCTGTCAATTGCATTTTTTCATAAAACAAGCTAACAGCCATTATTAACATAGTGAATATTTGATCAGAGGTACTCTTGTCAGTGAAACACTGGTTCTGAATTAATATATATTACTAATTCTTTATGCTTTTTTAAGTGGGAAATAATAATATGGTTGGGGCTTGCATTTCTTTTTTTACTTTGCATTTTTTAAATCTTTTCTGAACAGTCAGGGGAAAGTATCCAAAATCTAATGCTTTTACAGTGCCTTAAAGAGGGTGAACACAGTAACATGAGCCAACCCATTTCCCAATTCAGTGTCCTTTAGCAAAATATTCCCAACTGTTTGCATGGCTTTTGGACAAAATCTTTGTACAAACACTGTTGTGTCTTCTCAGCATATGAGTATTTAGTCAAAAGTTTTGGTTCCCCCTGCCTTTTCACCCATGTCTCAGCTGAGCTTCCCTAAAGCCCTCTGCTCCAATGGCCTTTCTCCCCTGGTACAAGGTAGAGCCCTGGCAATAGCAAAGTCTGCAGTGTGTCTATTTAGTTATTTCTTTAATCTGCTCAGCACTGTATGAAAATGAGGCCTTTGAGAGGTGGTGTTCAAAGGAGAAACAGAGACATTGAGTACCCTTCTATGTACCTTAGCCTCTAAGCCAATAAAAAACCAGTTTACCTTAGAAAGATGTACAATATTTTACTTTTCTTTTTCCTTTTATACCGTTCTTATGGCAGTGGATGCTCTTTATCCATGAAATTGTAAACACTCTTATTCTGTAAGCCTGCTGCATGCTGCCATTTATGATAGCTAGATTTGCCTAAGCCAGAAATGTAACTGTGGACTGGCAGGCTGCTGAGAATACCAATTGTATTGTCTGTATGGACCTGGCAGCTCCATCCTATCTATGTGATAATAACTTTTCATGTGAAGTTTGATTTCAATATTGCAGGGTGCTTTTTATATGACTAGATCAGCTCATCCAGTTAATGTCAACAACCAAATTTTGCTTCAGTCCCCAAAGGTGACCGAGGCCGCTATTTGATTAGACACCTACATAAATTGGGATTAATATTTAATAACATTGTCAGCTAAACTGTTGTGTTTATAGTTTAAGTGTCGTTCTTCCTAGCTCATTGAGCTCTTTCAATAAACAGACAAGTTTCCATGTCAAGTATTACAGCTAGAAATTCTGATTTTTTTTCTAAAGGAGAATTGATATCAGCCAAAGAAATGAGGGTTTCCATCCATAAACACATACTCCTGGATGAAAGAATTGTAAATGTGCCTTACAAATGTATTTTATAGGAAATGGGAAATCTAAATCTCTCTAGCATAAAAAGATCCATAAAACATTTTTCTGAATGAGGACTTGCCTGACACAATGGGGGGAAAAAATTGCTACTATCCTTTCTTCCCATCTTCTCCTTTTCATTTTCTTCAGACAGTACCACAGCTCAGCTGTAGTTACAAACAGAGCAGTGCCACTTCGGTGCAAAAAAGGGGAGTGCTGGCTGTTTATGCTACAGGCAGGTATTTGGGGAGTTTTTCTCTATTCCATCTCTATTTCACGGAGATTTTCCTACTCGCTTTGACTGTGTGAAAATAAAAGGATGGTAAGTGGAAGGATGTCCTGAGAGTTTCTGAATTGTTTGGTTGCCAGGGAAGAGGTCTCTTTTCAGACCCAGCCCAGTCCCTGCAGTCACAGTGACCATCTCCCCCTGGCAAGGGACAGCTTTTGCAACACTGGGAGAGCCACGCAAAAGGCAGCAACGTGCTTCAGTGTCACATAAGTGACAGCAGGATGTTTCAGAGACAGGCGTAGGAGAGGCAAGTTGCTTTTGTTGTACTCCCAAGGTAATGGGAAGTGGTCACTGAAGATGGAAAATGTCCTCCTATTCACCAGTGTCTCTGCGTAGCATCAGAGCAGGTTACCCAACAAGTCACCGTTCCACACCAAATGCTATTTTGGCCCTTGAGCTTTCTGGTACTAAAACAGAAGAGGATTGACCGATGCTGTCTTGGGGAAGGTTCCTTCTGGGTCAAGCTGCAGCCGGGATCCCCAGGAGGTGTGCAGTGGGTGCTCCTGCCATCTCATCCCAAGTGGGCGTTTGTACTGCAATCACACATGTTTCCTGGCCCTTTCTAAGTCTCAGCAAACTCCGTAATGCCCAGTGGCAATCAGTTTTCAGCGTAATTATTGATTCCACATAGGCGATAACCTGCGGTATTTTTCATTGTGAGCACCCATTTTGCTTTGAAAGAACGAAGTAATATGAACCCCATGTAATGCCAGATCTGTTCTATATTCACACAGGAGAATTAAACTGTTGTTGCATTTTATAAAGCCCTGCTTTGGTTGAGGCTGTTCCCCTGTTCAATCAATTTGGTGCCAAAGTTTCTCTGTATCCTTTCTTTTCTTCCTGTGTATCACTTTTGATCAAAAGTGAGCGAAACCAAATAGAGCACAAAATGAGAATGCATCATTGACTTAGGCAATAGCACAGTAAGAACTTATTCATTCCCTTTTTTCCTCCCTTCAAAAAGTCCCTGTCCCTTAATGAACAGCAAACATTAAATCAGACCAGTCTCTCTGAACAGTCACCTCTGTTCATTCTTATTTTGAGAGTAAAAGTAATTTAAAATTTCAATTAATATGATTTTGAAAAATCTATTTCTCAATAACTTATTGTCCACAATGAGTTTTATATTGTGAATTGTGGTTGTTCACTGATATGCTTTCATGGACCCTCATAAATTTCTCCCATTTCTTGACCCATCAGCCTTGAAGTAAAAGAAAATTCTTCTTTAAACTTGAATCTATTGCATCCTATAGTGGTTCCCTAATTATTTTAATGTTGGAAACATTTCAGCAGGATTAAATGGCATGTCTTTCTTTTTATTAGAAATGCTTTGCTTCTCTTAAAGCGCTTTTTTATAGATAATAAATGTTATCCAAGCATGTTTTTGAACTACTCCACTAATGCCAATGTAAAGGTCACTTTTTGATATTTCTGTGGTACCAGCCATATAATGGGATCAGCTACAGTGACACTCTGTACTGGCAGTAAATTAATGATGAATTTTGCATTATTCTGGCTCTTCTGTCTTTATTATGATAGCTTCTTAACAATTTAATCTGGAAATAATCTTTCTTTTTTCCATGTTATTATTTCTTACTATGCTTTCTTTGAATAAACATAATTTAACCATCAGTAAGCCAAGACCCTTTGAACAATATTCTTCTATCTCCCTCCACACTAAAGAGTGACATTATGAGGTTGCTTACTGCTTTTCTGGTCCTTTTTATGTCTAGGAAGCAATCTTCTTTGGCCTTTGAATTTTTTTAAGATTGTGAAGAAGTATTTTTTTAGTATCAGTTTTGCCCCGTAGTTCTTTTTTATTAAATGTGATTTCTTACATCTCTTAAGCCGAAGATAAATCTGGTGTCTTTGGTGTGAGCCCCAGTAGTTGTTCTACCTGCGTGGAATAAATGAGTGCTGCTTTGGTTGCCTTTCTGATAAAGAGGGCGTTGAAAGGGGTCGGTATACAGGCCCATTTCAAACCTAACAAAGAGGAAGGGTGTAACACTTCTACTCTGTTTGAACTCAGAAACAAATGAATTTGTGGATCATTGATTGCAGATAAAAGGGAAGAGGGTGAAAGAGGTGGATTGAAGCAAGTAGCTTACAGAACATCCAGGCAACATAATTTTAATCTTTGTTTCCCTGGATTCAACCCACTAGGGCATAACTCACCCATCTGATTTATTCTCATGCATAAGCAACTGTAAGGGACTTCAGAAGGCTCTGGTTTATGTTAAAGCATGGTGAAGTAAAATTATCTTAATTGCTCAGTTGAGGAATCCAGTATAATAAAATAACTAATGGAGTTTTACAAACTTACAGGTGAATTCAAAATTGAGCTTACACAGAAATTGAAAGTATGAAGAGGGATGAACTGATACTGTGTCAGAGCTGCAGCCTTTTGCTAGGGGGGCTTGGTGACTTGGCTCACATAAAGAAATATATACAGAAGTTCAACTCCCTGATTTGCTTTGATCTGACCCAAGGATGAATCTGAAATCACTTAAAGTTTAAAAAAATTAAAAATCTATATTCATGACTGGTCATGTATTTACCTTGGATGTTCCAGCCCATCTGTTCTGTCATTCACTAGAGACCTAAAAACTTACTGCTGCTTAAATATATTAGGAAACCAATGATTACTTTAACCAACAAAATGATTTATTTTATTTTCTTTATTAAGTCCCTATCGAGAGATGTTTCTTTCTTCTTGTGTTAAGTAGGGTGATTTACATTCACTGTATACACTGTGTGCAGGCATTGGTTTCAATCCCAATTAACTCTGATGTTTAAGGACATCTGCATGGGTGTGTGTTAAAATAAAACCATATCTATCCCAAGACTGAGATAATAGGAGACTCCTGAATCTTCTTACCTGTGAAGAAAAGAGGGAACTCTTTAAACTCAGAGCATGCCTTTTGTTGCAGGACCAACATAGCTCTTAGAAGGCTTTCATTTATTTGGAAGGGAAATTTGTTTATTTATGTGTTTATACCAGCAAGCTACAAAGTTACAATTTTGGTGACTGTGATGACTGAGAAACACCAGTTAGTGCTCATACTGTACCTATCTCGTTAGGTGAACATTTGGAACCAGCACATTCCATATCTCCTACAAAACATACATACAATTTTGTTATTTAAAATTATAGCTTTCATTTATAATTAACAACCTGTTACATAAACTTTACCTATATTTACAGTGTGCTATGATATCCTATATATTCCTATTAAAAAAAAAAGGAAGATATTTAAGCAAGATTTGAAGTAGATGAGGTACTGCTGGGAGGGAAGAGTGTTAGAAATATATTCAGACATTGGAGGTCTGCACATGAACTGTGACCTAATGAAATACCACCAAGGAATGATTACAAGATCTGGATTTTTCTGTTGGCTTGGGTTTTGTCCTACCTAGAAATGCAGTTTAGTTTAGATTATGTGTTCATGCTGTATTTACAGGCAAAAAAAGGCAATTATGCTTTCCTGTGGGATGTGACCGTGGTGGAATATGCTGCGCTGACAGACGATGAGTGCTCTGTGACAGTCATTGGGAACAGCATCAGCAGCAAAGGATACGGGATAGCACTCCAGCATGGAAGTCCCTACAGAGATCTTTTCTCCCAGAGGTAAACTGAAACAAAGCTCGTTTGCTAGGAGTCCTCTCTACAGACAGCAACCATTTGTGGTTCACATTAATTTTGGCATTTAATTGATAAAGGACGATGAATACGTGATACCAGAGAGGTTATGAGTTCAGGTTCCAACAAAGCTGCTACTCCTGCTCCACGTGAGTGTGGTTTGGGAGGAGGGGACCGGAGGTGATGTGTGGCCTCGAGCATTTCTGCCTCTGGCACGAAGGACTGGTGTCCTCAGAGCTTTGTGTGAGGCAGAGGAGAGATTGAAGAGAGATCTTGGTTTCATGCTACATTTTGTACACTCTGAAGCAATGTGTTGCTCCCTGCGGTAAGCAAGTAGTAATGCCCTGGCTTCTCCTTTAGGGTGGAGAGACAGGTCAAAGACTCACAATGGCACAGGGAGACAAGAATTGCCAAGTATTGCATGGGACTGCCAAGATCATGAGGATATAAAAATATAGCAGAAGGTGAGCTGATGCTCCCCCCCAGGAAGGGAACTGAAGCAACATTTCCTCATCTTGCTCTTCCTTTATAAAAAGGAGCAGAGCTCCAGCTGCCTAACTAGAGACAAAGCTGTCTCAAGAGAAAAGATTGTTAGTAAACAGCTAAAACAGTTATCAAACCAAATCCAAAATGAATCATTCATGCAGAGAAGGGACACTTCACAAGAGACAAAACAATGATTAATTAGCAACTGTTAACACAGTAATTCAGGCATTAAGTTACAGCATTGAAGTAAAATCCTTTAGAATAAACTACATATGCTGAAGTAAATGAGTTGGTGCTGCTTAAACAGATTTGTATTAAGTGGTGCACAAACAGTAGGATGTTTAGCCTCCCATGATTTTGAAATTATTGTGGGAGAGCAGCAGTGGAGTGGGTTGAGCATTTCACTAGTGGGACCAGCTGTTGCAGCTGAATGTAGCCGGAGCAGGCATGACTAACTGGTGATTTCCCTTGGAAGTGCTGTTTGCATTGCAGTGGCATTTTTGACAGTCTCTTTTTTTTCTGAAGTTACCCAATGGAGTTTACCTGCTGCCGTGAGTAGAAAGAAATCTTGCTATATCAGAGTTTCAGATGAAAAATACAATACTGTGGTGGTTGGGGGGTGTGGAGTTTTGAACTGGGGGGTGATAGAGTTAGGAGTTGTGCAGCATACGGGAAAGGCCAAAAACTGTGAAAAAGTATCGTTGAAAATAATACTTGTCTTTTGAAATTTCTGCAGGATCCTAGAGTTGCAAGAAAGTGGAGATCTGGATGTTCTTAAACAGAAATGGTGGCCACGGATGGGACGTTGTGACCTGAATAGCCATACCAATGCACAGACAGATGGGAAGGCACTCAAGCTTCACAGTTTTGCAGGCGTTTTCTGCATTTTAGCAATAGGCCTTCTTCTTGCTTGCTTGGTGGCAGCGTTGGAGTTGTGGTGGAACAGCAACCGTTGTCATCAAGAAACACCGAAAGAGGTCCATAACTTTTATTCTTATCACAATTAAAAGTAGAAAACACAAAAGAAAGAGAGAGCGAGTGAAAGTTGTGGGATTTTAGGTGCTCTCATGCAACAAATTTGATTTGTTTTGATTTGCCATACTAAGCTTTGCATATAACGTTTTGGGTGGTTGTTTCTAAGCAAATAAAAAAACAAACATGTATTTTGTGCACATGGAAGGTGCCAAACTGACAGCCCTGGAGACTAAAGTCCTCTATTTATTTATAGAGCAGATACAGCATGGGCAGCAGCAGTGCAAACTTCCCCTCATTGCCCCACCAATGTGCCTCAACCCTGACCTGGAGAGATCACCTTTAGGGGTAAGAGAGTAGTTCAGAATCACGCCCTCGGCCACTCTGCCATGAGTGGCGGGGAGGCCGGGCACGGGCACCAGTTGTGCCATCCCTGGTAATGTTTTCTCTGATCTGAGCCCCCACCCGCTGCCTGTGAGAGCCACGTCCATCCTGCACAGGCCAGGCAGCTGCCAGCCGTCTGGAGCTGCTTTCCTTCATGGCTGACCTAGGCTGAGTTTGAAGAGATACATGAGCAATTAAAAATGAACCAGCTGGTTAAAAATTGAGTAAGCCATATTGTCATGACACTGTTTAAATGCTTCCTTTCTTTTGAAGTCAGTTTTATTTCTAAAAGTAGAAGCCTCTGACTGAACTGACCTTCATATAACTTGTTTTATCTAGAAAAATACATCTGAGAATTTTTGGGGTTTGAAGTTTTCATGCACAGTAGTGAGTAAATAGTTAGTAATGCTACGATAGAATACTCAGTCCATACGAAGATCTGTCTTGCATGAAGCCTGTCTTTGTTTACATAGATTAAATGTTTAACAAACTAACCTCTTTGTAGTTTTGGAGACACTGAGGCATTTGTAGGTGCTTTCATCTTGGAACAGATGTTTGTTGCAAGCAAATAATAGCAGAGAGCTGCACTACAGCTGGAAAATAGTACGTAGCCCATCAGTTCTAATATATGTCTCTCACGTTGCAGTAGTACTGACTAATTAGCATTACTATCACCTGTAAGCAATTTTGGCAAATTGGCAACCTGGTCTGGTGGATGGCGTCTCTTCCCATGGCAGAGGGGTTAGGACTAGAGGATCTTCAAGGTCCCTTCCAACCCAAACTGTTCTATGATCCTATGATTTTGCCCTGCTGCCTTGTAGAAGTCACTCCTGCTGTAACCCCAAAGGTGTCCCCACCTCAGCATTGCCAAGGCCTAAAGCCCAGTGGTGGGTGGTTCACTGCCCACTGTGAAAGCTTGGCAGGGCGAGGGGCAGGGGTGTTGTCTGAAATGTCCTCATGCTGCGTGGGCACCAGCACTCACCTGGCCAGACTACGCAGTGAGTTCTCTATGTTCAGGGACTCACCTTTGTGTATCTTTGTAGTGATGAGAATATGACTCAATGGCAGTTCCATGTAGCTAAGGTGAAATAACTCACTCTTTCATTGCAAGTACTCATTTTCCATTGCTGAAAAAGAATGTCTCCCAAGTTTAAATATTTTCTTTTTTGCCTGTCCCCTTCATTTCTCTTTTTCTAGCTGTAAGAAGGAGTGCTACATGTCCCTGCCTATCCCATCTCATCTTCTCTTCCTTTCCCATCCTTCTCCTCCTTCCCTTTCCCTCCAGTGCACTCTTGATCAGGGTTGGTCTGTGCATCTGTACTGCTCTTTTGCAGTTTATGTGACAAACAATAGAATACTTTTATGCTTCTGTGTTTTAAAGTCTACTGTTGTTACTCATATGGTACAGCTGTGGGGGAAGATCACTGTGTGTGGGACTGGGTCTGCCCTTGGAGCACAACCAGGCTGGGTTGAGGAGGCAAGTGAAACTCAGATACAGAGCATGGACAGGTTCTGGAAAGATCAGCAATGTGGGTGCTACTGAGAGAGAAGGAAGAGAGCCAGTGGGAGCCCTGGCACAAGTAGGTGTTAAGGTTGAATGAGAAAGTGCACGTTCCTAATGAGAGGGCACAGGGCTGAGCTGAGCTGACCGGGAGAAGAACACATGGAGGGCATGCCAGGCAGGTGGGATGGGGTGGAATGAGGGGTCCCTGAATGGGCCATCTGGGTGCAATGAAAGGCAAGCAGCTGGAGGCACCTTTGGATCCTTAGGGACCCTCTGCCGAGGTGTGAGACAGCAACACTGCTGTTGCACTCTAAGCTCTGATCCCACTCCAGACCAGGCTCTGGGGGTTCTGGTCTCAGTGACCACAACATCCACTCAACTAAATTAGCAAACAAATGTACCAGGTATTTCCTGGTAGATTAAGAATCAGAGAGATTTTATTTATGTGCTACCAGTGAGGAGGGGTTGAAGTGGGATTGCTGATGGCTATTACAATTAAGGTAGGAAACCAAGTTTCAGAAGAGATGGTGAACATGGGTTGATGGTTTTTGAAATGTTTAGAAGAACTAAGTTTCAAAACTTGGTGAAGAACAGGATCCAGGGCTGAGGGGCATGTGGAGTCCTGTGTACTCTGCTTGAGCCAGGAGAAGTGGCTGAGCATGGCGTAGGGGACCAAAGCTACAAGAAGGATTTGATCTCCAGAAGGAGCATGTTCAGTATTTCTCATTTTTACCACTGTATGTTTTTGGCATTTCTATAGCAAGAGGCGTAGTGACAGTGCTGCATCACGTGTAGCATGCACAGAACATTAAAATCCACCTCTTAGCTGCGTCTGGTACTCCAGCCAAGTCATTAGTTCAGTAACAACTGCAAACTCAAGTCAGGCTGCCAATTTTCTTTTGCTTTTGGGAAGGCTTTGGCAAAACATGAGTGTTGTGATATCACCTAGAAGTTGTGGGAATTGGGTTTTCTCCCAACCGTTTTCTTTGTGAAGTGCAGAGCTGCTGAAGGGTCACAGAAGTAGCTGATTTTCTTGCAGTCTAAGGTTAGACTTTTGTGTCACCTATGAGGCCAAGGAGAAGGTGGCAACATTTGGCTTCTGTGACCCATAGCCTGTTGGGAGCTTTATAAATCCATTGCACAAAATTATAGTGGAATCAGAACTGAACGAGGAGTTGTCGTGACTCGCAGAGCTCTTGTGTAACATTCTCTGTTTGGCATGATCCACTCAGAAAGCTGTATCATGCCAACAATTGCCAAGTCCAAAAAAAAAGAGAGATGTTGAGAGGATGGATGTACAAATGCTACAGCAGATTTATGACAGGATTGGATGGCGTGCAGCTTGCTGGAGAGAGAGAAGGCATTTTTTTCGAGACTCTTCCTTTGTATGTCGAGGGTCTGTGAAGTCTGGGGTTAGAAGAATGTGCACAGCCTTCATTAGCATTAGAGAAACGTTTTCAGCTGACATTAAGGTGTGGTTTTTTGCCAGTTCGTTTGTCTTTTCTTTTTCCACTTTGTATTCCTCAGGCTTTTATGAAGGTTAGCCTGAGACAGTAAGTTGATGTTGAAGGACTCAGATGTCTGCATGGTATAAATACAGCTCTTAATTACAATGAGTGTGAAGAACGTAGTGTTAACTGTATACCTGGGGGGAACAGGGAGCCTGTCCTTTGAAACCTGACAACAGAACTTGGACTTTGACATTAACCTGATCTACTTTTGTAGAGACTTTATAGGAAGACTTATGTAAGGTGAAGACAGCTTCCAGTTGGAATATTTTTTACATTATTCATACATGAAGAAACTCTACCCCACAAAATTAAGAAAAAAGTGGTATTGTTTCTACCCATTAAGTCAGTTCATTAAGATAGACATCCAGGGAAAGATGAATTTCCTTTATTTTCCCAAAGACACAGTTGCCACAGACTCACAATTGTATCATCCAAAGAATATTGAATTTTCTTGCTAGACAAGTGGTCTTATTTTTCAGGATATTGATACAAGATATTTTTCTTTTATTTGAAACAGATTTGTAAAAATGTTTCTAATGATTTCTGCTTTACAGATCTTAATGTTATCCCTATTAATTCTTCATTTAATCCTTATCAGATCATATTAACAAAAGAAAGATTAGTTCCAACATGGAAAAACTGTATAGCTGCAACACTGCCACATTATTCTTTAAGGGTTCGAGTTTTTACTCTCAGAGGTCGGAAGATATCTGGTAAGGTTAAAATGCCAATATTAATTTTCTAATTCAGAAAAACTTACATTTGATCATCCTTTTCAAAAGAGATTTTCTGGAATTAATCATCACCCTCTGCTAATTGTTAATACACAGCCATTCCACACCTACAGCCAGCTCATACGTCTGTATCTGTGTGTTAAAAACTTGAATTTACACGGCTGCTACTTGACCAGCAATACTGATACCTAATCCTCTGACTTTGATAAGCTTCAGAAAATGGGGGAGTTGTAAAAAATTAATATTTATTCTGGAGTCTCTCTTCAGTCACTCTGTGTCCCTTTTAAATAACTGAGCAATCAGGTAAAGTTATTAAAACCTGGTACCATATAAATGTTGAGCTTTTAATAATTATCTTTGGATTTCTGTATCTTTTTATATGAATCCTATGCATTTATTTCACAATATCAGTAAGCCATAATGTAATCTGGATCATTTAACTGCCAAGGGCTTTGCCACATCGTCAGATTGTTGGTATCTTTCATTCCATTTGACAGAATGAAAGACAGTTTTCACATCTCCACTGTCATTGTGATCGAGTGTAGGTGCATACTGCAGCGGACTCCCCAGCATCCCCTGTGCTTTATCAGCTGTGTCTTGGTGCCATGTACTATTCCTCTTGAAGATCATTTCTTCTTAGATCTCTTCAGAACTATGAAGAAAGCATTCCTAGTTCATCCACAGACTGCAAAACAATGGAAACCTATGAGCAAAGATGCAGTACCTCACTATTCATAGAAAGAAAGTTGAATTCCCATATTTTTCACTGTGTATGAGGTGTATTCACTAAAAAGAGATTAACAGGCAGCCCCATGTTAAACAAAATTAATCACTTATGCAGGATGATGGTTTTTCCTGGGAACTGATACTTATTGCATATCTCATAAAAGGTGATATTTATTCACTTATAGTTAACATAGCTCTTGAAAGGCAATTTTAGAATAACCTCAAGAAATTCCTGGTTTGATTCTTTTTTTTGCTCAGATAATACTTATGATAAATCAGAAATCTACTTTTTCCAAACCAGCTGTGCTATTCCTAGCAATGTGAGTGTCTCAGGGAACTGTACCCAGTGTGTTTGTGATTCTGTAGTGCAAGAAGATTTTGGGGTTTTTATTGCTTAAGGAATAGCAGTTTTCCACCTCCTGAGTTGCTACGAGTCCTTGTCTCATAACTTGTGTCAAACTTATAATTTATTAACAATCCCAGTCTTCACAACTTAGTTTGCGCTTCCTTAACCTTCTCATGCTTCTGCAAAATCATTTTATTCAATAGACTCTTTTCACTTTTCTGTTCTGAGTTTTTATTTTAAATTATTGAAAGGGGGCGGCAATTCAGGTACTGTTCATAGTGGGAACTGACTCATGTACTAGTAACAGCTTCTTATAATTTCTGTTTCCTGCGACTTCCAGCTTAATAATATATTGAACCTCAAAAAGTCTAGACTGCAAACTCTGTAAGATAGTGGGAGATAGCAAAATTACTCTAAAAATTATCCCAAATATCTTGGCAGTATGCAGGAGGAAAGAAAAAACCCTGTATCTCTGGCCAGGGCAGCCTTGTGCGATCTGCCTTAAGTTCCCTTGTTTCCACATGCAGTGATGTGCAAATTCCAGCCTACCTCAAAAATCCACGCTTGTAGCTTTAGCAGTCATGGAAGTTACCCCAGTTACAGACTCTCCTCTGGTATTAGAAGAGCCTGAAACCCCGTGTACCTTAGAAAGGGAAATACGAGCTGACAGGCCCGAGTCCAATGGATCCAAATTAGTCCCTGCTAAGAGTTGTGGTTTGCACTGCATTCCTCTCGCTTCAGTTCTCCAACCAGGCACCACTCCATGGCCACCGAGGCTTCTGTACCTTCAGCATGGTGTCGGCAGTGTTGGGTTTGGTTATTAAACAGTCTCCTGCTTTCACCATTATTTTCACTTTCCTTGTCTTTGTCGCTTCATTTACCTTGTCTCCTTTGTGGTGTTATCTTTTTATCTGACAAATTGATTCCCCCAAGATGGTTCCTTTTGAAAGTGAAAGGAAACATGAGATCATCAAACTGATATTTTATTTTCTCTTCATTGCATGTTCCTTATATTTTATCTTGGTTTTACTCTAAGTTATTTTTTTTCTGTATTTTAATGACATGTCTGAAATCTTTGTACATTTTTTGCTCAGTTGCATATAAATTATCATT
The DNA here is from genome assembly GCA_013396755.1 of Sclerurus mexicanus. NCBI lineage: Eukaryota > Metazoa > Chordata > Aves > Passeriformes > Furnariidae > Sclerurus > Sclerurus mexicanus. The sequence continues at coordinate 1,053,427 of VWZF01006903.1, forward strand.
TGTTTGTACCACTGTATTGTATTCTACTTTTCTAAGAATAAATAAAGTTTTTTGGGGAAAATAAATCACGCAAACACTGGCAAAATAATGCATTTTAATGCCATCTAGAAATTCAGTTTCAAACTAGCTTTGAATATACTAAGCTGAGAAACTTCATTTAACTGGCATTTTTAAATCAGCAAAGCGGTGTTAGGAATCAGTCATCCCAGAACGCAAAGTTTAATGTTGTTTGATGATAAAGTATAAGCCGGAAGAATCAGTTAAAGAAAAACAAAAGCAGAGGAGTATATAATCTATCAATTGCCTTGCACAGGAACTGATAATAGCTGGAAGGGCATCTTAACTAACTCCGTGTTGGCTTTTCACATGCGTGAAGATTTTCCCTTTGCAGGAGCTAGCAGTGGAGCAGATACCCTGTAATGGCTGGTCACAGGCAGTGTGCACATCCAGAACCCAATGAAATTAGGCAACTCTTGCTATTGATCACCACAGATTTCAGTCAAGGCTGGAATGGATTTAAAAGTGCCATGTCACCCCCGTGATTTATGACATCGCTACCCAAGGCAGCGTTGAAGCAATTCAGTTTGGTACCAGCATATTTCCCTAACTGTAAGGAAGGGATCTTTGCGTTCGGTTTAATTTTTCTCTCAGTCATGTAAGAAAACCCTGCTAATGGGATTCTTAGGGATATAATCTGGATTTACTTGGCGTGAATCTTAGGGGGGGAAAAAGTTATTCGACAGAAATAAGCTTAAAAAATTAATGTTGCCATGCAGGGAAATCTAAAAGAAAGAACCTGTTTAACGTTTCAGTTCGGTAATGAGTGTAAGTACTTGCTTGATTTGCATTACATCGCCTGTCCCAGAGAACTTCTGGGGCTACTCATGTGCTGCATGAGCTTCTGTGTGTTACTGAATTGGAGCCTTAATGTATCAGATTCTTTTAGATTCTTCACACAATGTTTACAGAGCTATTTTTTGTATGTTTTATCTCAGCCTACAGCGCTCTTTTAAAGTTAACTTTTTGAAGGGGGTGTAAAATAACTAAATCAGTAAAAGTTTAAAATAAAAAACCAAAATGCGACCTTTTTCTCAAATTTCTTTTACATTTTTGTGGTTTGTAGGATGCCTTAGGTGTTGATCCGACTAAGCATTTAAACATGTGCATTAAATTAAATAAGAGGTGTATCCTGATCTCACCCAGATCTCCAAAATACTTCCATTCCTTTTAGTGGTGCCAGATTAAGCTTCAGTTGCTTTGAAAGCAGCATGTGTAAAGCAGAAACTGAAAGTTACATGTGTATTGAAGTTGTTTGCTGAAGATTTACCTTACCATACAGTAATATTAATGTGCAATTTATAAATCTATTTATCCATTGAATTTAAATCATTTTGTAGTTCCTGAAATAACCTGTCGTCAATATTAGCAAAATATTAATTATCGCAGTTACCAACACTGTGGAAAATAATTTTTTTAAATAGTCGATGGTTTGGTTATGATTTTCCGTAAGTTCAGAAACATATTTGTAAGCCCAGATGTAGAAAAGAGCTACTCAAACTCACTCAACATGACAAATACTGTTTCCTCGGAATTATTCGGTATTCAAGACTTCTCTTTTGGGAGACTGATGTCCAGATCTTTATTATACTGAGTATTTTAATGATTTGGCTGGTCATGTCTTTTCCGATGTTAAAATAGGAGCTTGGGCAGTTTCCAAAATATAGCACTGAACAGGCGTGCAGAAACCTTTTCAAAATTTAGTTTTTAATTGAAAAGATTGTGGCTAATAGGCAGGAGTCAGAGTTCTGTAAGGCTTTGACGTTGCTGTGGTGGGGAGGAGAGGCTTTGTGAGGCAACAATCCCTGGGCATCAAACAGGTTGTGGAATCAATTTCTTTGTCTCCTGTGCCAACTCTCTCTTCTACTCCTGGCATAATAAGAAGAAAATGGGAACTATTGAGATTTGGATTTGAGTAGTCTGGAATGGTGAAGAAGGAGGATGTAGAGCAATCTGTTATGCCTCGTGCTCCAGTAGAGTAAATCAGGCTGTTAAGGGGTAGCATTGCTTTGGGCTCACTAGAGTGAAAAATTGCATCCCTTATGTACTAGATAATAATTTAGGATTAAAAAGCTGTGTAAAGCAATGTAAGGACTCCATCAATTTTTAGGAAATTTTGGAATAGAACCTTCATGAATTGAATTTGTACTTCATAAAAGAATAATCTATCACCTCACAGGGTAATTTTAGATGTAGTCAGACTCTGAAAACACCACTCTCTTCAGGGCCATCTTCTTTTGTTGCAATGCTATTTCAGACCCGAAGTATAAGAAATAAGAAGTATATGTTTGCTGGAAAGAGTGAAATATTAATTGCCTTATTAGCCTCACTATCTTGATCCTTTCTTTTGTTGTTTTTTTTTTCTTCCCCACATCTTCCTTTTCCTTTCCATCTGGAGATGGCCAATGATGTGAGGCTGGGCCTCAGAAGCATGGTGAGAATTTATAATAAACATACAGATAATTGGTTTCTTGTTGAAAATGCCTGCACGGATGAATCCCCGTTAGTCTCCTCCTCATCTTTACCTCTCCCTGGAACTCCCCTTGAACCTGACCTTTGTGTTGGAAATGCCTGTAACTACAATATATATGGTGTGTACACAGTGAAGTTCTCCTTTCTCCTAAGAGTTCCTTTGCAGAGGCCTGGGCATGCTCATCCACCGGCACTCATTCTGTACTGCATTTTGCTGCTTGTGTTGGAAAATGTTTCTTTGCATTTTTTTACTGTCTTGTTTGTTTTTAACCCCATGAAAACTGTGGACCAGTCACTCATTTTCTTCGTAGCTGAGTTGCCAGCTTGTGAACCAAGGTTGGTAAGGATTTTACGGCAGAATATCTCAGCATGAGGCTGAATGTCCCCTTTTGTATTGAGTAACAAATGAAAATGCTATCAGAGCCCCTTCCCTCGCAGGTTTGAGTGTGCTGTGAGCTGTGAGGACTAGTGTTTCTCTGTGATTGCACTTAGTGCTTGAGCAGATCACTGCAAGAGGCTGTGGGGCTGCTGCTGTCACCTCCCGTGTGATGTTCTCCCATCAGCACTGTGTCCTCATACGGACACCCACCGTGCCATGGCATGGGCATGCACTTGAGGAGGACAAGTGAAACAGAGAGGTTTAGCTGGTTTAAGTTGGTGTGCACCATCAGCTTCAATGGCAGGCTGGGGAGCTCAGTGTCAGTGCGTTTCTGGGCAAGGCTCACGGGCAGGAACCACGGCGCAGTTACAGCTGCCTTAAGAGTCAATCCCTGCTTAGATGTGATTTCAAGTTGGATAAATCCAACCTGGCTAAGGGGGCAATGCCAGCGTGGAAAGAAATGAACTGCTTCATGAAGGACCTTGCTGCTTGTAGCAATGCTGGAGCAAGTCACTGTTAATTGTTTGGTCTCTAAGCTTTTGGTAATAATTTCTTACCTTCACCTATTTTCTGACTGTGGGTCAGTAGGAATAAGCTTTGGCAATGTATTTGAAACAATTTGCTGTCACTTAACATCGTCTTTGCAGTATTCTATTATTTCTCGCTTTTTTTCAGATTTACTTAGAAGGGAAAAGGATATTACTGTCTCTTCATAAAGGAATTTCTGCTCTCTGGTGGAGGAGAGCATCACCTAGTGAATAAGGTGGCCTTTTGTACATAATTTTTACGAAGTTTTGTTTCTTTGCAGATTGAAGTTTCTTTCATTTCCAACTGCAGATTGCAGTTTCTTTACACACTGAATGTAATTAATATACTGCAAAACTTTAATTTCTTTTATTCTTTCAGTTAGATAACAGCCAACTGGACTTCAACTGATGTCAGTCTCAATGCATTCTTTTAACATCTGTTTTATGGATGAGAACTTACTTAATTGCTAATTAAAATACATAGTATAGTTTCCACTTAGAAGAGCAGAAGCTTGATTGCAGGATTGGGCCTATTCATAAGAGCAGTCTTTCAAGCAGACGAGGTGTGTCTTTCCATATTTCTAATGGGATAGTGTTGTGGTCAAGCTGGTATCCAGCGGAGTACCCTGAGAAACCACTCGGCAAATTTTATGTAACATTAAGTGCTATTTGACTAGGTCAGTTGCCTGTGTGAAATTAATGACAGCAAATGTACATCACCAGTGCATCTGTTTCCACGTCTGTCTGCATTTCACTGCATTGTCGACCGCAGAATCTCTAGAATAATGAGTGTGGCAAACTGAGTCTTATTAAAAAGGGGTTATTTGTATTAATGTAACACCATACTGTGTTGCCATTGTTTTGCAGCACGTCTATTACATATATCATCACTGCTTTTTCTTCCTGAGCAAGCCAATTATGCCTAGTTTTGCCAGTCTGTCAGAGCCTCCTGGAATAAATTAAAATTACAGCTTTGCATATGCAGTAGCTGTAGCTGAAAGTAATGATAATGACCCTGGGTGAATACAGGATTCCAAAACAATCTTAAACAAATGTACATGTGCAGAGCTGCTGCTGCTTTAGTTCTCCTTAGCCAGCTAAATGTTTGAGTCCATAGTGTCTGGAACCCCGTGGACAGGAGGTGGTAGCTGGGTGGAGCTGTTGGTTTTAATGGTGAGCTAAGAAGAGAGTAGCCTGTGTACACCTGAGCATGGAAACTTCACTGTTTCAGTTTTATTTCTGTGATTTTTTTTTTCCAGTTATGTGGTATGTCTGTGCCTTCCATCACCTGTGTCTGATACCTCTGATACCTGTACTTTTTAACATGTGTGTCTGGGTCAAGAGACTTTCATATGGATGGGAGAGAGACTGGCATGTATTCTGGCCAAGGTCAGAAGAGGAAATGTCTGTCTGAGTCTGGGGTTTGGCTCAAATCTTGAACCCCAGTGCTCATTGTTAAAGTAGTTCTTTCATAGAATGAAAATCTATTATTAGAATGTATGTCTTGGTTTCATTCTCTCACCAAAAGGCAGTCTTTCATATTGTCACCCAAGACACAAACAAACAAGCGAACCAACCAGAAATGTGCCATGATCGATGGTTAAGACTGTATTATTTTAAAAGCATTTTTTTCTGCATATCTCCTGAGGCTTATTAAGAACTACATGAACAAGCTTTTAATTCTTGGCACAGTTATCAGCAGCTGACTGGGAGGTATTGACACATTCCTGATAGTCCCTCCCGGTATGAGTCTGTCTGCTCCTACTGGCTACGTTTCTGAATTTCTAGTCCTTTCAGGATCAGAGCCATCAATCTTCTCTAGTCTAGAGTGCTTTTATTTGCATGTGTGGGATGCACATACAACTTCACAGTTTTGGCATAGTTTTACATCACATTTCTGCAGATATTCAACCTTCTTTTTGGGAATTTGTTTTCCTTTTTTGCCTTACTGGAATTGCTTCATCAGCTCATACCAGTTTTATGTCTTCAAGCGGCTTCTCTTGAACTGTGCTGTAAGCTCAGTGAAATCACAAGTAAGAAAAAGAGGCCACAAGGGTGTCTTTAATAAAAATATTTTTCTCAAAAATCTTCCCTTTGGAAAATCCTAAGCGTTGCAAGCCTGTCAGCTGAGCAGTATTACCTTTTCATTAATTGTGTTTAGAGTGATGTAGGCAATTTCTGGAAAACAGCAGCCAGTAGATCCATTCTAACAATCAGTGAGATGTCTCTTGAATTTGATATTAACTGACTCCAAACCTCCAGAATAGTTTCATATTCTTTCAATATGACTGTCTATGAGCTTTTGTTAGAGCCCGCTGTCAAAAGTCACAGAAAATAAGCTAGAAAAGAAATTGATTAGTTTGTAAATCATCCTGTCTGTATTTCTATCTTGTCATAATTTCTCTCTGTGTGATAAGGCCGAACTTAGTCCTGAACGGGAGCTGTAGTTTCTTGCAGGTGTGGTCATGCAGGTTTAGTCCTACCCAGGTAACTCTGGTGTGCATCATTCCAGTCCACTCCAGCAGTTGCCAGGTGTGCTCCTGCTGTCAGTCATAGACCACTGAACCTGTCACTCACCATCCAGGGCTTGGGACATATCAGAAACATGTCCTTCAATCACCCTTCCAGAACTCAAACTCACTGGGGAACAATGGCATTTCAATTGGTATTTCTGAACGAGATGATTTCCTGACCAGGAGCAATGTTTGGTTAGCTGTTTTCCTTAAGCCTGCAGAGGATAAGCCTGTGTGTATAATTCATTTTCCTTACACGTTTCTCCCCTTCACTGATTAATTTCTTCAACTGATCTATTTGGAGCACAACATTAATATTGAAAATAGAATTATGAAGCTAGCAAAGGAAAAATATTTTATCTGCTGGCAACACAAACGTATACATTTATCCAATGTGGCCACAGATGAAAAGTGAAGTCGAATTGGCATGAAACATCTGAGATGCGACATATTTATGATATTAACTAGATTTTGTATATTAAGTGCAAAAAAGAGAGAGAAGCAACCTTTGGTGCCACGTCTGTCACAGACACCGAGTTATTAAGTTTGGAGCTCCTTCATTCAGCTCGTGAAGAGTCCTCAGTGAGGCTCGGTGGAGCTGAAGGCAGGAAGCTTTGGGAGGAGCAGCGGCAGGGCAGGCTGCCCCCGAGGGGCTCTCCGTGGGGCAGGGAGGGCTCTGTGCCACACCACTGCCCCACCAGAGCCTGCTTTTCATCCGGCTGCCAGGTCCGGTGCCTCCGCCCTTCCCTGGCTCCGAGCCTCGATGTGTTCATTTGTAGTAATTCGATAATTATATCATAGACGAATGCAAAAATAGAGAACCGCTTCAGCATCAGAAAGCTTGAAAATATTTTGCAATGCTACATTGCTATTTCACAATTAAGATGACAAAGCCTCAGGAAATTTAAAAAACCAGCAACCTAAGTTCTTAAAAATTATAGCAAATTACTCATATTTAAGGAGAATTATAGAATTAAAAATAATGGAGAACATTGAGCTGACAAGGAAGCAAAATGTCATAGCTTTTAGGATTTCTTTTTCTGGCTTTATTACCATTTAATTCTTTTTCCATTTAGCTTGTTAGTTTTCAGTAAAATACACTTTGTTACTGAATTTTCCAGAAGAACAATAAAGGAAAAAAGATTAGGTTTACAGAATTTACAAATTCTTAAAGGTTGACTTGTCACGTAAAGCTATCCCAAAACCTTCAGTTCTGGAAATCTTGGGATTCAAAGCAGTTTTATAGTATGCAATGACAAACTAATCTTTTCAAGGGTTTCTGATTTTTACCTTAGGGGGGTTTTTTAAAGTATTTGAAAAATAATTCATTCAACATTAAGATAGTGTCATACAAAGCTTGACATTTAGTTATTTAGCTGCTCTTCATCTAATAAGACAAAGAAAAAGGGAAGAACCTTTAAAAATGTGGTTTTATTATTCCTCAGAGACAAGTTGTTTTCCATAACCTTTACAAACATTTTATTTTGACAATGAAAAGAAGAAATACTATGAATTCCTGGGCTGTTGATCTTCATAAGGCCAGAAAGTTGTCCTTAATGCTGAAGAAAGTGAAGTAGGCAAATGAAATCCTCTCCCCTACCTCTTAAAAACATCCCAAGCATTTACTTCTCTATTACTGCACAAAACGTTCTGGCGTGGATAGGATGGGATGTCTGAATGCAGGAATTGGTTCTTATTTTTCTTGAGAATGAGAACTTGAGCACATTTAGCATGAGCTTGCCTTGTGAAACATAAGCGACTACAAATCCACCATTTCCTGAGCAGTGCTGTCCCAGGGCTGGACTGCGCATAGTAGAAGAAAAGACCTGTTAGACCAGCAGAGGGGAATATTCCAAATGGTGTGGGCCTTAATAATCCCTGTGGTCTGGACGAGGAGATGTCTGGGAAGAGCATCCCACTTGTGGCTCTTCGGGTTTGCATTCTGAAAGGGCTAAGCTAAATTTATGGCCAGGATTAACTCGTGCCTCAAATGTTATGACCCTTTGGGCACAGATGCTTCAAATGAAGAGCCTGCTTCATTCACAGATTAATTTTTGCTCTGCAAACAGTGAATGACTACATGTTGCAATTACTGAAACCCTGCCTCTCCCTCTGGCTTGGCTTTATCCAAGTCACAATATATGGATTATATGCAAAGCAGGATGGACTGCACTGAGGATGTACTCGAAATGAAAAGATTCAAATACAAACAAAATGTTGATGTGTATTTTCCTTTGAAATGATCTGAAGAAGGCATTGGTATTTGGCAAAAACTCAGAAAAATGTAAATGAGTCATGAACATTTCTCCAAAGTCTCATTTAGGAAAATTTGTTCTCATATTTGCTCAGTTCCAACCTGAGGCTTTTTTTGTTTGGGTTTTTTTTTCTTTTCTTATTTTCTAGTAGGGGCTTGACAAGAATATGCATCCCAGATAACTAGAATGCCAGCCAAGGAGTGTAAATCAAAGCCAGCAACATTATTTAGAAAAGAAATAGTACAGAGTACCTAAAGAAGCATTGTAGAATGGGCTTCTGGGAGTTTGCTGAGGTTTGTGGACAAGCAGAACTTTGCAGCAAGCTTTTGTTGGCAGACAGGTGAGGAAAACACAGCAACGAGTAGCTGGACATCCCTGCAAAAGGAACTTGCCTGTGGAAGTTGAGCCCTTACTCTCATCGGGGACTTGCCCCCAGTCCATAATTTTCCTTCAAGAAAGAGAAACAAAGGAAATTATGAATTAAATCCATGTAATCATCTGGCCACTGTACCACAAATCCTTAATTTCCCTGTCTGCAGAGTTCATGAAAGAGCCTCTGAGTTATGGCCAGCTTAGTGCATTGTCTAATGTATTGAATGAAGAGCCTGACAGGTCAGGTATGGTTGTTGACAAGAAGAACTTAATGCAGCTGTAGGGGTTATCTGAACAAGTGTTGTGTGATTCCTTTATGTCCAAAAATTTTATTTTTTTTTTTAATTTATTATCCATTGATTTTCTCGAACTCAAAATCATCTGATTAGAGTGTTTGGCTGAAAAGGCAGGTTTTCTAAAAAAAAGTAAAAAATAGTTTGTTTCTTTGATGAGGAAGATTATATCCCCTGGGTTTCTGGGAGCTTCATTGGGATTTGTGATGTAAATTAAATAGGGATTCATTTTTTCACTGATTAGCAAAGAAGTTGCAACGTGCAGCTCAGCCCTGCAATTGTGGAGCAGTTGTGCTCCAGTTGAAATCAATATGGATTTAGCCTAAGCTAAGGACACAGATTTGGACTCGACATCATGTAACACTAATTCATTTCCAGATCCATGCAGGAATCAGCAAATTCAACAGTTCTTGAGTAATATAGAAGTGGTGTTAAATCACAAGGCTAGAATGGAATCTGTAGTTGGCATTGACTGGACTCAAGGACTTTGGAGTTGAGGTTTCAATTTACAGATGGAAACAAAGGTGCCTGGCAGGTACCACCACAATAATACTGCAGTTCTCTCTTCTCCACCGGAACTCCAGGGGCAACAAACTGTGAGGAGTGAGTGGCAGAGACAGTTCTCCGTCCCCAGAGCCTAGATTTTGGTGTGAATCAGTATGACTGCTGGTGTGGGATATAACCAGCATTTAAGCACATGTTGACCATGGGCGGTCAGGGATTACTGGAACACAAAATTTTCAGGTAGTCCCACTTCCTAGGCTGCAGTCTTGCTGGTTGCCTAATGTAATTACAGGTTTCTGTCAGAGCAGGGAATTTCTCCAGTTCCAGGGTTGTTGGGCTTTTATGGATGCTTTGCTGCTATTCTGCTGTATGTTACACTCCCCTCAAATAACTACAACTGCAGATCATGGTTGTGAAATGTAGGGAAACGATATAATACAATACCTTTTTATTGGCAATACAATGCTAGCTGTTAAAATTCAGTCATACAGCATCCCAGGTGGTTGACTTTACCCTGCCAGTTTTGTTGCTTTCCAATCTGAGCATCCCGAATGCTGCGTTGACGTGATAAACAGCCCATTGCTCACCTGTGCTGCTTCAGGTTTTAAAGACAACTTTTTTTTCTATATTCCCTCATGGAAGCTAAAGCATGTTGCGTGAGTGGTCCTGAAAGTCTAATGAAGAGACCAATGTGGACCCTCAGGCAACGCCTTCTCAGAAGGTGGTGATGCCTTTTCTAAAGACCAGCATTGTTTTCCCAAGCTCTCACCACAGACAAGGTTATAGTTGGTGCCACAGCTCAGAACACAAATGTGTGGACCCTTCTGAGGGTTCCCAGAGTGGGTGTCTCTCAGTGCTGTTCCAGTAGGTCTATTTGCTGTGCCACGTGGGTGACCCGGGGCTTCCTGATGGCAAGGGAAGAATTCTTCACCAACGCAACCCCTGATCAGTAGATTTTGACATATGAAGCAACTACCCTGAAGTCAGGGGCTTTTTTACTGCCGTGTTTTATTGAGATGTGATCTTTAGAAAATGCACTGCATATCGATGGGACAGTTGTGAGCTGTCATGTGGTTGCGAGGTACTGAGCTGCCCACTGGAATTTGGAGTCCCAGCTTGCTTGGTTGTCTACCATATGCCTTTTTTCTGGGCTTGTGCAAGGTGAGCTAAGGGCATGAGGGATGTGCTGGTCCCTGGTGCCAGATCCTGTTAGCTGAACCACAGCCACATGTTTACCTCCAAGAAGGATAGGACTGACAGCATCAGGGGCTCCTGCAGGCTGAGATCGAGCTGGTGTTTTCAGTTCGGCGTGTTTTGCAGCTGGAGATGTTGGGCAGACCTTGAGGTTTTGCGTAGGCGCAGGTGAAATCAAAGTGATGTGATGAGTGATCAGCAACTCCAGTCACACACAGGAAATGAAAGAGATTGCGTTTGGACTGATTGTTCTGGTTTCTTCCTCACTAGGACAAAGAAGTGAATCTGGAGCAGGTGCACAGACGCATGAACAGTTTAATTGACGAAGACATAGCCCACAAGCAGATCTCTCCAGCATCCATTGAAATCTCAGCCCTGGAGATCGGTGGCATGCAGCCAGCGCAGACCCTGGAACCTGTGCGTGAATACCAGAACACGCAACTTTCTGTCACCACCTTTTTACCAGAACAGAGCACTCACGGTGCCAGCAGGACACTCACAGCTGCCTCGGGCAGCAACCTGCCGCTGCCCCTGAGCAGCTCGGCCACCATGCCCTCCATACAGTGCAAACACAGGTCACCAAACGGAGGACTATTTCGGCAGAGCCCCGTGAAAACCCCGATCCCAATGTCATTCCAGTCTGTGCCGGGGGGAGTCATTCCAGAAGCAATGGAGCCCTCGCATGGAACATCCATATGACGAGAACAAACAGTAAAACAACCAGCAGAGCTTTTTAATACAAAAATTTAAAAGAAACAAACAAACAAAAAAACCCAACAAAAAAAAAAGAAAAAAGAAAACAAACTCTTACATTTTTCTTGTATATACTTGTAAATAATGAAAGAATGAAGTGGGGTAAAAGTGTATTTTGAATATTCCCAATTTTCGAAGTAAGTAAAAAACAAAACAAAAAACAACAAAAATGTATGAATGACTTTGTAAATTTTGTTCTATATGAATAAAAAGGCAAACTACTTGTGGTCGTTCTCAAGTGCCAAAGAAGACCTGTTACTGGGACTGAGGGCCATACTTTTTTTTTCCATGGATTTCAACACTTACTCCCTTACAGGTTTAGTTTTTTTAAGAGCAAAAAAATTATCTATTTCTTTCTAGAAAAGTTCGCCATGCTCAGATCTCTCCTTTCCCCAGAACCCTATTTTATAGTCAAGGTGACAATTCACTTGGAGAACTTAACAGCTGGTATTAGCATAGCAGTAACAAATGTTTTAAAGGTGAATTATAACTAAAATCCAACAAACAGGGGAAAAAAAGGGAATTTTTTCCTTCTATCAAGGATTTAAACTTCCACACAGTTTCTAAGTTTAAGCACAGGATTATTGGATTGTGTTTTAATGTGTCTGCTGTGCTGTGTGGCTCTTTTTATTTAACTTTCTGTGTTTTGTTATATATATATAATATATATTATATATATTATGACATATATTATATATATAAACACTTCGCTGAACAACAGGTTTTAGGTTAAGGGGAAAGCTTTTAAGAAAAACTGCTCAGCTGCTTTTTGTTTCTTGTGTACATGACTGGAACTGGGGAGGAACCAATGGAGCGAGGCAAGGGAGAACTGCACGGGCAGGAGACAGTGGCGCTGCAGTGACTGTGCCCTCTGGTGCCATCTCTTTCTCTAAGATTTCAATGAATTTGTTGCACAGTGCTCACTGGTGAAGTCATACCCCTGAATGACAAGGCTAAGCTCATGACTATAAGCACAGCTCTGCTTTATTTTCCCATTGATTTCATAAAGAGAAACATTTTAATAACCATGTCTGTAGTTGTGGTGGAAATGGTTGTAAAACACCCTTTTTTTTTTCTTTTTTTTTTTTTTTTTGGTCTGTGAAACACAGAGAACAAAGATAGAGCAACACATATGGCAAATTTAATGTCTTGCTCTGCAAATATCACCAGTGCAATTTCATATGACAGAAAAAAAAAATCAAAACAAAATGAGACACATTGTTTCCTTCCCAAACGGTAGCTTGAATGCCAAATATAATGGATCCCTGGCCCCCCCACCTATTCTTAATGGACCATCACTCTTTCAAAATGGGGATAATTTAGTGTCTTCTCAAATGTATCCCTAAAGCTAGTGGTAATTTCCCTTCCTAGCTGGATTTCTTCACTTTATTAGAACGCTACTATTTGGAAAAGGTTGTAGAACCTGGTGCAGCAATCACTGTCTACGTTAAGGTGGAAAATTATATTTGGACAGACATAAAAATGCTTTTGCAACCCAAGAAAGTCAGCAGGCAATCTGGGTCAAGATTTTGGATGAATAAGCATTCCAATGACTGCTCCTAATTTGATTTGCATAATTATACAACAGGTATTTTTATGGGGGTGGTTAAAGTCCCCAAATTTTTACATTTCTAATTTAAGCAGTAGGGAGAAAAAGTCAAACTGTGACATAAAACCAGTGTAATGGAAGAGCATACTCAGCATACTACTTTTTAAATGACAAATATTGATGGTAAGCTTACAGAAGGAGTACTCTTACAGGAATTAATTTGTCTCTGTTGTCAAGCTGGTTCCTTGTAAAGACTGTGCGATTTTGCAACTTGGCATAAATTGCACTATTTGCTTCAAACTAATTAAAAATGAATAATGCTCTAGTCAGCTGACTAGATTTATCCTATTTAGATACTTGGCCCACACAGACTTGGGCTATTTTTCTTTCTTTTGTTGTCATACTTTTTCTTATCATTATCTTAACAAACCTATGGCCACAGGAAAAAAAAAATCCTTGGTGAATACTCTAATTATTTATGGCAGAAATAGCTGCACTAAAAGACTGTGCACACACAGGAATCTGTGAAGATGCTTGACATTCCTCAGGAACCTTGCTGCTCGTGCGCTGCAGCAAAGCACAGAGCAGGGCATCGAAACCCTCTTCCACTGAGGCATCGTTGCTTTCACAAAACATGCCAGATCTTTTTTGTGTTATAGACTGAAACGCTACACTGAATAACTTTAACTGACCTGCATTTGTGGGGTAAATTGTGAATACGGTATATTTTGGGGATTAACTTTAACATTCTTCATATTCAATGTTCTCCTCCTGGCTTAGTCTTGCCCCGTGCCGTAAAGTTTGGAAGTGTGGTTTAACTTATAGGCAATGTTAGATCTGACTTATGCACAGAATGTGGCTTGCCTGTTTGAGTGCTCTGCAGCATTGCATCTAAAATGATCAGGATCTTGAAGAATCAAACCACGCAGCCCTCTTTCAGAAAAGTATTTAAGCTTGTGTGTAAGCCCTCTAGACAGCAGCTGCTTTATGCACATGTTGAAGTGCTTCGCTGATTAATGATGGAGTTAAAATGCACGTCTCAAATGAAGTATGTGCCTAATTTTAAGCAGGTGAGTGAGCTTGCCAAACTCTCTGGGACTATTCAGTTGTTTTAAGTTGACTGTCTTGAGTGCTTTGCTGCACCAGGGTCTATACTGTAAAGGTAGGAATCTGCAACGGATCTGTCACTGTCTAGTGATCTGTTTATATAAAAGTTAGCAAGTCATAGCTTGAGCCTGTCAGCCTTGACAGGGAGCTGTTAAATCCTTCATGTGATAGTGGTTTGGTTTTACATTATTTAAGCAAATCACCAGGTTCTTCTTGAACATAAGCAATGTTTCTTTCCCCATAACTTTCAGTTTTCAAAGTAAATGCAGAATGTATGATTTTCATATCCTGTCTCCTGTTTTATATTTGTATCTTCCTTTTGACGGATGAAAGCATTCACTTTCTATATAACATGTACTCACCACACACATGCATACATATATATATGTGTGTGCAGTTACTCAGAGAAGTGAGAAATATCATTTCTGTGTGATGTAAATGAGCATAAGTTGAAAGCCCTCACAGAGCTGTGCTTATTTACACCACCTGCAGATCTGACCCTTCACTTTTAGTATCTGGCAAGTTGAAATAGAAAAACTGCAGAAACTTCTGAAAACTTTGAAGACCAAACTGTGCCCTTGATTTTCAAATAGAACTTCCCCCTGACTGTACTTAAAAAGGGAATAATGTATGATCCCAAACATTCCAGCTCCTCCGGGATGTTTACGTTGCAAAGGTGATTGTACATGAAATGTACCTTCCTTCTACCGTGCTCTTTTGCTGATGAACTTTCACAAAAGTGACATCTGTGGCGCAGCACTTGTAGCGTGTCTTGTTCTATTGATCCATTAGTTTAGAAATTACTTTATTTTCTTACAAAAGTGTGACTCAGTTTCTTCTATTTGCTTGCAATCCACGGGCAATCTGCTTTCAATCTGAAGAATGCATTGCTCTTCTTTCTTAGTATGACATGTTTTCCTATTGCAATGGAAAAAAAACAGTAATTGTGCTTTCTAATTTCAGAGCTGAAACTTGATAGAGCGTTTTTATGCTGAGTTACAACTACATGTGTGCAATACTTGTCTTGCAAAGTAAAATTCCCAATATCTGCCTTGCTTTGATAACCATTGCTGCACCGTAGATGAAGTCTCAGCAAAACAACTCACTTTTTCTCAGCCTGCTGATAGAATAAAACACTTAAACCTCGGTTCTCATCTGTGTAAATCAGCATCCCTCCAGTGAATGGGTCAAGCACACTGACTTGCAGCAGGTGAAGGTTTGGCTCTTACTTTTGGGCTTGAGAGCACTGCTTTCCATAAACTTGTACTCGGCAAGAGCTCTGAAAAGGAAAATGTTCTGACTCTCAAAAATGACCCAGAAAGAGGAACGTTTGTTAAAACGTTGAGCATGTAACATGCGTCAGAGTTTAAACTGTATACTGAAATTGCTTAGAGAAAAAATTTCTTCTTAAAACCTGTTCAAATTTAGGTATAGCTCTCCTTTAAGATAGGCTTAAAGCTGTTGAGTTGGTGACAAGTGGAGCATTCAGAGAAAATCACCTTAGTGGGGCAGTACAGCAACTACAGGCTCAGACCCTGTTATTTTCTTTTATTTTGCTTTACTGACTTTAACTTACATTGTGAGCAGCTAAAGAATGCCATAAATCTAAACACAACACATTTGAGGGACCCTGGTGGTGGAAATTTTTGAGAGAATCCACATCGTTTGACATCCCTGGGAAGAGCAAGGAGAAAAGTCAGAAGAAAACTCTGAAGAGAAGCAAAATTAAAGGTAAAAACAAACATATGGTGAAGGGGGAGGGAGAAAAGGGTGGTTGCAACTCATGTTTAGCCAAGCTGTGTTACTTGTATGAGAAGCCTCCATTCCATCATACAAGCAGTTGCCTCAGTTAATTATTATTTCCCTTCATTTTTAGGAAACAAATAAAACCGGTATCTGTTCTACCAGAAGCAGTCGTTACGTTATTTAAGAGCTGGAAGTATTTCTTTGGTGCCGCCCGTTTTTTTGGGCTCGATTGCCACCCAGCTGTGGGCAATCAGCTCCAGCCCGTGATTTGAACGCGGCGCAGCTGCGGGCGGTTTGCCGGGAGCCGCTGCCTGGGAACCTCGCACCTGTGGGGCGGGGGCAATCAGGGCTCAGGGGGGTCACCTGTGCGTGTCTCTGGGCAGGGCTGCCATTTTGTGGGGGTCGTGGTGAGGGGAGCAGAGCACCAGCGTGGCCTCTTCAAGCTCTTCAAGCTCGCGAAGCAATTGAGGAAAAAAAATCAAGTAAGATTTCAGATTTTATCGAGTTTGGTTTTCTCTTAAGTTTGCTGTCGACTTTAGAGGATTTTTAAGATTTTTTTATGCTGTATATTTACACGGTACTACCGGACTGGTACTCCTTTATGCCTGCTTAAATTGGTACTACATAGCTTGCTTAGAAATCACTTAATGCTGGTAGTAACTTAATGTCATGTTGTAATGAGAATGGAGCGCCACCATGAGAAAGTTTTGTTTCTTGTTTAACTCTTTGGAAGATGTGTCATCTTTCGGTAACCAGTTGGCTTGTTGCAGTTATGAAGTTGTGAGGGCGTTAGGGTTTCTCTCTGTTTCGATGTCCATCACACAGGGCGGGAGATGTGTCCATAGGTGTCGTCTGAAGCATTTTTAGGTGGAAACCACAAATCACAGCTCAATATGCTGTTGTTTTTAAGATTTTTTTCTTTATTATTATCAATTGTTTTGTTACAATATCATAACTGAAGTTCAATGTCTGAACTGTGTCGGAGGAGATATGGAACCTGAGATTTTACAACAGCAGTATAGGTAATTACCAGACTGCTTTTAGACTGATTCTAAAAGTCACTCATTAAAGGAAATATCTTCAAGATATTTCTGTATTTTGGTAGTTTTCTTACTTTCTATCTTATGTGTGTATTTGTTTTCTGGTGGAATTATTTTCAAAGTGGTTGAGCAGAGCCCAGCACTGCAGGTAAGAATTGCAGCTAAAAGAAAAAAAAAAAGTGTGCAACTATGACAATGAACTGTGAATGAGAGATCCCAGATTTATGTAGCTTTTTGTATGTATCAGCAGAAAAAAATTGACTTCTGTTTATTGTGGGGTTTTATATGATTTATATTGGATCTATCGTGTCAAATTAAATACTTAGCAGAAGCAAAACATTCCAGCCCACCAAAGTGCTGAAATCCATATTTGCGAATAAATCTAAGCGGACACTGAAGTGTTTCCCTGTATTATACAGAAAGTGTGGTGAAATAGGTGTATTTACTGGTTAAAGGTTTGCCGAACTCGAGCACGCAGTAGCACTGCTCTGCGCCCAGGCTCCTGGTGCGCTGTAGTGTCCCGCAGCAGCCGCGCAAGCAGGGGCGCACGGAACCGGGTGTGGGAGCTGCTGCTTCGCCCTGGGACACAGAGGTCTTGCCCTTAAAGAAATCTGGCATGGCTGCAGCTGAAAAATGTTTATTTGCCGTTGCAGCCGCCTTCTCACTGGGGGGCATTAGCGAGGATTTAGAGGGGCGGGCTGCGGCGGTCCCGTGGGATGCTGAGCGCAGGTGTTGGCGGTGCTGCTGCTGCTGGGAGGCGACGTGACAGCAGACGCGCCCGAGCGCTGCCAGGTGTGGGCAATTACGGCCTTTCAGCCGCCCTTTAAGGGCTGCTGGGGAGAGCACATTACGGTGTGGTGCTTGATTGTAAAGGCGGCTTGAATGGGGGTGAGAACGGGCTTTGGTGAGGGCGCCTTTGGCCGTGAAAGCTTTCAGCTTGCAGTACAGCAAACACTAAGGTGGCAGGAGAGCACACACCTGTGGGAGCCCGAGCTGGTGGCAGGGGGAGTGCGCGGGGGCATTGGGAGCGGGGCAGCACCGCGGCAGCCCCGGGCAGCGGGGGGGGAGGCTGGAAGGTTGCGGATCCCCAGAGAGCAGCGCTGATGGTGCGGGCCGGGTGGGAATTACCATCGGCAAGGGCTGGTGGGGAAAACGCTGCGCTGCAGTATGAAGGCACCTGGGGTACGGACTGTGGAACAGGGAGGTTGCTGGATGCTGCTGTCATTATTTACATAAAGTTATCCTGAAAGTCATATGATGCTAAATGAGAAAACTTGGGTCAGACCGGTCCTGGCACTTGAAGAGAACAAAGAGCGATTTTATCAGGGTATGCAGATTGTATCGGGCCTCGAGTGGCTGTTTTAGGTCCCTGATGTGTGATTTCCTCTCCTGTGTCTGTAGGTTGGCTCACACGTCTTTCTGGGCTGTGATTAGTTGTGCAACATTTACTCAGCTCTTTGACAGGGGGAACGTGCTTTTACAACACGGAACAGTTTCTTCTCGTGCATTTGCATTCCTAGCTTTGTCTTGTCGTTCACGTCAAAATGTCAAGCAGAGAAACATATGTTTTCAAATGAAGTTTCTGCAAACCATTTGGATCAATAAGAACTGTCTGTCTGCGTATTTGTAACATCTGCCACGGAGGAATATGAAGCTCTATCAATTCAGTGGCTTAGTATACCATGTTTTACTCCAGACTAAACCACACAAACAGTCAGTGACAGAAAAAAATCACTGCTCTGGGCACTGCAGAGGTCTGTTGTGAAGCGAGTCCTGCTTTTTGGAAAGGAGATGTCTCATCATCTGCACACAGCAAATATCATGCTGTCCTGACAGGCTGGGGCATTAATCCATAGACTGTCACTCTTGGCTCCTGACAACTCAATGCAGCTGTTGATCATCCCTGGGCTGCTCAGAAGGCAAATGTGGCAATTAATTTCAGTTATTCCGAGACAACATCTGAAAAACTGACAGGGTTTCAGGAGGAGAGACCACCTGGCTGGGGACAGCAAGGCAGCGAAGTGGGGGGAAGTGTGTGACCACAGTCCATGGGACTGCTGAAGGTGAAGGCTCCCCTGTGCCCTGCCTCGTGGGATTTGGATGTTGAGGTATGCTTTTAAAGGCTGAAATGTCACAGCCAGAAAATGGTGGTGGAAGGCAGTGAGTGATAGGAGAAAGGCCTCAGAAATAGGAAGAGGCAGTACCAGAATGTGGGGTAGGTTAACAGCTTGCTTGGCCCCAGAGCAAGGGTGTAGGCATTTTGCTGTGTGAAGCCATGAGGTTGCAAAAGAAGTGTCTTGCAGTGGCAGCCTGGATATTAAGCAGTTGGGCAAGTCCCAGACCTTTAGTTATAAAGCTGCTTAGTTCCACAGTATTAAGTGCCATGAAAAGTGTATTAAACGTCTTATTAAGAACTCAAAGAGCACACAGTGAAAGCATGCAAAATGTAAAGTGTTAAATTAGACCACAGATTTAATTATTCTTTATCACTTAATCCCTTTACCTGTGTGGCTTGTTAAAGGCAAACCCTTCTCCGCTGTTTGGAGAAGAGTGGCAGAAAGCATTCCTCTGGGAGAGACAGAAGGAAGGGAACTGGGCAAAGCCCTGGTGCAGGGGTGGAGGCAGAGCTGAGCTTCAGCAGGACTCATGCACAAACAGGGAGTGAGCGAGAGGGAGGGCCCTGATGGAGAGGGCAAACTGGGTCTGCAGTGACCCTGCCTTTCCCATTCCGTGTGGGTGGAGTAAGGTGTGCGGTACAGTGCCAGAAACCAGGAGTTGCACCACTCTTGAACTGGGACCTTGGGGTTTACTCTCACCTGAAGTTTGGGAATGGGAAGTGGTTCTACTCTGTCGGTTTGTGTCGGCAGTGCCTGGTTGGGACAGGCAGCGGGTTCACTTCAGTTGTTGGGACTTTAGTTTTCTGGCTTGACTTCAAACTGTTAGAGCAAAAACATTAAGAGAAGATAGATTTTTTAAAAATCATTTTTTTTAAATTCATAGAGCCTAAGGGAAAATTCTAGCCTTTTCCTCAGCAATAAAGAGCTTATTTTCTCAAAGACAAAAGCTTCTATGTATGTGGGATTTGATGAACAGATAAGATAACAATGTATTAAGAAAAAAAAACCACACAAAAAACAAGTCCTGCTCTGCAGTTTCTGTGCTTCTGGAGTCTTTTTATATTGGAATATATTAATTGAAATATTCTTGAGTTGAATTTTGATCAAAGCTTACATTGGAACTGAGGGTCTGTAATTCATCTAGATGGGAAATGCATAGGATTTTATTTTTAAATTAGCTGGTTACTTTTACATAAATACCAGCAAAAGTAGGAATGACTTCTCTGTGAGTTGCAAATCAAAAGTATTCATAGTTGACAAAGAAATGTTAAAATTTCATTTTGCTTTTGTTTTTAAAAGAAGCATATAATTGGGAAAATTAGCATTAAATTACTCACCTGGCTTTAGTTATGATGGGTTTATTAAGTCATTATTGAGAGATTGAATGGTGGCACATGTTGATTTTGTTTAGATGTCACTCCTCTTTGTTTTTTTTCAAGTACTAGAAAGAAATAGCTCAAGTCTTCTGACAGGCAAATAATAATAAAAAAGAAGGTAAAAATTGATGCTATGATGGAGTCTAAGACATTTAAAGTCTCCAAACTATTAAATCCCAGTGGGACTTAAAAGTTTAACTCTACAGAGCCACTTTGATAGCCCCCGATTAAAGTAGAAGTCAGCTCACCGTATCTTGTACATGTCATGCCAGATGCACGGATTGAGACTTACCCATAAACTAGTATTTGTGGAAGGTGGTTTGTTTGTTTTGGGCACAACCTTGATCAGTTTTGAAATTTTAATTATTTTGAATATGTTTTCATCTTAATAGTAGGAAAAGTTCAGACAAGTTTTGCATCCTTCTGCCAGGAGAGAATAGTGAAAAGAGGTCTTTAAATCACAATTATTAACCAAGGCACCTGGAGTATTTGCCACTCTGTTCCATCTCTGGGCAGAGCCTCATACCGTGGGGTCTTTAGTTGTCTGCTGGGATCCTCTCTGTTGTGGCTCAACCCACAGTATGGAAACAGATGTGTGTTTGTGGAGTTCTGGTAATGTAAAATGTTTCAGATCCATCAACTCGCCAAAGACTTAATGTTTACTTATGCTGGCTTTCTGTTAGGTCTCCTCTATAGCCCACCTTTGTGGGTCATAGAGACTAAGTACCACAAAAAGATCCAACTGTTCAAAAATAAAAGCAATACGGAAGCCTTCTAACACTATAAACAGCTATTACTTCACTCCTAAAGTTATATAGAGAGAAAGTGCATTTCAAGGACTGTTAATGCAGAGGCCATTAAATAAACTGCAGTAAATATTACTTATATTCTCTTTATGCAAATGGTGTTTGCATTTTTCAGTCTTCTTTGGTTAATTTAGTTCAGTAATTCATGTAGCTTCTGATATTGCATACATATTTTTTCAGTATTTCTTAGCATATAAACACAGGCGGTGTCACTTCTTGCAATGGGAGTAGGAAGGAATATTTGTTTTTATCTGTATTTGCTGTATTGCAGCTATCATTCCAAGTGCAATAGTTTAAGGAGCACAAAGAATTGTCTTGTGTGAGTGAATTGATCTGCCTGAAAAACTGAAAGCAAAAGCACTTTTGAGGAATGGGACACAAAATAAGGTCTTTCTGCCAGCCTGAGAACCTTGAAATTAATTTTTCTTGTTATTCTTTTTAGGTGGATTTTTGGTTTTGCTGTCAAGTGTTTGAAGTGTCTTTTTTTTTTCAGTCTTGGAGGGGAGAAAATGTGCGATATTTCTTTGGCTTTCCTTTGCATGTTTATCTTTAGGGTTCCTGTGACATCTGTAGCATATGAAGACTTGGCAGGGGAAGTATTTTAAGGTTGGACTTTTTGTTGCTTGCTTGTGGGTTTTTTAGCTTTTTTTGTTGTTTTGATGAAGAATAATGTACCGAAGAAAATGGTTCCGAGGTCTCAGCTTTAACACCGGGGAATTATTTTGTGTCTAGCAGGATCTGTTATCTTTGTGACTCCATCGTAATCTGTTCTTATTCAACTTCCCAGAGAACTGAAAGCTTGGATGTATTGCTATGGCTGGTGTAAATGAGGATAATTTGCTATGAAATGCAATCTATCATGTAGTGCCTAATTATGTCACCTCGAGGCTTGACCCCTGTGCACTGTGACAGGCACAGTTAGCAGTTCTCTTATGTTTTCCATCCAGAATAAAACCCCCATCTGGTTATAAGTGAAGGAGAAACAAAGCAGTGGAAAGGAGAAGCATCCCACTCACCCCAGTGCAACGATGCTCTGTATGCCCACACAGCGGGCATGACTCTTTGCTGGGGTTGCAGGTGAATTATGACTTATTTGTAAGCAGGATTTGCTGGAGCGGGAGCTCTGTCTTACTGCCCCAGGAAGATGAGATTTCGGACTCGTAGTTTTATTTGGTCCTTTCTGTGTACTTCAGCAGTCCCAACTGCAGTTATCCGGGACTGCTCATCTAGGCTTTCTAATTGCCCCTTGGTTTCCCTTTTGGGGCTTGCCTGCATGAAAATCCTTCCCTTCCTGAGGGAGTGGTCTGCTCTATATTTGACATGGCCCACATAAAATGGTATTTCTTCCTTTGGAGTCACTTTTTTCACAGAGGAACTTGGGAACTTAGAAATACCTATATTCTTGCTGGCTGATACGCAGCTGAGGGAGTAGAAAAATGAGGGGGGAGGAGGGCAAGGGGGAAATTCAACAGAAAATGAATTGAGAGATCCTTTTAAAATCTGAATTTTGATGTTTGGGGATAATTCTGTTTAGACAGTCAAGATTTGCAGCTTGGTTCCTTGAAGACGGTGTGTTAAGAGTTTTGCATTTCAATAATCATCAGTGTGAGCAAGAAGACGTCTCACCTTGGCCTGTGCTTGTCCTCGGGGCTGGTTTTGTACAAAGCAGCTCTACTGGCTCTGCTTTTCTGTATTGCCCTGGCACTGCTCGCCAGAGCCACCCCAGCAGTAGAGCTTGGACTTGCCTGTGTGGCCACTGCTGGATGAAGTGGGAAACTAATTAAGTTGTCATGCTTCGAGACAAAGCAATTGCTGCTTTCTTTTCTTTTTTTTTTTCCCACCTTTCCCCCCTCCTTAGTAAGCTGTCTTCTCAGCCATCACGCAGTACCCTTTATTCCGAACATCACCACTGGCTGGAGAATTGGGGTCTGATTTCTACCGAGCCTTTGTGTTTCCTGTTGCTTGTAGCATCTCCCCTTTAGGCGCTTCGACCCTTTGTCCCTGCAGACCCCGAAGAGGTTACAACTGAGCTGGGGCATCCAGAGTTGACCCCATCTGTGAATGCTTCAGTGTTCAGGCTCTTAGAGAGGACAGACAATGGAATTCTGTCAGCTTCTGAGGAGATGGGGCTGGTTTGAATCTTCATCGGCCACCCATAACCCAACTCATCTAATCCTGTTAGGTATATTTTTTTCTGCTTTTGGGTACATGTCTGGCTCTTTTTTGCACTTACACGTGCCGTGTAACTGAGACTTGTTTGCCTGTGTGGATTTGTTTTTTTACTGGGTAGTTCAATTTGCATGTGTGAAATGCCGAAGTTTAGTTGTGTGACCTTTTTAATTGTTTGGCTTTTACACGTAAATTGGTTCTGTGTCAGCCAAATACTACCTTAATTAGAAAACAAAATATGCAGCCTGACACCTAATGTTTCCATTATCTTGTTTAAATAGTCTGCAAATTTGGATTTGGGCCAGACTGTTTATTCAGAGTGTATTTTTAATTGGATTATTGGTACGTAATAATTGATATATCACCGATCCATTATTAAAATATAGATGTGTTTGGAAGTGTTCTGACACATCCCAATGGAGTTTAATTGAAATATCTACTCTTATGCTGCAATTCCTTCTTTCAATGCTAAATAATAAAAAAGGCAAGTGATTTGATGGTATGTTAAATAAATCCCCACTTTGTCAGAAATGGGTTCATTTTTTACTCCTATTTGAGATGTATCTCAGCTTTTTTTACATAGAGAGAAAGCTATTGTTCTTCTCT
Organism: Sclerurus mexicanus; assembly: GCA_013396755.1. NCBI lineage: Eukaryota > Metazoa > Chordata > Aves > Passeriformes > Furnariidae > Sclerurus > Sclerurus mexicanus. The sequence continues at coordinate 1,077,262 of VWZF01006903.1, forward strand.
AGACCTTCAGGAAGCATATCCTCATTTTTGAAATATGAAACTGAAATAAGGACTGTTTTTGGTTAGGAAGCTAGAAAGTACTTTTTGTTGGTCAGTTTTCAAAGGAGATGCATTCCAACTGCTCCCACTTATTTTTTTATCTTTTAGTAAAGTGTAAAGGGATAAGTTGCTAAAAGATAAATCCACTCTTAATCCAAGACAAGACCTTTTGCTGTCTCTTAACAACTGAGTTACACTAAGAAGGACTTCTGAGAAACAGCTTCAAATGCTTTTTTGAAAACGCACCTTTGTTATGTCACCTGGATCATCTTTTGTGACCCTTTCCAAAGGACACTAGGTTTAAGAAGCACGGCCTCTTCCTTCTGAAAAGGCAGAGTGGTGAGTGCAGGGGTTTTGTCTGCCCTGCCGCCCCCCAGCCCCCTGTACAAACCCTGCTGATGGGCTGTGTCTGCTAATTTGGGAGGAGGGGACTCATAAAAGAGCAGGATCTGAGGTTGCCCCGCTCAGAGATGGCTTTGCAGGCAGCTTGCAGTGGGGTGCCCCTCGAGCTGAGCCGCAGGGCTGGGGGCGTGCGGAGGGTCTGGGGGCTCTGCGCCTTCCCCGGCCCGTGTTCCCCTCTGCTGTGGTGCTGGGTATGCCTGTCTCTGGTGGGTTGGGAATGCACAGCTTGTGGTCCTGAAGCCTGTGTAGATAGCTACTGCTGAGGGACAGTTGAGTAGCAAACAGTACCTGATGGGATCCTCCTTCCTTGATCCGGCTGTACATCACTGTGGGTTCATCGGTTTAATTTCCACCTTGCTCTTGGCTGTGGACATCTCCCACCCCATACAGCTTCTGCTCGTGCTCAGTTCCCATCCTCTGAACCTTCTTAGTGGATCCTTGGGAGATTTCTGGTCCAAAGGGCTTGTTAGCTCAGACCCGAAGCAGTCTCCCTGCGAGAAGGGATTTGAGAAAGAAACTGCCTTTCTCTGTGTGCTTGCCTGGAAGGATGTAATCATGCCCTGTCACTCAGAGCTGCTCTGTATTTTGGAGAGTGTAATGACATTTCATCACACTTCTCGAGTAAAGCACTGAATAATTTTTTCTAAGTTCATGATAAAGCTAAAACTGTTTCAAACAGACATTGGTTTCCAGTAACTGTTATTTGTCCAGCCAGAATCAAATGGATTTGTGGTGGTGTCGCTGTTTTTATTTCAAACAACTGTATCAAAGTGCCAGCCCGGTTAAAGCCCTTAGAGCAGGCTTTGGAAGCTCCTCTTCCCAAGAGATGAATGAGTGTGTGCTGGAGCCCAGGGCATCACCAGTGTTACGTGTTCTCCCCAGCACAGTATTTAAACCTCAGACTGAAGTCTCAAAGTTTGGGTTGCACAGCTTTGAGTGAAAATCAGCCAGTTCAACTGGGATGAAAATGGGTTTGTTTCACGGGGCTTCAGGGACTGCTGCAGTGTTGGTTACCTGTGTGCTTTCCAAACGAAAGTGTGCAGGGGCGGACTGCAGTGGTGAGGAACATGCTGTGCCCCTCGGGACTGTGCAAGGGTAATGATCCTTCTGTGTCCCTGTGAGTTTCCAGCTGGAATCCAACCCGCACCTCACTCTGTACTGCTGAGTCAAGAGTGACCAAGGGTACCGAGGCAGAGAAAATGGCCAGCAGTTCATCTGTCCCTGGATGGTCATCTTCTGGAAGGGGTTTTGGTCAGATGCCGATGAAAATCTGAAAAGGCTAGGAAGTGGGGTTTTTTGTCCTTACAGGCTGCTTAGATTTGAAGCTTCTTCTCCTTCCTACCTTGCTATCTTTTCAGCTATTGTCACCACATATACATTTAGATCCTTTAAATGTTCTCTTTGTTAAACTGCAATCTTAAATGATTCGTGGCCTTAGGTTAAACCCTTTGTTTCCAGTTCCTACGTAATGTATTTTTATTTGTACAAGTAGTTAATCTGGGGAATGGAGCCTATTGCTGAGGAATCCCTGCCCTGCTCTACAAAGCAGTGATTCTGACAAAAGGAAGGTGAAACACTTTTAGTCAAATGTAATGACAGGTTCATTCCAGAATATCAGAAATTGTCCTCTGCAGTGTTGCCTCTGTTGCCTACCAAGGTCACCAGATTTTTTTAGTTTGAGGCATGCCTACAAGGCCTATGGTGCTACAAAGGTTAATTAGGGAGGAGCTGGAGCTGGGAACCACCTCCTACTTGGAATGAAAAACCAAAATGCCACCTTCATAACTTGTTAACTGCTGTAACCTCCCTGCCCTGGCCAAGATAAAAAGTCATTGCCCCATCTGTCCCTTGGTTTGGCTCAGGTTTCCTTCAGCCAGAAATAGTTGTGGCTTTCTGTATCGCAGTGCAGCTCTCTATGGGAAAGTTGGCCCTCCTGGTTGCTGTGGAAGCTGATTATTAATGGACAGAGATGTATATTAAAATATATATATTTTTTTGAGAGTGCTCTTGCTGAAAGGATTTCCATGTTGACTGTGAAATCTGACCTTTTGTGGGATTCACAGCCATAGCTGGGGTTACTTCTACAGGCTAGGAACTAAGAAAATACAGCCATCCCTAGCATACAGGGAGCCAATTCAGTAATATGAGTTATTGTGCTTCTTAAACATAAAAAACTCCAATTTCTGTGTAGAATGAGGAAAAATGCCCTGGAGGATTATACAAATAGAGATTTCAGCTCTTGCCTCAGAAGGTGAAAGAGTGAAAATATACCTGAGGCAACTTCTGTTCACATATGGCGTGGATTCACTTTTTCTTTTACCTGTAGTAATGCCAGCGGTCAACTGAAGCTGAAGTCATTTAAGAGCAGCCAAAGCCTTGGCACCAGCATCTCCTAGTCAGCTTGGTATTTCTGCGAGGTACTACCCTTTTGCAACAAATTTATTTCTTGGAGAAAGGAGCAATTAATCCCTAACACTCTGCTTATATTCCCAGATACTGTTAGTATTATTAGTATGACATCGGATGAGCAACTTCAGATTAAAACCCAGAAGTCTCACCAGGGTAATGCAGACTGTGAGTGGGGCGTGCAGGGAGCCAAACAGGGACCTGTGGGGTCACTGGAGCCGTGGCTGTGAAGGGGTTCCAGTCCCAGCAGTGGAGGGCTCTGTCAGCAGGAGGGTGACTGCCAGGGAGTCTCAGGGATGCTGGGACTGGGAAGTCTCTGTAGCGTTTTGGTGACCCAGGCGAGACCCTAGGCCAGCAGCTTTGGAGCCTCCCTTCTCCAGACATCCGACTGCTGGTACCTGGCGGCTTCATTTGGGATCTTTGGAGTAGGGAGGGGCCAAAGGGCCAGAGTTAAAATTCCCTGAGCAGATTCTGTATTCAAGTCTCTCCTTTGGTGTAGCATTTCCTGTCTGCCTTTATCAATCACTTATTTCCTCTGGAAGGAAAAAACCTCCCAACGATCTCTCTGGAAGTCCCTATGCCTCTTCTTCAGGCAGGATTTACAGTCTGGTAGATTCCCAGCACCAGTGTGCTGTTTCTTAAATGAATCTTAAAGGGCTCATTTCCTTAGTTATATTCCCATTTTATTTAATTACATTTCCTGAAGAGAAGCCATTCTATTTTATGTTTAACTCTTCTGTATGCATGGGAAGTGAGAGGTATATAGAGCTGGGAAAAGACTATTTCAATTAAGGTTTTTGTGACAGTAATGAAGCTGTGACCACACCACCATGATATCTGGAAAATATGTTTCTCTAATGTTGTTGTGTTTCTTTTAGCTCTTTGTAAACATTTTACAAAAAAAAATATTTATTTAAATAGTTTTAGAAAGTAATGTCTCTTTATTTTTCCCAAGGCTTTACTTGCTGCAAAAATTCCCTTGGTTGTAACTCTGTCTGAAAAGCTTGAAATTACTTAGTTGAAATAAATAATTCTGTGAATCCAGAGGGGAATTTAGTCTGTCCTCGGAGCGACAGTTTTTAACCTTTCATTGCAAGCAAGCAGGCCAGTTAAAGGGAAGACAGCTGCTGTTTGAGATGCAGCAGCCCCAGCCTCCCAGGGTACAGTTCCCCCTGTATGAACGGGTGGTGGAAGCAGCAGTTTTTCTTGGTATCTCTTAAATGTCCACTATGCATTCTGCATCTGTTCCGTGCCCTTTCCCTAAGATGGTAGCTTAGCCTGCTCTGTGCAAGATAGGAGCATTTCTCCTTCCCTGGCTTCTTGAGAGGGCCTCAGCTGGGATCCAAAGCCAAGCTTAGTGCAGTAAACCTGTCAGGCTTTCATTTTTTAGACAGGCAAAAGTATCGATATGTACAAGTGGTTGGAAACTAGAGGTAAAAAGGCAGAATTGGTTGTATAGCTGTAGCAGTTAATATCAAAGACAAAAGAAATGGCAAACCCGTGGTCTTTCCCAGCCCTGATAGCTTTTGCAGCCTCCCCAGCAGTGCATGCTCTTGCTTAATATCAGCCCTAAGAGATATTGATCAACAAAATTGCTTTCCAAGGTCATCACTGCGGCCAGAGATAAGCAGCTCCTGCTCTGCGGGAGAAGTGCAGCTCCAGCAGCCGGGGGGCTGTGACCTGCCTTGGCCATGCTGGGGGCTCCTGGCCAGGGAGCAGGTCGCTTCAGTCTGGGGCTTTGCTAATTTGAGCTGCATGGAGTAACACAAGATTTATGGGAATTTAAATCTGACAGTTTTCTGTGGATTTTTTTCCCTCCTGGTTTTTATTTTTAAAGTGAGATTCTGAGGGTGGTTTGATTTTTCTTGCAGGTTTTTTTCTTTGTTTTTGGCCTTTGGTGTGTGTATGTGTTTTTGTCTTTACTGTACATGAACTACTTGATAATTTATGGTTAAAAATTTATCTTTTTAGAGTTTTCCTAGTTCAGTAGAGAATGTTTAATAGGAATGGTGCTATGTAAAGTTGGGTGATAAGCTGAGTAAGTATAATTACTACTGGAAGTCTTTCCCACAGTTAGAGGGGAGAAAATTCAATTTTCTTAGAATGCAAAGTCTTGGGAAAAGTATACCAAAGATGTTGGTTTATGTTTCTACTGAGAGTTAAAAATAGGACTGATATAAAAGAAACATGGGTGGAATATTTTCTGACCAGTAAAAACTTCCTTCTGAATGCCAACCTCTTCATCACTGAGGACAACTGAACTATGTGGGAAAAGACACGAGTCATTTTTGGCTGCAGCAGATTGAATAGCTGCTTCCTAGTAAATGGGAAAGATGCTTGGATAAGGTAGCAAACACCTCCGAATTTAGGTACTAAAGCTTATGGTTTGGGATCACCCAAGCACGATGATGGGATGCTGTGAAACTTGGAGCCTAAACTATTTTCTGGTTTGCCTGGAAAGCCACAGTTGATGTCGCCAACCTTTGCACACTTTTAAATGAGTCCAACCTTCTTTGAGTTCTCTTCTGTTGGGTGAGATGGATGTATAATGAAAATCTCAGGTTAGTTGTTAGGAAGGAAAGGTCACCTGATGGGCAGTATTTGTTGTAAACTCTGATGGCTTCACTTTGCAGTGAGGAACTGACTGCCCAATAAATGGCAAGGATCCTTCAGTGTTAACCATATTGTTTTTGATGAAAAACAGTGGCAAAAAAATGAAGGTGTGTGTACCAAGCTCAACCTCATTCAAAAACTGTCTTATTAGGTTTTTGGGTTGCATCTGGGCTTAATGCACTACTAGTGTGTTAAGCCATTTGTTGGCCCTAACTCTGGACAGTAATCTGTTTTCTGGGGCAAGCTGGAGCATCTCTAATGATGCTGTAATTATTATTCACCTGTACTGGGCATTAGTGTCTGCAGCAGCAAATAGAGTTCTTGGGGCCTCTCCAACATCCCCAAACCAGCTTGGGTCCTTCTGTCTGCCTGCCCTGCAAACAGCAGGGCTAGGGCTGGCAGGCTTGAGTAGTTTTTATAAGCACACTTCCACTTATGTGTGACAGAAAATAAGATGACACGTAATCAATTTATTTCTCTGGTGCGGAGAAATAATAGGTTGCAACTGGTTACCGCTTTCTAATGATCTCTGAGCATTGAAAGAGTCATCAGCTTTGTTCCGTGTAACTGCATTCTTTAAATGTGGCTATTTGTGGTAGATTACAGCTTGCAACTACAAATGCGTTTGAGTAGGCAGCAGATGAAGTCCATTGGTTCCTTTAGCTTTCTTGGGTGTAGTGTGGTGGCAGCTGGCTTACCTCCATGACAGGAGGTAAACAATGTCTGAGGTGCTCTTCAATTCCACAAAATATATCCTGTTTTCTTGGCCCGATTCTTCTATTTCTGGAGTTATGTAACTACAGAAACTTCAGTTTCCACTGCTGTTAAATACTCCTTAGAAAACTGCAGAATTAGCGAGGAACTCCATGTGAAATGTTCAAGCATCCTTTCATTATGCGTTTCATGTTTTTTGCAACATTTAAAATAAAATATGGGGGGGGGAAAAGAGCTCCTGTATTGTAGCTCCTCATAATTGGGGAAGGTCTTCACTATAGGCTGTATCATGCTAAAGTCTATACTGATCTTGTTTTCAGTGCATCAAGTAACTTATGAACCCAAAGAGCAGAAGTTGCCATTTTTAACCTTTAGTTCTTAGGCAGTAATATAGGCTAGTTAGCTATTTTTTCCAATTTATTATAGGACTTGAGTGGTAATTCAGTCTTCATGCTAGCTTAATCTTCAGCTCAGTGACTGCCAATTACTAACAGAAATGCAGTGATGCTGCTTTAGCAATTATGATCTCAAGGTCAAACAGAAATGGGAAGTGACCACTCTAGTTTCAAGGTGCCCAGGCCTGAGATCTGTAAAAGTCAATTCCAAACACTGATCTTACTTCACCGACATACCTTTCACTCTTTCCCAAGATCTTAAAGGCCATCCACCTCTTCCACTCTGCTTTTCCTACCCTTGCTAATACTCTTCTTCACTCCCTCACCAGTGGGAATGGGGAGAGATTTGGAAGGGTTGTAATGGTTACTTGCCAAGATAAACACCATCACTCCAAATCTTCCCTCCCCTTCCCCTCCTTTATACACTGAACATGGTGTTCGTATCGTGTGGAATATCCCTTTGGTCAGCTGAAGAGCAGAAAAGGCCTTGGCTCTCTCTAAGCACTGCTCAACAATAACAAAAACATCTCTATTATAATCACTGTGTGCAGCACACATCCAAAATATAGCCCTGTACTAGTGACTGTGAAGAAAATTACCCCAGAAAGCCAAAGCCAGCAAGAACACGTGTAAGTGATGGGTAGGGGGATGTTTCCCACATGGTGTGGGGTTAATCAGCAGTTTCATTGCTTGCCCCAGTGACTGAACTGGGTAAATGTGAGCCTCGGAATGTGTCCCCACCTGCATCCCTGTGCAGGAAGAGACAATTAATGCACCTCAGTTGAAACTGTCTTACATAGAAGAAAATGGAATAGGGGGGCATCTATTGCCTCAGAGAAAAAGGGTCCTTTTTTTGCTGCACTAAAACGCAGAGGAGGTGCCAATTGAAATCCCCATTTGTTTATTTTCACATGCCAAGGGGTGTTGACTCCCTGTAAACAGGCATCTCTCCACACGTTCTGCGTCACCTTCTTTGATTAGCAATGACCTTGGCTTACAGCCAGGAGACTTGCCTTTCCTCTGAAAGGGAGGCTAATTTTCTACATCTCTGAAATTCCACTGAAAATCATCCCTATTTTTTTTGTGCAGGAGCAATTGTATCTCTGAAAGGCAAGCTACTTGAGAATCTGGAGGAAACTCTACCGGGTCATCAAAAAGGAGAAAATCCATGACTACTTTATTGGGGAAGGGGGAAAACCCCAAGGAATGTGCTTCTCTGAGGCCATGCTCAGTAGCACATAGTTCAGGATCCTAGCTCTTGTGTGCCACAAATCCTGACTGTTAAAACTGCAAGTCCTAGCTTTGTGTCCTAGCTTCAATCTACTGCCAATGTATACAAACTTGGGTAGCAAAGGCAGTTTGTTTTTAAAATGATTGTGCTAGTAGGTTGTATGAAAAAAATGTCACCTGCAGCATGTGTAGGAAATGTAGGAACTGTTACAGTGAAAGTCCATTAGCAGATGGCAAGGAGGATGAGTTTCACAAAGTCCAGGTGTAGTAGCTAAGCAACTGCTTTCCAGGCTTCTTGCCTTTTGGAGAGGGGACTGGTCTGTCTGGGGGGGAATGCAACAGCTTGCATTAGTGTTGAAGCTGATTTGGCTGACTTCCCCACCCAGCTCCTTCCCTTCTTTTGCCCTGTTGCAGGTACCAGTGTTTTACCTTTCCCAGGTAGTTGTGGGTGTTCAGAAATACCTCTTCCTTGCCTGGATGGTGTCCAGGGGAACGCCATGTGGTCCTGGCTGGAGCTGTGCAGCCTTGTGCCCACAGGGGCAGCTGTGGTGCTCACGGCTGTACCCTGTCCTCCCACCCCTCCCTGTGCAGTGACAGCCATGCTTGCGCGAGGGGACTTGTCTTGGTAAATCCTGTTCTCTAAAATTTGACCTATCTTAGGCGAAGCAAGAAAAAAGCCAGTGAAATGAGGGGTTTTTCTGCCCCTTGGTTTCTTAATCCTCCCTAGTGCTCGGTGTGCTGAAGTGCCTGGATTTGTGTTTCTTGTTTGATGAGAAGGATGTAGGTGCCTTTGAGGAACCTGGCTTTAGCCCGTTGTTAACAAGCATTCAGTGACAAGTGCCATGGTGAGCACGCTGTGTCCTGTGCCTTGGCCAAGCCTGTCAAAGGTGCTGCTGTGGTCATTTTCAGGAGGCAGACGGTAGCCTGAGGTGAACCAGTTAAGTTCTTGTGGGTCAGACCCAAAGGCCCTTGAAGGAAATTTCTAGGCTATCCATCTAGTGTTTTTAAAGGATAGCAGAGGAGCAGGAAATGTGATAAGTGTTGTGAGAAATCTTATTTACTGTGTATCGGTCCAACAGTGCTCAGCCCAGCCATGTCCACGTGTCCCTGTCTTGGCAGTGCTCCTTCAGCAGGCTGTGCCTGTGCCCCTTTCCCATCTTGGCTCTGCTGTGGGCCAGCTGTGACTCACTGCCATAGCAAATTCTGTTATTTTCCTCCTCAGAAAGCAGGTTCAGAACAACTAAAATCCATTAAAGATAAAATGCAGAAGTGAAAGACCAGGTACCTGTGGCAACTGGAAAGAGAGGAAGGAGGGGAGGGAACAGGAGGTGGCTGCAGTGATTTAGAAAAAACAGCCCAGCAAATTTGTATTATTTCATTGAGAAAACAGAATATATATATATGGACAGCCAGTATCTTGGAAAATGTGCAGCAAACCTCACAGAGGGAATTAATGAAGTTTTTTCTCTGAAAATACCCATGGTGAATCATGTTGTGTGTCTATCAAATTTGACACCATTCATTTATAGTAACTGGGCGAAGAAATACAATTAACCTAGATTGTAAAATCTAAAATTAGTGGGACCAAAAAAACTCCTAAAAAAAAATTGCCCCCAAAAGGTACATATAGCAGAAATTAATTTCAATATGAAGCCATCTGTTTCTGTGCGAGTGATCCTGTAATTTTACAATATTAAATTCCTGGTGAAAAGTTTGTACTCATCCTTAGGAAAGAAAGACTGGAGACGTTTCTAGTTCATGCTAAGCATCGCTGTTTCTTTACATACTGTTAAATGCCGACCATAAATACTGCATTTTGCTTCTAATTATTCATGTTTCACATCAATTTCGAAATCAGTGAAACTGTTCTCATGTATAATTGAGCAAGAAAGGCTATAGTGTCCCAGCAAGGTACCTCACGGAGCTGCTGCTGCCGCGTCAAGTAAAAGCATGCAGTAGGCAGCAGCCCCTGACAGACAGGAGTGTATCAAGACAGATTACCAAACATTTACAAAATAGATCAAGCAGAACAAGAACTTTGTTTGAGAAATGTTATATTAATGCTTCACTAGGCAAGCCTAGCTAGTGTAGAATATTTATAAATGAGGCATTATTTGTTACATAAACGATGGGTGGGTGTGGATGTGTGTGTGCATATCTGTATATTATAGAAGAGTGTCTGTTTTATGTTATTTTATAGAAGATAAACCCCTCTAGCTTTCAGAACAGGAGCTCTTTCCAATTGACCACTGTCACTTGTCGCAGAAATACCCAGTCACCCTAAATACTATCAGATGCTTAACTGAGTTGCGTTAACATTGTAATGGATTGGAAGAAAACTTGACGAGTTCTCCAGGTTAAAAAAAAAANCAGATGAAACAAAATCAATTTCCTTTGAAGCTAACCTAAAGTGCTGGTAGGGTATCAGCCTCTAGTGTTTCCTCTCCTTGCTGTGGTTTGGGGCATGAAGCAGTCAATGACCAGATTTGTTTGCACAGGGCCCTCCACCCCTGTGTCTGCCAGACAGCAAGAACTCAGTGCAGACCAGTTCTGTAAGCTTTCCCAAAGCAAGCCTGCCTCTGGTGTTTCGGAGGGCTTACGGGAATAATTTAACGTGTTCAAGGCTTCACTTGAAAGAGAGTCGCGTGCTGAAATTGGTTTGTCAGCTGCACAACAGAGCTGGGCCCTGCAGTGGCTGACCTTGGGAATCTGTTCATAGGCGTGCACTGTTTCCAATGCTTTTCCTTTGGCAAGGAGGGGGAAGGAGCAGATATCAAAACCTTTTTTACATATATCTTTGACATTTCGCAGTGAGTTCATTTGTTCACCAAGTGGATGTGATTTATAGGTATTGTGCATCAGGGATGTGCTGCCCTCGCTCTGTACGAGGGATTGTCTGGAATGCTGGCAGTAGCAGAGGAGACTGTGGCTAATCCTAGTAATCCCTCCAACTTGTTTATGCTGTACATATTTATCTGTTGTAAATGTATGTTTGATAGGCCAGGAGTTCAGCGAAAGGGAATTTGTGTCTAACCTTGTAATATCATAGCTGCTGTGAAAGCATTTCTCAGGCTCTGCAGAGGTCTCCGCAGCCTGAAACAGTGCTGGGAGTGCTGCTGCCAGCCCTGCTAAGGTTTAAATGAGCCTCCTCCTTGTGAACAGCTCTGTACTGAATGCAGAGTAAATCAGCTGTGGTTGTGCATTGACAGTAATGCTGAGGAGGTGGTGTGTACCTTGGCATGGTGGCTCGGTGTTACCGCTTCAGCTCAGCCTCCATCCGGGGCTATCAGCAAACTCGGTATTATCTGAGTTGGCTCAGGCCACCTTTATACCTGTTACAGAGATTTACAGCAACCCTGTGCTCCACAGAGCCAAGCAGGGTTTTATCAGAGGCTTTGTGAGTTCCTGTTCACCACAATAAGGGTGTTATTGCTGCCAGCCCTGTTGTCATCAGATGAATTCCATGTTGTTCCCCACGCTGCAGTGTGTGCCAGGGCTGGCTGGAGGGGCCTGAAAGCCTCTGTGGGGGCAATGAAAAGACAGAGGTATGGGGCTGGACTTGACTTGGAAACAAACTTCCACTGAACTTTTCGCCAGTTGTTTGTTTGACTTCTCTGGAATTAAAACTAGAGGCCTGAAGGAGGTCTCCAAAAAGAGCACAGTAATTTAGAGCGTGCCGAGGATAGAGATAGCACCTTACAATCATGTGTGTTTTTGGCAAATAGGTTGGGGTTTAAGTCATATTCTACTCAGTTGTATGTCCGGACTTTTATTTTTCGGAGGTAAGCACTGGTCTCCATTTAGAATGCTGCCTTTAGAAATACTTTGTTCTCCAGCTGATATTTTCTCATAGAAAGTTTCTGCTTCAATAAATCCTCAGATCGAAAAGGGAAAGAACAGCAACTTCTTTTGGGTTATTTTTTTATGGAAGGTTTCTGACCTGCTGTATTTTAGAGGATGTGCTACTGTGAAGGCTTGGATACCACAGAAGTGAAGCTCCCAATGCTTCTCAATGGAGATCCTAAATCCTTTAGCACTAGAGAGGTGAATCAAAGCTCGGTTGAAGTGAGAGTCTGAGGCTTCTACTACTGTGGGATGTGACGTTTCCAAGGCACCTCACTGTATGTAGGGAAGCCACAGGTAAGCTGTGATGGCTGGAATTAAAAGCCTTCTCCAAAGCCCAGTGACTTCAATAGGTCCTCAATTAGCCCTTAAGGTGTGCTTTTCTCTTGGTGGGGAGCCGGCAAGAAGGTCATAAATAAACTTGGCTCAGCCTTAGGGGGCTGCTTTGGATTTGGTTCATGTATGCATGAGTGCTTTCTCTACTCCAGCTTGCCTTCTTCTCTGATAATGTACGTAGGATGATGAAAATTTGGGTGCCACATCTATGATGATGATCTCTTGTGGACAGGCTGGTAAGCCAAGGCCCACGTGTGATCTGCTCAGTGAGCTGCAGATACTTTTATTCATTATCTGCAGGCCCCTGGAAGAGGGGTACTTATGTACAAGTTACAGTGAAATTAAAGCTGGAGGAACAAGTCGGCCAAGAAAACTGGATCAGGGATGGTCATCAAGCTTGGAAAAGCAGGAAGGTCACTGTACAGTGGCCTGAGTTATTGGGGGATTGAGCACATTTCAGTAGGTTGATGCAGAAAGGTGAGGAGAATCAGAAACCTCCTGTGGAGCTGGAGCTGTTCAGCACCTCTGGGGTTTGACTGCAGCACATTTGACTTATCTGCATGATCTGCACCAAGTGTGGCTCTGCTGCTTTGTTATTTACCTGTGAAGTGCTGTAATGCAGAATAAGCTTTGTCTTTCACTGAATTCCCTGTGCTCTCACAGGAGTTAAAAGGATTGTGACGGTACAACTTGTGTGCATGCAGAATTGCTACCCGGAAAAAGACCCACCTGCTGAAATAAGTGTCAGAAATATATTTGGCGTTTTTTAGGCTTTTGGTTAATGCTTCTGTAGTGTTCAGTAACAATAGAAAGATGGTGCTTTGGGGCTGGAGTAGCTGTTTGCTATTGGCGAGATAAAAAATCCTCATGCAGTTGTTGTTGGTTTAGGTGAGGAAATAGTCAACATGGCACTAATTTGGCACTGGAGCAGAAATGTCAGAAAGGATTGTGAAAATGCACTGATGGTAGCAATTATATTGATAACCTACCATTCCCAGAAGTGCAGAAATCAATCTTGCACTGACAAGATTCTGACAAATTTCTATGAAAATCAAAAAGGAATCAATATTAATTGTGGGATAGAAACAGTGCTGAGGACTTTCTCGCTTTGCATGGTTTTCCCCTTTCTTTATTCTTTTTCATCTTCCTCCAAACAACTTGGTTGAAAACACTGTAAATGAGAGAAGCAAGAGAAACATTAAACAAGTGTCATTAGATATGTAGAGTGGCTGCCTGACTAACGTGGCTTTCTTTAAATCTACCTGTATGTAGTATTTTAATAGCATTGACATTTAGGAGGAGTGCTCTCTGGGAGTCCCTTGTTCTGTGCTGAGGAGTATGGGGGGTTATGTTACTGATACTGAGTTTTACACCTTTTTTCTCCTCTGACAGCTCTACAGCAGAGGATTAGAAACAATTTACCTTTTGTCCTGCCATTAGTTAACTAGATGAGTTCATTGCTCTGTTGAAAGGACGCACTCCTACAGTTTCACCTACCTGGCTGATCCTTTACTCACAGCTGTGTGCCTTGTAATAATTTTATTTGGTGGTAAATGAAAAGTTCTGACACTCCCCAAACTTCTCTTGCCTCCCTTCTTTTCAGCAGTGCTAAGAAAACTTCTCAAAATCTTTTTTCTAGACCTTCGGTGTGTCACCAACCATACACTTTGCACTGCATTTCATTTTGCTTTTCACACTGTAGTGGATTTAATTTTAGTTGCAACACATATGGAAAGGGAGGTTTTGGACCTCGAGAGAGCTTTCCAGTTTGAAATATAAGTGAACTTGTGACTGGGGAGCTGAAATAAAAACCAGGTGTTTTGAACGCACTGAACGTGTGGGTTTTGCCTTCAGATTTTCAGTTTGCTCCTTGCAGGTGTTTCTGAACAGAAGTGTTCTGGCACCTGAAGTGAGCTGAAGCGGGTCACGCAGGCTTACAGTGATGGGAAGAAGGGAGTCAAGTTGTGTCCCATCTGCATTCTGCTGCTGCTCATTAATTGACAACCTGCCACTATCAGCAGTATGAGCAAGAAAACTGGAGGCTTTGGACTCTATTAGATCAGGAGCATTAAGTTTGGCTAGAAATTGCTGAATTAAATGCTTTAACAAAACCTCAGTTAGAAAAGAAAGCACACTTTGTTTCTCAAAGCCATATCTCCTCGGAAATGTACGTGCACCCAGCTGCCCAGGCAAAGCACTGACTGTGTGTTGCAAACTTGTGTGATGGAGATCTGTGACTCTGAACTGCTGCAGAGGTTCAGGAAGGACCAATGTATTCTTACTGTGAGTCATAACCAGGCCAGAGCCTTGTACTGTGCAAAATGCTGCGTTTCCGCAGAGAGTGGGGAGTGCTAGAGAGAGAAAGTTTGCGTTCTCATAATGAGGAAATAGTGTGAATGTAGGTCATCATAAAGGCCTACAAAGGAGTGGGAGGGACGCTACCTGCTCCCTTGCTCGCTGTGACCTTGTGAGGTGCTATTTGAAAGGGCGGTGAAAGGCTCAGATTGAGCTTTCTTGGGACTCTCTCAGAGCCTGCAAGCCCAAGGACCAAGAGGAGTTCTCAGGCTGGGGGGAGAGCAGGGGGATGTGGGTGGGAGGGAAGTGTTCTGTCATCTCGGGACCATCTGAGGCTCGAAGGGTGACTGTAATGGGTTCAGTAGCTTGCTTTTTGCAGGAGCAGGGTTATTTAAAATAACCCTGATATCCAGTATCTACCACCCTCTCCAGTTCTTCCTCCTTTGATTGTCTAATGGTTGAATTTTTTAAATAATCTCAACGTGGTGTGGTGTAGTGTGAGTGTAGTGCCAAGAAGTGTGGATTGCAAACCCTGCTTTGTTCTACAGTAAATGGATTTACAGGACATGTAGTGATGTAATTAGAATATTGCAACAGCCTTTTTAAATCTTAATTAGCACCACCAGATTAGCAACTCAAAGAAAACTGTAATGCCAGCACCTAACAAGCTTCTTGAGTCAAAGAAAATTAATCCCAAATTACTTACAAGTGACTCTCCTATCATGAATATAGAGCAGGGGAAGTGACTCCTTAAAGAAAACCAAGTAATTCTTCTATTGGAAATGGGATTAAATGAATTTAGTTTGCCATGCAGAAACTTGTGTACCAGAATTGCTGCTCAAATTCACAGGCTGGCCTGGCTCTGAAAAGTTTTGAACAGAACTGGTCACTGAAATGAATCCCCTAATGCAAAGAATTTTTGAAGTTATATCGTTTTAGTTCTGGGTCTCAGATTAGCATGACCAGCTTGTCTTGGGCATTTTCAGGAGTTCAAAATGCCCAGCAGTCATGTAAATCAAGTTAATTTACAGCACTTAGTTTCTAGGTTTTTTAAATATAAATTAACCTGTCTTCTGAAACAAAAACAATGTTCTCCTTCATCAAAAGGAGTTGTGTTTAGCAAGGTCATAATATTCCACACTTTCAACTTAAATGTTTAAAAAAATCCAACCAACAAAACTTGGTGTGACTCTCTTTCCACAAGAGGCTGAGCTTTAACAAGTTCTTGTTTTCTGGGGGAGAAATGTCTCTGTGAAATTCCCAAGAGTTTTCACTTCAAATGATGTTCCATAGGAACTAATGCATTTTGGTTTGGCACCCCAGTGCATTTTTCATACTTTCAGTGAAGCAAAATGTGTGTTGAATCAGTCATGCCTGGAATATTCCATGTCATGTGATTGTTCCTGTTGTGTACAACCATGACTTCTTTGGTTTTCATTTTATGGGCATTTTAACATGCTTTGGCACTCTTTCTTTCTTGCTGAGTGCATGCCAAAACGTAATTCTTCATAACTTGAAGTTCAGGCACTGAGGTTTTTCCGTCTTTCTTCCAAAGTAGGCCAGGGTTGCTGTCTGTAGCAGTGAAGATTTTCTGGCAGCTGATGGTGGCTGGGGGTAGCACTGGAAATAGCAGAGCAGCACAGTTGGTTTACGTGTTAGAAAAAGGCATCTAAACGTAAGGACTACTGAATGGCCAAGCAGGTTGCGCACCCTTTTTATCCAGGTCTTTTTCTCTGGCAGAAAAGTTACAAATATGCTTTCAGAGACCCCAAGAAACGTGTGCATTTCAGTACACAGAGCATCTTCACATAGTGAAATGGGTCTCTGCATTTCCTCTGTGCAGCGGGATTCTTTGCATGGTTTTGTGCTTTGTTCCATTGTGCAACTCTCTAGTCTGGACAGTTTTGCTCTTCTGTTTTTTCACCAGGGCTGTTGAAATTCTGGGAAAGTAGCCCTTAAAACTGGTAGCACCAACTTCTGTGTGAGGCAGCCAGCTGAGTATAGTATATGTGAAGAACATCTTTTATCTCCATATAAAACCCTAGCCCTGGATTGCTTTAAGAATGAAATTTATTCTATTATAAAAAAAAAATAAAAAATTCATCCTTTATTTTATACTTCTTTTTACTAAATACAGCCAGTAGAGTTCAGTGGTGGCCATGCTCATCCAATTGTTGAATGAGTTTGTCTATTAAACCTGCCGAGCCTTATTTTCAAAGACAGATGTTGCATTATACTCTGCGGGTCTATTGCACTGTCTCTTAAAGGCAAGTTTGGCCTTCCTTGAATTTCAGTGTAGAGATAAGCAATCAGAATAGTGTTGACAAAACAATAGGGGTTTTTGTGACTTTAAAACAAAAACAAACAACTTGGCTTTCTTACCTTGTTCTTGTGCACAAATTCTGAAATTCTTTACTGAATACTAGAAGGTTGTGAAATAGAGATAGCTCTGGACTGAGGATGAGAATATCAGCCGAGGCCGTCAACTTCTGTTTTGCTTTTGCTAAACTCTTTTGCTATTTGGCAACAAATAATTTATAGCTTTGGTTAAACTTCCATCAAAGAAGATTTTTTTAGTTTGTGCTTTTGCTGTAGCACTGTTTTGGCACCTTGTGGACAGCGTTTGAACTCTGGTAAACAAAACAAAAAGAAAAAAGTGAGAATTCGGAACCCACTGTCTAATCCAACCTCTCACAGATTCAAATATGAGTTACAAACTCCACTCAAACTGAAATTTCCCCAGGCTTCTGTGGTAGACTTTGGTCCCCTCTTAAATACTAAGAACAGTTCCCTTTTGCTAGAGCAGCTCTGTCTGACTTTTGAAGCAGAGGGTATGAAAGCCACGTGACAAACACCTCTCTGTTTACAGTGACAATTCTGTGCCTGTGCAGTACGGGCAGAGCGGCAGCACCCTTTGAGAAGCCACAGCATGTGGTCTCTCAAGCTTTAATTTCCACAGTTTGAGCATTTTTCTATAGCCTTATGATGAAATCTCCCTGCCCAGGTCTGGACTGAGGCTTCTTAAATATCTCTTGTTTCCATTTCAGGAAATGGTCATTTACTTTTCTTTCTGAAATGGCCTTTGGAAAAGTCAACCATATGCCTCATTGCTTATAAGAATAATAAATATCTTTGGGCTTTGGCAAATCCTTAGCTAAATGACTTCAGGGTCAATTTTCTCTAATAGACTTAGGCACTTGGTGCATGCTAATTTCTGGAGGAAAAAGAACAAAGGAGGTTTCTAGAGGAGAAAGCATTTTGAAGAGTGACTGTATGGCAGTTTTCATGAGTGAAACATTTCCCTGTAAACACAGAGAAGGCACTTTGAGTCCTGTTTGACCTGCTTTCACCCAACTCTTCTTGCAACAGTTCGTGGAATCATGGCAAATGGTGAATTAAATGGATGTGGACACCAACCATGTCGTTCTCTGCCAGGTGCCCACCAAAGGCTGTCACCAGCGCTGTCAGGTTTTTAACCTGGGTGTTGAGGCGAATCAGACCAAGTTCACCACAGGCACCTCACCTGTACCTGGGAGCAGGGGCTGAGCTCAGTGTTGCCCTTCCCTGTCCCACTTGTGCCTCAGGAGGTCACTGGGCCTTGCTCTTACCCTTTGACCATGGCAAATAAACGTGCTGTTTCTGCTGCGGTTCTGTTATTCCTGCTTTTCTTGCACTGATTAACCCAGTCAAGCCTCACACTTTGACTTGCACTTGCAACTTCTCTTTGAAAGGGAAGAACAAAAGCAAAACGCTTGCTGTTTTGGCTGATGGCTGATCGTGGGGAGAGCAGTGACAAATGGCTGTGTTTACTGGGAAGGCTTTCATAAGTTGCATTTGATGGTGCTGTCAGAGGGGTTTTTCAAGGACAAGTTAGAGTATCAAAGGGGCTCGTGGCACTGGTGGTCAGCAGTTGTCAAATGAAACGTAATGACAGTGAGTGAGGCAGTGCTTCAAAGGGGTCTGTCTTGGGCACAGAGAGATGAGACTCCAGTCGAGGTGCTCCAGAGGTCCTTCGCTCTGACCTCGTAAGATAATTAGTGACAAAGATTCCGGAGCTTTCCTTTGTGTTTGAAGGTTTTGTTTTTCTGTCTAAAGGGATACTTAGAGTGAACAGAAACCTAAACTGGGGAGAAGTACTGGCGCTTGAAGGAAGGTTTCAGAATGTCTATGCAGGGCCTGGATATGTTTCCTTGATGTTTTTTCTTTTTGAAGAAAGCACTGTGGAGGTACCAGCTCCCGCAGAGGTCGGTGGCAGTGGGTCAGTGCTTCTGAGTGTCGTTAGATTAGACCCAGTACAAAATCCCCCCATGCAACAGAGGTATGTCAGGGTGTGCAGGTTCTTTGGGATATAATTGTCCCAGGGGAACCATTTTGCTTGATGAGAGACTGACAGAGTCATTTCTGGTCCCTTATCAGTTTGCTTTTCTGTGTAAGGATCCGAGATTATCATCTCCTTGACAGTACCAGCTCCAAGACTTCCAAGTCATCTGTCTGTCTGGGCCCTCTTCATCTGTGGGCTGAGGGGGAGACAAAAATCTAAAAACTCCGAAAAACAGCGTGTCTGGGGCTCTGGGCTCCTGGATCCTTGGATGTTCCCAATATTTCCAAGCTGGAATAAAGCAAAATACTAAAACTCCCCAACTCTCTGGGAACTGTAATTCTCTGCACAGCTCCCAGATATATTTAGAAAATTAATTTCAGGGTCTTTTGGTTTCAGCTTTTTCTTACATTTTCTTTAGAAACCCCCAGAGCTGAATTAACTTCCAGCATCTTCAGCGTGAATTCAGCTTCTACTGCTGCTGTAGCCACCAGCTGAGCACAGAGCAAAACCCACCCCTGGTCTCACAGGGTCCTCTCTGGCAATAGTCATTGTCTCACCAGATGCAAATTGGCTGTTTCAGCTGAAGTCTCATTAGAGAAATATGAATAATGAAAGAGCTGGGGAGATGGATTGTTCTTTCCTCCCTCTTACAGGATAAGACCAGGTAGAAACTGAGTTTTTTCAATAGGGCAGCAAGACCTGTTCTCTAGATAAATAAATAATTTCAGCTCAGAGAATTGTCAAACCAGAACTTAGGACCAGCACAGAATTCAAACAGACCCTTAGCACAGATGCAGGTGTGAAATAAACTGGGGGGTAATGGTGCTGAGCAGTGCAAAAAGCATGAGAAGGCTCCAAGTTCTCACAGTATGGTCTGTGCTGAGCAAAACTCTTCTTCCTCTTCCTCCCATCTCTGACCTGGGGCCAACAGTACTATATCTTATAATGGTATTGAAAAGGAGTAATATGGGAGAATTCTGAAATACATCT
Organism: Sclerurus mexicanus; assembly: GCA_013396755.1. Classification (NCBI taxonomy): domain Eukaryota; kingdom Metazoa; phylum Chordata; class Aves; order Passeriformes; family Furnariidae; genus Sclerurus; species Sclerurus mexicanus. Next base: position 1,096,846 of record VWZF01006903.1, read on the forward strand.
GAAATTTTAACACTAGATATAGCATCTGGCAACTTGTTTTAATAAAGGGCAGTATCTTATTTTTGTGGTGTTTCTGGCAGGGCCAGTTGCATTAGAAGTAGGAGGTGTGTTCTACTTCTGCTTTGTAGTAACATGTCATATGAAAGTGAAGAGCATTCTCTTGAGGGCTTTTTAGAGGGAAGACACTGCCATGGCAACTTTAGATGGAATCAAAAAATATTTGAGTTTATTTTGTCAGCACTGAACTGTGGTGCCTTGAATAGTCTGTGTTTCCTACGTACCTCCACTGGCTACACGGGAAAGTTAGGTACCGAGTTTTGAAGCTACACAGGCTGTTGCCTCTGACAAAGGGAAGAAACCCTGAGCTGCACTGTTTCAGTATTGGTGTGATATACGATGGACTGATTTTGGTCAGTCTTCCTGTGAAGGTCCTGCTGTCAGAGAGGCAGAATGGATCTGTGGTTATTCCCTGTTATTAACAGTAGATCATGTGCTACCTTATTTGTTTCTCAGCCATGCCTAGTAGTGAACGGGCAGGAGCAAACAACTGCAGTGTCTGGGGAGAGGGAGCTGATGGCTTTGTTTGGTGAACCTCCTACTCAGGGAGAACTTTTTCCTCTGTCTCTTTTCCCTTTTTTTTTTATTTTGTTTTTCTCTGTTATGATGCTGTTGAGAAATCTGAGTTTTGACTTGTGAGTCCTTTACTGCTCTTAAAAATTATGGAGAAGGTTGAGGAGATGAGGAAATTGTTGAAACAGTGTTTTGAGCAGCAAGTGGAAGATTTGGAGGAGCGGGGTAAGGAAAAGTAAAGACAAAAATTAACAGTTACCCAATCTTTATAGAAATACCTCAATCTAAATAAAAGTATAGCAAGGGTAATAATTTTCTTAAACTGTTCTAAAAAATGTAGAGAAACCATTAAAATTCAATGATTAAAGCTAAAACACCAAGATTTGTCAAATTAAAGGCTGTCTTTTATAGCCAAGAAAAACGTTGTATACTCAAAAGACATGCTCGTAAAAGGATGCAGAGCAAACTTAGGCGTACTGTACGAAATAAACAGTAAAGCCTCACAGACTGTAGTAATAATTGGAGCAGTGTGGTTCAAAGGAGGCAAAAAGCTAGGGAAGTCAAAGCTCAGCTTGAACTGCTAAAATAACGGGAGAAAATCAATTTATAGCAAAGTACAAGGCAAAACAAGGGCAATTACATTTGCTGAACTTGACAAAGAGCGTATTAGTGACTGGGGTGGTGCGAGGTGATGCTGTGGCAGAGCTCCTGGGGAGCTGGCCGGGGCAGGGGTGGCAGCTTGGCACTGGGCAGTGGGGCCAGGGCAGAGCGGAGTCCCTCTACGTGGGCTGCGTCCAGCACAGACGTAGTTCTAGAACATAAAAAGTACCTACAGGATAAGCAGGGAGCTTCTGTGAGAATGGCAGGTGGTGAGTTTCAGCCCAGGGTAGACAGAACTTTGCTGTGACTGTGAGATGTGTGGAGAACCTTCCAACTGACCCGGGAAGCTGCTTGCCCTGGGTGTGACCCAGTACTTAAACCCTTGACCAAGGTGGGATCAGCTGGAGTTACCACTCCTTCAGAATGTAAGCAAATAAGGAGATATTTGCCTTGAGAGCTGGAAAACATGCTCTCCCTCCCTGACTCTGCTCCAGAATTAACAGGGCCAAATGGCTCCAGATGTTGCTGGCACTGGGAATAGTTTCGATGTTCCTCGATCCATTTTCGGAAAGCAAGGCATCTTGTTTGCAGTTGGCATCAACAGTGAAGCTTCTCACCCTCTTAGGCTACATCGTGTACAGAACGTTACTCATGTCTTGGCTAATAGAGGAGTGTTTCTCAGACATCATAATGCTGGGAGGCGCCTGCAGCAAAGGAACAGAATTTTTCCTCATTATTGTGTATGTGGCAAGGCACAGGAAGTATGGCCTGTGCAGAGGTGTAAAGGGGGATTTCTTTCTTTCTTGTTTGAACAGGCTGTTATTTCCTGATTGCATTTAATTTTTATAAGGTTTTGAAACTCACCGTGGGCTGTATTTCCTTCTTCTTGACAAGAAGCCCGAGGCTATGTTATTCCTTGTGATAAGTACATTGCTCACCAGGACTGGAACAGCGTGTTTTGATCGCCTGCTTTGTGCAGTTATTCTGCCCTGCCTTGCACAAGCAGCAGGGTGAGCTGGGGCATGGGGGTTTCTGCTAACCCCAGGCACCTTCAGGTCCTGTGGGGGGGAACGAGGGGCCAAGTCCGTGGGGATGGGTGGCACATGGTGCGGGAGCTGGGTGGTTTAGCCTTCACTGCAGATGGTCTCTGAGAAGGAGATAGCATCCGGACATTGGCTTCAGAGGTGACAGCAGAGCTTTATTAGGGTCCAAAGTGCACTGTACTTGTCTAGTGATTCAGAAAGTTATTGAACAAATAAAACTGTGTAATGAATCTGCCTGAAAAGACAAAGCAGGTGGGAGGACAGCTGGTCAAGGTTTTAGTGGTCTTTTTCTCTCCTCTGTAATCTACGTTATTTTGAGTTGTATGTATGTCAGAAGTAAATATTTGTAGCTTTTTTTTCCAAAGCTCAACAAAAGATGTTTATAATCTTATCCATTTCATACTTTCAGCCAATTCAGGGCTGTGAAAAATACGTGCAATACTAAAAGCAGTCACTCTTTGCAGATGCCCACAAGTTTATTTGGAGCTAACTGCAGTTATGTAGCTATGACAATGCGCAATATTGCATGACTACTGGAAATTTAGACTAAAGTGAGATGGAAGAAGAAACATGCCAAACAGTAATACCAAGCAGAGAAATATGTGAAGAAATCAATATTTCCCACTTGTGCAGCTCCCACATAGGGAAGGAATGTCAGTGATTTTCTCAGTTATTGTGAAAAGCATAAAAAATAGTAGTTGCTATAGTAAGGAATGCATTTAAAAGAATTCTTGGGGAAATACACAGTGATGGAAAAAAAAACCAAAAACAGGCTTAGGTTGCTCATTTCAGCTCATTAGGTGATCTGTAGCTGGAATACACTGGGAAAAAAGGTTGCCAGGCTACTTGTTCATCTTGCAGGACCTCAGCTTGGTCCCCAGCTGAGTCCAAGCTCATTTGTTTCTTCTGATTACATGATCCAAGCGCAAACCTCTTTAGCAAGTTTGATGTAGTAATAAGAGAACGTTTGCCAGCACAGAGAGTAGGTACCCTGCCTTCCCAGCGAATGTCAGGGATGTTGGTATCAGGGACAGTCCAACTGTTAAAAATCAAGGGATTTTTGGGCTTTGCTAAATTGTATATGTTTCCTCCTGGATTTCAGCCATGTAGAATATGGAATATGTATTGTTAAGAACTTCTAAGAAAGCATTCAGCAAAAAAGTATTTTTGTAAAAGTACTAGTAAAGCAGCCTTGAAGAAATCACTGTAAGGGTTTCAGTACAATGGGTGATCACAGACAGCAGATGAGCTGCAATCAGAAGATGGCAAATAATCCTGCAATCTTTGCAAGCAAGTACATCTTAGAGCATGCATATGAGGTAGATGGTAATATGCTCTTCCATGATGCCTGGCTTAGGTCCTTTACGTTATGGAAAGCTGAAAGAAGCATGGGCATTTAGCAACCCAGGTTGTCTTTGGCAATCTCTTTTTAAAAAAGAAAAAATGCAGCAGGAGGGTAAGCAGTCAGAATAAGTCTTCTCATTCATAGCTTGTTGATCACATGGTGAAAATATCTGGTGGCGGAGGAAGTATTGTCTTAGCAAAATGTTGCAAGAACAAATATTCCATAGCTTGTTCTATTTTGTGTTTCTGTTTGAAACACATGCAAGTTCAAATAGTTTGAAACTTGTCTAGTCATACCTTTCTTTACTTTAAATCCACAAATTCTGGAAGATGCTCACTGGGTCATGTAAATCATGAGGTAAAAAAAATGCCCAGGTGAAGAATTCCTAAAGTTTGCTCAGAGAATGAAGAAAAAAGGACATGAGAGTTGTAGAGAACGTTTTGTCCCTGCCATGCTGCTTTTGGCTTTTGAAGATTTCAGAGGATACAGGAAACATCTGCAAGGACTGTGATAAACAGTATGTCATTTTTGCAGTATAAGGTGTTTCGTGTTAGATTAGAAGTTAACATCTTGCTTTAGTCACCTTTGCGACATGAAAGGCATTACTAATGTCTGTACTTCCTCAGAAGAGCTGCAAAGTATTTGGGCCGAACTTTGAGTTTAAAAAAAAGTAAAAAATGGAAAGCACTTGTAATGGAAATTAGTTTATTTTTTTGCCTCTGCTCCAGGAAGGGCAACTTGAAGACACAAAAATCTTGTACGAGCATCCTGAGGGGACATAGGAGTGGTAAAAGAAATATAGTTCTTGTGTCCTTAATTATTACTTTAGTAACATTGTTAGTCTGCGTCAATGAATGGTTCTTCTAAAAGTCCTCTTAACAAAAATGAAGAAAGAAGGCACTTTATTTACATAAAACTTACTGCTTTTATGTCAAACGGGAGTGTGGGGAAAGGGAATACCCTGAGCAGAAGGGAGATGAGGAATCCTATTGCACTTTAGGCTTAAGGACATCTGTCTGCTTCCCTTTGCCCTTGCCCTGTGCTTCCAGAGCCCCTGGCTAAGGGCATAGCTGCTGCCCACAGCACTGGTGCCGGGGTAAAAGGTACCATTAATTTGCCCTTAAACAGCAGGGCTGTTTCTTTCTGTGCCTTCTGCAAGGAGGTGACGTGTGCAGACTCTTTCTGGCTTTGTCAAGCACAGGAACACAGTGTTGGTCTCAGGCTCTTGCCCAGGGTTGTTTATGCACAGTGACAGGCTTCAGTAAACCCAGCGGTGGGATGATTTCTGCCAAAATTAAGGCAATCTGATCATGCACAAAATGAAGCCAAATTAGGGCCACTGTGTTGTGGTTTTGTGTTTTTCCTTCTTCTTTTTTTTTTGGTCAACCATGTACCAGTATCAGATTTCTGGAAATGTCCTATTAGTATAAAACCAACCTCTTTCATGTAACTGCAGAAGGATACACAGGTTACAAATGCATGCCCCAAAGTACTAAATGGCAGAATTAATTGAGTGCAAGCACAGAAAGAAGCTGTAGGGAAGGCCTTTGGCCTGGGAGCGTGACTCTGAGGTGCTTTGCAAGCTTAGAGGGCTTTGGCTGGCAGCCAATTCCCCTCTTCTGCTGTTTGGTTAAATGTTGACAAGACCCAAGAGGGGGTTTGATCTGTGTCTGCAAAGCATGGGCTCCTAATGCCCAGGACAGGGGTCTCGCTGAGAGCCGGCCCCAGCCTGAGGAGTGGAGGTGCTCTCAGAGAGCTCCTGGTGCCTGTCCCCTTGTGTGGGTCTGACCTTTCTGCTCTCAACACTGCCGTGTCACAGCTGGGCTACTTGACATTATCTAGAGATTAAAGGCGAATTGTTCCAACACTTGCAAAAATATGTGGTGGGAAAAGTCTGAAAAACTTGATTCTAAACAAGAAAAACTGGTCAAGAGTAAGAAAGGACATGGGGAAACAAAGCCTTGCCAAAGGTCTCACAGCAGGGTGGGTGGCAGAGCTGGCAGTATGAGCTGGTCAGAAAAGTCAGTCTCTCCCTCTGAATGTCCAAGAGCTTTCAAGGTGCTTGCTGGAAGTCAAACAGCCTGACTCTTTGCCTTCTCGGCTCTCCGTGGTCTCTCGGCTGCTAGGGGGTATCCAAACCTTGATTAGGAACAAAACATCCCAGTCTGTTGCACAAAAAGCACATGGCAGGAACTCCTAGAGTATTGATATTTATCAGATAAATCTCTTCACATGCGTTAAGAGCGCTCACTGAATACTCAATGCATTGACTGCTGTGTTTAGTAAATCATATAAATTAGCTGGCTAAATGCATATTTTTTGTAGATGAGGAAGTCTGTCAGCTTGCTGGGAACTGACTGGCTCTAAGACGAGTGACAGTCCATTGGTAGGTGTTTCTGTTGAAGTATTCAAATTAGCACTAGCCAGAAATGTAAGAAGTGAGGTAGGAACATACAGTGACACCAGGGCCAAGGGTTTCTCTAGTTCACATTTATTAATTGAAGAGTTAAAGAAGAAAGCAGAGTGGTGGAGAAAGAAATGCAGTAAAATCCAGGAACTGTGACTTCATTTGCTTCTTTTGTGCCTCCTTTTTTTCCTACAAGGAGGAGACCTTATTGCTCTCTACCTCAGGTCAGAGTCAGTCTCTTCTTCGAGGATGAGATGAAATGACCTCAAGTTGTGCCAGGGGAGTTTTAAATTGAATATTAGAGCACATTTCTTCTCTGAAAGGGGGATCAAGTACTGAAACAGGCTGCCCAGGGAAGTGGCGGCATCCCTATCCTTGGAAATGTTGAGAAGGCGTGTGGATTGGCACTTGGGTGTAGTGGTGAACATGTCTGTGCTGGGTTAGCAGCTGGGCTTGATGCGCTTAGGTTCTTTCCCAACCTAAACAACTGCATAAGTCTATATTAGTTGGGCAGATTTCATCCACTCCAGTATGTCAGCTTGGGACTCTTGGCCTGGGACTCCTGCCACAGCTGTGCCTGCCTAAGGACCTTGCCACCCAGGAGCCAGCACTTTTCCCAGTGCATTGCTGTCAATTGCTGCCTCACTGGCCCCAGGAACACCTCCTGCTGCTGTGCCTCTGTGTGCTCAGGAGTCAGCTGAAATCCTCACCGCACACGTAAGGGGCTCCTGGGGGCAGTTTGTCACTTACTCTCGGTTTTCCAAAGCTGTTGCCATAGATGTCTTCCCTTCCACACTGGGACTCCATCCTTTGGAGTTTTCAGGAGCCACTGTTCTTTGTGTGTTAACAAAGGCATGAACCGACTTAGCCAGGCTGTCCTAGGTTGGTATCTGCCTACGTTAAACATTGACTTAACTTTATATTTTTCTCAGGCATATAGAAACATAACCCTGTAAAAAAGCACACTACTTCTATCAAAGGCATATTTCAACTTTTTATCTCCTTCTTTCATCTTTCTTTTTGTCTTTTGAGAAGGTGATTCAAAATCAATAGTTCTGCTTTAAATTTAATCTTTTAAATGTGTCTAGATTTGTTGATACAGTGTTTGATAAAAGATATTTCTGCTGAGGAAGTCAGTGAATATATTCTTCAGGGTGATGTTTCAGGTACATCTTTCAAGCCTTATATCTCACCTCACACTGGACTATAAGCTAATTTTAAATTGAAACCATATTCCTGAGTGGAATGAAGTGCTGTTTCTAAATTTTTTTTTTTTGCTTGCCTTTTCTCTTGAACACACTTTGCAAAGTCTGTTCACCTCTTGGGTAATCTCATAAAACTGTATTGACCGCTTTTCACGGAGTTTCTATTGGAAAGCAGAAGAACTTTGCTGCTATCTGGCTTTTAGAAGATCAAGCAGTAACTTACTCTTTCACTGAGGAAGAAGTCCCTGGGAATTTTATTTTCTTTCTGGTGATCCTCCTCGTTTCTCAGAGTGTTTCATGGACAGCTGTTCTCAGCCATCTGTTGCACAGTCTGGGATGCTGCTTGAGCACATATGGATGAAGCTATGGTAGCTGGGACTCAGGGGTTTGAGTGCCAGCCTGGTGCTGAGCTCACGAGCGCTGCCTCCAGCTCAGCCGTAAGGGGATGGCTGGGGGTGAAGGATCAGTGGATGCAGCTTTGGATGCAGCAGGCCTCTGTCTGGTTCCCATAAGCTATCAAAGATAACGTGCCTTATCTGGAATAACTTAATGGCCCTTCTAGACTCGAGGCAAACCCTTAGCTTCACCGAGATTAGTCTCTGCCACGTGTACGTATATGTGCTCTGTCACAAACAGACCGCCTCGGGCTGGCATGGCCCAGCGTTGCTAGGTCTGGATTTCCAGGGAGGGATTTGCATTCAGTTGGGACGAATGAATAAACTGCCCCAGATTCAGAGCACTGGCAAGCAGAGTCTGGTTGCTTGTCTGAAGAAACATCAGGCAGAGCTGCCTCCTACCATGCCTGCCTCAGCCCCAGGGGCTGGAAAAACCTTTGTGTAGTCTAAAACTGCTGCCCTACACAAGGAATGCATCATGGGTGTTCTCATACTTGTCTCCTTAAAGGGTGATTTGCACTTCCCTGAGTTGCTTGTGTTTTGACAAGGAATGCCAAGATCTCTGAGGAAGGACTGTTGCCTAAAACACTGCCAATGCTTAGGGCTGACCACAGGCTGGGGCAGGTTTGTCTGGCTAATACCGATTCTCCTTTCTCCTTAGAACTTTTATTTTTGTTACTTAAGTCCTGGTCCCTCAGTAGCTTGCCCTGACAAGCAAAGTAGCAGCTGCCATGCTGACAGACAGGACTTCCTTGGTTTTTAGAAAAGTTCAGGGAGGTGTTAAAACTATGACGAATTATCTTAAAAATCAATGATTCAAGCAGAATAGTTGGCATAAATGTAGTCAGTGTTTACAGCCACATCTATATGCAGAAGTTATTTTGGGTCACTGTGGTATAAATAACAATGGCATGTCTAAAATTCTACATTCTCCAACTCGTTTTCCATCTTGATGGCTACATGTCAGATCAGGGCAAGTCAAACCGTAAGGGAAAATCAGACAACAGCATTTTAAGGCTGAGAAACACTTGTGAATGCCTCGTGTGCAGGCTACAATCTAGCTTAGCTTCGAACTTTGAGCCCAGGATAAGTTATCTGGTGTGGAGCATCCCACCCTGGTGTCTTGAGTACTGCTCAGTTGTGCACCCGATCTGCTGAGTGAGGCTGGGTGTTGCTAAACCGTGCTGCAGGTGGGGCTGCACCTGAACAGCAACACAAATAGCAGCAGGAATGCATGGGCTGCAGAACAAAGCCAGCACACAAAGAAGAAAGGCATCTGTCCTCTCAGCTTCTTGCTTCTGCACACCCCAATTTAAATAACAGCAATTCAGCCTTTGGAACACGAACCTGCCAGTGTGGCCAGGCCACTTACTGCACCTTTTGAGCTGGAATGGAAGAGTGTGGTGTTTAAGCCCATACTCCAAGAGTGCTTGGGGAGTTGAATACTCAGCTTACAATAAGACCCCGAGTTACTGGATGGGGCTGTGTTTTATTGCAATTATTGAAGAGGCTATTAAAACTAGATAGAAAGCCCTATCCAACCTGGGTATGATATCTTTAAATTATGTTCTGCGAGTTTGGTGACCTGGAGGTAGCTGGAGGCCAGTCTGACCCTCTGCAGGCATTGGAGCAACCCTGGGCTGCTCCACGTCCTGCCTGGTGCATTCAGGTCTGCTCTGCTTCTCGGGTGCTAGTCCAGCCCTCCTCCCTATCCTGACAGAGGGGTTGCTTGCCTTTCTTTATTCTGTGTTATTGAAATGAATGGGCTCAGGTGCTAGAGAGCAGGATACCACCCCAAATACCAATAGGGTTTGGGAGATAATGCCTAATGTTTAGGATGTCAGGATATTCTTAAGCCATATCGTATGGTTCTGGTATTTTCAAGCTTAGTTTGTTGTTGTGTTGGGGTTTTGGGGGATTTTGTTTGGGGGTTTTTATTGCTGTTATTTTTGTTTGGTTTGCTTTTTTACTTTTGCCAGTCATGTGCACTTTAAAAACAAATGTTTTTGATTTGTTTCCCAGCTAGTGTAAATATTCTTTCCCACAGTTCTCCAATTCCCTACTGTTCTTCCCTTCCCACTAACAATTTTTATACCTCCTGCTTTAACTTTTGCTAAACCCCTGTAACTCAGATATGTTTCATGCTGCTTTCCTTCCCCGTTTCCCAAGGAGTTTAGATGTAAGTATCTAAATTGTAGATGATAAGAGCTTGCTGTGACAGATGCTTGAAGGAACCCTCTTCCCAAGTGTTTCCAGCTTTTGCAGTTCAGCACCATCGGCGCTCTGCGCTGCGCCCTTGTTGTGCAGTTTCCTGTCAGTTCACTTTAACTGGGGAGGGGGGGGGGGGAGG